>OV743721.1:13880126-14254906 GCA_928272305.1 Volucella inflata | reverse complement strand
ATAGTGCCTCTTGTGTTTGCTCGTGAGTCTTGCACTATTCTTTCAAATACGATGTTAAAAAAATCACATGACACCGCATTGCCTTATCTATATCCTTTCTGGACATCAAAGGTCTCGGTGATGGAGCAGCGTGCATTCTCCACCGTTATCCTACACAGACGGACGAGTTTAGCAGGCATGCCAAAACTAGACATTGCTCTGTACAGCTCGTCTCCATAGATGCTGTCATACGCGGCCTTATGCTGGCGGTATTGGACCTCTTAAGAGACTAAGATACACTCGATCGGAAAAGGACTTGGCTATCTCTTGCGATTGTAGCCGTCTGACGTCGAATTTCCTCACAGCATTAGCTTGTCTTGGCGTAGTTTGGGATATCCGCAACCGTGCCTTGGCTACAACAAGGTAATGGTCCGAGTCGATGTTAGCTCCTCGGAGTGTACGGACATCCATAATACTAGAGGAGAGTGTTGCGATCGCAATGTGATCAATCTGGTTTACTGTTGATTGATCGGGAGTTCTCCAAGTCCCGTTGTGTATGTCGAGATGTGGGAAACGCGTTCTAGCTACGACAATGTTTCGCCCCGCCGCAAGGTCAATTAGCCTGAATCCGTTATCGGAGGTGGTGTCGTGCAGTCTATATTTTCCGATCGTTCCACCAAAGATACCCTCTCTTCCTAGCTTTGCATTAAATTCACCGAGGACAATTTTAATGTCATAGCTTGGGCATTGCTCGTAGGTCTTGTTAAGGAGCTCGTAGAAGGCATCCTTGGAGTCGTCATCTTCTCCTCTGTAGGGGCATGCGCGCATATAAGGCTAATGTTGCGCTGCTTTTGCCGTCGATAGCAATTGCCGTAGTAGATATCGCAGTTTATTATCTTCTCTTTGTTCGGCCCATCCCATCGCATTTCTTGAATGGCGGCTATTTCTGCTTTGTAGCAGTCTAGGGCCTCCGCTAGTTGCTCGGCTGCACGTGGTCTATTAAGGGATCTAACATTCCACGTGCATATTCGTAGCTCATTGTCCTTAAATCGTTTGCGTGGGTTGTCAACAGTAGATCCGTCCATATCCGAGGCTTGTTGATGCTTCGTAACTTATGGTTTTTTTTAAAACGGCCAGGCAGTTATCCCGACGGCACAACCCCCAACCTGGAGGACCAGTTCCGTTTTTAATGCCCTTAGGACGAGGGGTCAGTTACACCGAATCCAGTAACCCGTTCCGGGATGTGAGCACTGCCGTTAGCCCATATAGGGCTCTTCCGCCACCATCTCTTTTCAAAGACCCTGACTAAGTCCTGGAAATTCTTACCGGCCTGAGCTCCGAATATGTCGGAGTAGCCCGGATAAGGACTTGTTTTGGTTTTCCGACACTAACCCTGATTAATGCCACAGGAAACTCGTCATTTGCCCCCTTCACTTCGCAACCACTAGTGAGATTCCCAGATGGCGCCACGGGGAGGCGTGAAGTAGGGCTTATTTGCAAAGCTGCAAGATGTTCGGCTGCAGAGGCACTTTTCCGTCATTTAAAGAACCAGCACCTGCCGGAAGATGCTACTTCTACGAGGCCTTATACTAATCGTTTCCATAGTATATAGGGTGTTTAATATTGAAGGAGACGTTTAAGTACGCCACCAACACGAAGTATTCCGTCATTATCGAGAAATGCTACATATCTTAGAAGTGCTGATTTTGAAGCAAATTTGTTTTTAATACGTAGATTTAGAATATTAACTTCAAATGCTTCACGTTGAACGAATTTAACTAAGCAAAGCATTGCCTTTTGAATTTCGGGGACGTTAACGTATCAATCGACCGCGATTGGACGTCAGCGCGACAATTCGACACAAACCGGAGGCAATATGCGAGTATTCTTTGAAGTCGATACCATGAGGAGATTTTGTCCATCAAGTTCTGAATAATATTTACCCGGCATTCAGCGATTGTAACGAGAGCATGGCTAAACCCTGATTTTTCCTTCTGTTTAACTGACTCAGATTCTGTAATATCGGAGATAAAGGGCGATTGTGGCCATTGTTTTTCTTGTTCCAACAACCAAGATAGCTGCGGTTCTGCTGGCGACGAATGTTGTCTAACGACGAGGAGGGGAAGATAGTCAACGCAGAACTACTTCAGAGTCCCACCAAGCAAATATTTTGCACGATTCTAAGTGAAGTGATGATTTACCTGGTCTAGTAATCGCGAGAGCAATAACGCACCACAAAGTTCTAAGCGTGGGATGGACACGGGTTTAAGTGAAGCTACCTTTGTTTTTGCAGTCACGAGTGTTATTTTAACTTAATTGGATAGTGTCTTTGTACGAGCATAAATTATCGCTGTATATGCAACCGCCGATGCATCAGAAAACCCGTGAGGCTTTTTGAAGATTTTTGTTGAAAATATAATTATCGCAACCCCCACTTGCTCGAAATATGGCAGTTGTTCACGATAGAGCTTCAATTTTTCCGAAATGTCTAATGGCAACGTGTCATCCCAGCCTAGGTTTAATTCAGAAGACCATAATTTTTGAAACATGAGCTTGAAAAGAATCACCGATGGGGCCAAAAAACCGAGTGGGTTGAAGATTCGAGCGATCTCTGATAGCAAGGATCGCCTTGTTGGAGACAATCGAGAGTCTTTATTGAATGCGGTTGAGCGGAAAGTGAACATATCTGTGCTAGGATTCCAAAACATTCCGAGTACTTTTACATGCTGTGGTGAATGTTCTGGATCGACGAAAGAGTATTCGCAGTCCTTAGGGTTTTGCTTCGCGATGAGTGCCCAACAATTGGAGCTCCATTTTAAAAGCCGAAGATAAGCTACCGAAAGCAGTTCGATGAGCCCAGATTGATATTGAAGCAATGTTTCAATTGAGTCAGCTCCAGTCATGACATCATCGACATAAACATCATTTAGATTCGAGCGATTCTAGTTGATAATCGTCTGCTATTTGTTTAAAAACGCGAACCGAGGGAAATGTAGCAGACGCAGCACCGTATTTTACAGTAAGTAATCGAAAGTGCTGTATCTCGTCGCTAGGTTTTCGACGCCAGACGATTCGTTGAAAGTCAACATCTTGTTCCCGAACCCATATTTGGCGAAACATTCTCACTATATCTGCCGTGAAAACATATTGATGCTGCCGGAACCTAAGGCACACTCCGATGAGGTCCATTGGATTGCTGCACCGATTTGAAGGTGTTCGTTTAAAGATTGTCCCTTAAAATCTTTAGCCGAACCATCGAACACAACGCTAAGTTTGGTTGAAGAACGTTCTGGTTTTAAAACAGCGTGATGGGGCAAATAAAATACCTTCCCATTCAGAAAGTTAATTTCCCGTTACGGCACAGGTTTCATGTGTCCAAGCTTCAAATATTCCTGCATGAATTGTGTGTACTGCTGTTGTAAATTTGGGTTTACCTTTGAGCGACATTCCATTGAACGAAGGCGAGAGACCGCGCCATTAAGAGTATCTCCAAAACATGGCGATAAGGTTTTAAATGGAAGCGAAACCACATATTTTCCATCAGCAGAACGAGAAAATGTGTTTTGAAAGTGGCTTTCGGTGGAATCACTGGTGATATTATGAAGTTTTAGGTTAGGAACCTCTTCTTATTCCCAAAATCGCTGTAATAGAGTATCTACGTCAAAGGTTATGTGGAATAAAGATATTTCGGAAGAGTGCTTGTTAAGATCGTACATTCGACCCGTAACGACCCAACCAAACGATGTATTTTGGGCTAATGGAATGTCTGCAGGTCCATAAATTTGTTCTGGCTTGAGAATCCTTCAAACCTTATCGGCTCCTAAAATCATATCGATGGAGTTAGGCCCATTGCAACAGGGAGCTTTTGGACATGCTTCCATGATGAAATGTCAAATGATTCGGACGGCAATTTGGATGTTAATTTCTAAAGCACGAATGTATCGACGAAAAGATTTGTTGGAGTGTAACGAGAGAGCAATTGTATGGAAACATTACCCTTTGTGTATCCTGCTTCCTTTGATGACAGACCCATGATGGGTATACGAGAATGTTTACGCGGCAGCCCGAGATGTTGTGCTAACCTTTCGGTAATTAACGAAGCTTGTGAACCCGTGTCTAAGAGAATGCGACAATAAATATACTGACCCTGATATGTTTTGACTTTAGCTAATATGGTAGGTAGAATTGTTTGATATTCGGGAGTACCCTCAAAGGAATGATTATTTATCAATAGAGAACTAGAAAGCGAAGTGGATGTGGTTACTGTGGAATGAGGCTGCGAAAGGGTAGACGAATCAGAGTTAGATGGTTGTGGAGCGAGTGTCGATGAAATTATGTTAGAATCTTCTGGATGAACTAACGAATGTTGACGACGTTTGCATATGCGACAACGATACGTAGGACGATAGTCCTTTGATGAATGCCCAGTCCGAGAAAAGCACGCAATCAGAAAAAACTCACGAAAGTCTAGAAAGGGTATTTGCTTTTGAAAGGGTATTATGAAGATTTATCAATAATTAATAAGCACAGCACATTCACACTATGTTTATTAAAAACGAACAAAGATTGAGAGATATGCAGCCTCTTGTCTGTCCTGCATCTGAGGATGACAATCCTCGAACGAGAATCCTGACATGCTTGCGCGGAAGACCTAGATGTTGGGCAAATGATTTAGCAACAAAGGAGATCTGCGAGCCTGAATCTATCAACATTCGACACATTAGAGAATTGCATAAATTATCTCGAACCTTTGCCGATATGATTGGTAGAATTGTTTGCCTAAATCGGCTAACAGTGAGCGACGAATTGTTGTTTACTGGCGAAAGAGCAGGAGTTAAGTATGTAGGGGTAACTATAGGTTTTGTTTTTCTAATATATACTCGTATATATATTATTTTTTCTTTTTTTGAAATGAAACAAAATTTTCTTTATTGAATGCGTCGATGTTGACCGCCAATTATGAACGGCTGTAGAAGATGCTAGCATAATTAGTTTCTGCAAAACCGGTTGCTAGAGCTAGTACCTATGTACAGTCAGTTCATGTTTTTTATTGTTTGTAGCTAAGTGCCTTACATAAATGTGTATATACTTATACTTACAAATAGAATAAAATCATGTATATATAAGATTTGTGATATATGTATGTATGAAATGAATGTAACATATGTATATGGAAATATGTCATGAACATAATGAATTACATAATAGATTAATGTTATAATATATTGAAGATATTGAGCTGGGTGATACGTAACTCCTCCACCGCCAGCTTGAGGTGTGCAACAGCTCAGGTATCCGCGATATTTGTATTATTGTTACAATGTTAACCTAATGCGTACCTAATTCCTACCCCGTTTGAGAACCTACTCTATTATAATTAATCTTAGTTTTCTTTATTTTAGTCAAGGGAAGAAGGGTGACTACTATTCGCATTATACATTTTAAATTTTCTTTTCCTCTTAATTTTGTTTTTATGAGATTTCCTATCTTTGGTTGGTTTTATGATTACTTTTTTATCTAATTTAGTCTTCAACTTCAACGTCTATTATTAAATTCGTAGATAGTTTCATTTTCGCGAAATGTTGATGGTACCTCCCTATTTATATTTAATTTATCTATTATTGTTCTATTATGTTTTTCTATTTTGCTCTTGATTTTTTTCATATAATCTAATCTGAAAGCTTCTTAATTTATTTATATAGACGTGTTCGGATTCATAATTTAAATTTTTATTGAATTGAGGTGTTCTACCTGTAAGTAACTCCATAGGTGTTACGTTAGTTACTGAGTGAATACTGTTATTATAGGTGGTGAGAGCTTCGTTTAATACTCGTATATCTTTGCAAATTTGTTTTTTTTTTAATCATATATTATTCTATATATTTCTGTAAGTGTCGAGTGAAATCTCTCCGCTGGTGAGTTACCTGTCGAATTTTGAGGTGTTGTTGTGTGCAATCTGATTTCATAGTGAAGACAAAATTTCTTAAATAAACTGGGGTTGAACTCTAATGCAGAATCGCAGACAATATCTTTTGGAATTCCGTGATGTGCGAAAAACTCTCTTAACGCTTGTATTATTTGTATTCTATTCCGAGCAGACAGACAATTTTGAAAATCTATCTATTATTGTTAAAA
Organism: Volucella inflata; assembly: GCA_928272305.1. Lineage (NCBI taxonomy): Eukaryota > Metazoa > Arthropoda > Insecta > Diptera > Syrphidae > Volucella > Volucella inflata. Next base: position 14,248,792 of record OV743721.1, on the reverse strand, counting down.
TTTGTTGATTGTGGTTGCGTACACATGAATGTGCTAGGTATCTGAAGGATGGGAGGGTGTCTTCGTTACTTCATATGCTACCTTTGGAGGATGTCTGTCGTACTTCAATAATTGAAATTTTTCGCATATATATGATTCCAGTTGTTTTATTTCTCATCTGCGGAAAATAGTATGTTCTTCGTAGATGTTGAAGGGTTTCATTTATACCTCTATGATTCGATTTAAGATGATAGTCGTTAATTATTTTGTCTTGGTTATCACCTTCAGTTATGTCGTTAAGTTTTTCTTTGCAACGAATCAGCTTAAAAATTTTACTATTAGCGAAAAAGTTTGAATATATTGTTTGAACGACTTTGAATGTATCTTCGTCTGTATACACTGCAATAAGCTTCCTTGGACTAAGATATTCTTCAAGTATGGATGTTAATACTTGTTCTTCGTGTAAGTTTGGTTGCTTAATTATTGTACGACGCTTAGTTTGAAATAGTATCTTATATATCATTGGGGATTTTATTGTACAATTCGTTTTTTCAATGGCTAGTTTGTTAGTGAATTAGTTTAATGGACGCTCTGAAATTGGAATTTCTTCATTTAGGTTTTCCACGGCAGAGTGAATAGTGGATAGATCGCAACTTTCATCATCACTCATTGATGTTAATTTCTATTCGACTCAATGCATCGGCATTGGTGTTTGCTTTGCCTTTTTTGTAGTGGATTTCATATTCGTATTCCTCAAGTTTCAGACGCCGCCTTATTAACTCTGACTTGCTATCTTTTAATGAGAATAGCCACGTTAGCGGTTTGTTGTCTGTAACTATATAAAACTTACGTCCGTAAGGATATGGACGAAAATGTTTTGTTGCCCAAACGATTGCAAGAAGTTCTTTTTCAATGGTACTGTATCTAATTTCTGTGTCGGATAAGGTACGCGATGCATAAGATACAGGCTTATCAGTTCCTATAGGGCCCTGACTCAAAACGGCACCTATAGCAAAGTTACTAGCGTCTGTGGTTAAATTAAACGACCTTGAAAAATCGGAGTATTGCAAGAGGGGGTCGTTACTGAGGATGTCCTTGCAATGCTCGAAACAGTTTACATAATTTTGGTCGTGTTTAACTTGTCTACCTTTCTTAAGACATTCTGTTAATGGCTTGGTTATTCTGGCGAAATCTTGAATAAACTTCATATAATACCCTAACAACCCAAGAAATGGTTTTATTTCCTTCTGCGTACGAGGTATATGCAATTTTTTTATGGATTCTATTTTCTCGGGGCTTGGCTTCAAACCTGATGTCACGATGTGACCAGGAAAGGTTACCCCCTTATTGTAGGAATTCCGATTTAACCAATTGAACTTTTAGATTTGCTTGTTGCAATCGAGAGAAGACTTTAGCTAGATTTTCAATATGCTGTTGTAGGGACGTGGAAAACACGATTGTTTCGTCTTTGTAGACGAGACAGATTTGTCCTTGCAAGTCATTCAGCACAATATCCATCACTCTTTGAAACGTAGATGGCGCGTTTTTAAGGCCAAATGGCATTCTAATGATTTCATAGGGGCCATTATCCACTAGAAAAGCTGTCTTACTAACATCTCTTGAATCGATTTCAATTTGATGAAATCCAGAAGCCAAATCCAGGGTGATAAAATACATGGATCTTCCCAACTTGTCTAAAATGTCCGTATTGTTGGGAAGTGGATATCGTTCGCCAATTGTTTTTTCGTTAAGCTTTCGATAATCTTCTACCAATCGCCATTTTTCTTTGTTTGAGGCAGCCAACTTCTTTGGGATAATCCATATCGGGCTACTCCATGGGAAGTAGCTTGGTCTAATGATCCCATGTTTAGGGATTTCATGTATTTGGGAATTTATCTCTGTTTTATGGACTTCTGCATATCCATAAGATTTTGTCTAGATTGGTACGTCATCATTTGTTCGATGAAAGAAGAAAGAAACGATTTATTATAAGAGAACTGCCACCGATGGTGGTTGAACACAGACTGACTGTGACTTTGACATTTGGCATTAACATTCCGCCCGCCTGGGAACGAATTGAAAAACTTGTTCAAAAAAAATTAAATTAGTAGATAAATATAATAGTTCGTTTTACGAAGTTTGAGAAATAACGTCATTTGCGGTTAGGAACGGAGATATCTTCACGATAGGACGAGTTAGGATTCCATCAGCTGTCTTTAGTGTTACGATTCTTACATTACCGTCTGGCCCGGGATGAATGTCAATAATCATTCCTAACTTCCATTTTGTCGGAGGTAGCTTCTCATCACGAATCACCCAGATTGACGTTACAGTTCACACGGGTCCACTTCGAGCGCTGTTGAAGTTGTAATAAGCACTCCGAACTCCACCTTCCTCAGAAATGCTGTCTCATGTTCGTGATAAGATACCATCTGCTTGTCAGGTTTCCTTTAAAATCGGTCATTTCGGGCCCACCGAGCACAGAGGACTCGAATTAACGCAAGCTTCGACCTCCGTTAAAACAGTTGTAAATTCCTCATACTTTAGCAGAATTTTTCCTAATGTCCGGCGTAGGTGAAATTTTACGCGCTTCACTGCGGCTTCCTAGGAGCCACCCATTTGTGGTGATGCTGGAGGGTTGCAATGCCAAATGGTACTGTCATCACTAAGATACTTGGCTAACTGTTCATCCCATTCCATACCCTTTCACAGATTTCGAGCCACGACCTTTAGAAAAACTGAGATTTACAGGTCCTGCGGAATCCACTCCGCTACGAAGAAAAGGTCGACATTTACACGAGACGTTGGTAAATCACCCATTAATTGTTGCTGGATCACGTGCGAGTATCTTCGACATTTTACACACGATCTGGAAATTTTGCGAAGTATGTTGCGTGCGTCGATAACCCAAAAGTGACTCTGAAGCATAGCATACATAACTTGAGGTTCTGCATGTAGAGTTATGCGATGTATGTCTTCACAAATGAGGATGGTGAGCCTTGAAGATGTTGGCAGCAGGAAGGGGTGCTTTTTGTCTTGTTGCAGTAAGGTATTACGCAGTCTTCCACCCACTCTGAGCAATCCTTTTTTGTTTATAAACGGATGTAGTCTCAGAAGTTTACTATGGCTGCTTACCGGTTTATTAGATAATAGGAGTTGAATATCGTCGGTGAAGAAATGGCGTTGGATGAGTTTTATCCAGAACGTGAACGCTTCGTCCAATTCAGAAAAAGTTAGATGGTTGCTGGTTCGCGGAGTTATTCGGTTTATATTCTGCTGGTTTCGCTGGGCAGCTCGACAATTATGCTGGAACCTCAGTACGTAGGCCGTGACACGTTTCAGCTTTCTCAGTGACGAAAACCGATCTATTAGCTCCCAAATAGGTGGTACTTTGGGGCTAGCCCCAACGACTCAGTTCGTTGGTCTAGGTTTTGCCCGGGTGTTGACGAATCCAAGCTTTGGCTACAGATGAATCTGTTAATCCAAATATGTTTCGGATAGGGTACTGCAGCGACGATATGACTTGAGTTATTAGCTGTGCTAACAAAACAGCGCCACACAGCTCCAAACGGGGTAGAGACAATATCATTTGTTTTAGTGGAGCGAATCTAGTCTTTGCCGTGAGCAAATTAACGGTGATCTTGCCATCGGGAGTTGTTGTGCGTACGTATACGACAGCGGCATATGCTGCTTGGGATGCGTCTGCAAAGCCGTGCAAGTCAGATGCAGCATCTTTGCACCTCGGCACTTTAATTGCTGCGAGGCTCGTGATATAGTCCCTGTAATTTAGCCACTGCCTTTTCACATCGCTTGGTACAGCTTCATCCCAATCAATTTTGGGTGTCCAAAGGCGTTGGAAAAGCATTTTGGGGATGATAGTACTAGGAGAAAGCAAGCCTAAAGGATCGAGCAGCTTACAGGTATCTCAAAGAAGTAAGCGTTTAGTTAAATTTGTGATATCTATTTCATAAACCTGAACAGTAAAAGTTGGATTGTCGAGGAGTGGTTCCCATTGGAGTCCTAACGTTCGGGCGCTATCCATTCTGGAAAAATCCAAAGGGTGTGTGACTTCACGTTCATCTTCTGGTACAGCAAAAATAACGCGAGGAGAGTTTGAGAGTTTCTGAGATGAAATCCTCCGCGGTTAAGCAAAGATGATATCTGAACTTGTAGACGCTGCAGTTTTGCTTCTTCGAAATACCCAGTCATCAGATCGTCCATGTAAAAATCACGTAGTATGGCTTGCTTAGCGGTAGGACAACCTTCGCCTTCGTCTAAGGCAGTTTGCTGAACAGCCTTTACAGCTAAGTAAGAAGAGGAAGCGACGCCATAAGTGAGAGTCAACAGCCGGTATTCCCTCATTACATCCTGTGGAGTATTACTCCAAACAATCCGTTGATAGTCGATGTCTTCCTCATCCACTCGTACATTTTCTCCACGTCTGTACTCATAGCAAAACGATGGGAACGTAGTCGAAGTAATATTGAAAAAAGATCTGCTTGTAGCTGCGGACCGACCATTTGAGAATCGTTGAGCGAATACCCAGTAGTGGTGCAGCAAGAGGCGTTGGAAACGACTCTCAATTTGGTTGTGGTATTTGTTTCCTTTATTACAACCCTATGCGGCATATAGTAGTGCTTACCAAATTTCGGAGGTTGAGTTGCTTACTCCATACGTCCTAATCTGATATATTCTTCGATGAAGTCTTTATACTGTTTGTAGAGATGTTTATCCTTTGCGAAGAGCGATTCCATTCGGATTAATGCACGAACGGCAGCTTGACGGGAGTTTCTCAGAGGGCAGTCAGGCTTGAATGTTAGTTTGACCACGTACCGACCATCCTCTCGACGATGATGCGTGTCGACAAAGAATTTCTCGCACTGCTGCTCCTCGATGGTAAGGTGTTTTTTGCAGGTAATGATTCGATTCACCAGAACTTGGAGACAGCATTTGTTAACGAAGCATCTGTGTACATAGACTGCGGTGGAAGCGGTGCATTTGGGTGCCGATGCTGTCGTTGACTGCATACAAAAAATCTCCGGCCATTTTGAGAACGGGTTCACTAATTACAAACATCCGACTCTGAAATGGTGGAATCAAGATGAATTCGCGACCATGGTTCGGTTGCTACTGGCCAAGATGCTAGTGGTGCTTTCATAGGAGCGGCCGCTGCTGTTCCACATACTGCACACTATCTGACAACTTCAATGACCTTTTTCCGGCCACGATGTTTGAATAAACTTCCGAACTTGACTCAAAATAGGGTCAATAGCGGTCTCGCTTTGCACCAACGGAAACTTCACTGGTAGATGCTAGAAGGAATCTGACAAAACTCTGTTGACTTCAGCTTCGACGTGAATGGCGGCTATGACGAATTCCTCTTCCTTGCCAACTGCTTGACGGGTTATCAGCCGCCAGGGCTGTAAAAGAATGCAATCATTGCGGAATGCATTCATTGAAGTCGCCTTAAGAATTCACATGGGTTTGTTTCAATTCAATGACTTCAACTTAAAAAAAAATAAATCACCATTCATTTTGAAGTCATGATTTAGCAATAATTTTTTGCAATCTTAATTTTGAAGTCTAAATGAGAGCATTCAAAAGCTCTCCATTCATCAAAGTCATCTTGAAGTCACTAGCATTCATTGCATTCCCTTGAAGTCAGTGAAGTCTGTTGAGAAGTTTGCACGAATTCGTACCCCTTCTATTGGTTTTCGAACTGCAACAATCGGTGCAGCCCATTGTGCGAAATCTACATTCTTTATTACACCCTTATTTTCAAGGCGACCGAGTTTTTCGTTTATTAGCGGAAGTGAAGCAAATGGCACTAGGCGTTTGGCCTAAAGCACGGAATAGCACCTTGCTTAAGATGCAGGATTGCTTCAGCTTTAGTGCATAGTCCCAACGAACCATCAAACAAATCAAGGTACTTTGACTTTATTGCAGCCACCACGCACTGAATAACCTCTGTTGATGATCTTACCAATTCCTGTCCACTGCCTTGTATATGATTGCAAATAGAGTTCAAAGGAACATTAAAAAAAATTAAAAGTCTTAATCCAGTCTATTCCCAGTATGTTAAGCTGTGGTATACAGGTTATATTGCACACTCCTTCGAATTCGTTGCCCATAAATGACACATGGCACTGCAACGAGAGGCTGTCGACTAGCGTTCCTAGCAGAGTGCGTTGATGAAATGACATGAAGGCTTTCAAGCATCTTCTCTGTTCCTTCGGAAAATATGGTTAAATCTGACGCTGTATCGACCTGCAGCTGAACAGGATCTCCATTTATGTACACTTTTTTGTATTCACTTTTGACACTTTCGAATTACCAAAACACTTGTTTTTGAAATGCCCTTTCCCCTTGCTGTGCGCTTTCGCATTACTGCAAAATCCTTCCTTGTGCCTCTGACATCTACAATCGCTGCATTTATGTGCCTTGTTCCAGCATTTGTCGGCATTATGCATACCGCCACAGAACCAGCACGGGCTCTTTGGAGCTTTGGAACTTTTAGGTTTGCTCGACTGCCGTACAGCTCTTACTCCATCGTCCTCTGAACGACCTTCTACAAGGGCAACATCATGTTTAAGCATAATTATGCGCTCGCTTTTGCTAGCCAAATCTGTGAGGGTCAGTTTTGGATCACGGTTATCTGCCTCAAGCTTCGGCAGCAACCGCGTTCTTATGTCTAAATCACTCGAACTTCTATGACCACAAACAAACCTAAGGCATTTAAATAGATCAGATGTTAGTTTGATGTCTTCGCACTTTTTATTAATCTTGCCCGCATAAGTTTGGAAGTCATCACCAGTTCTCTTTTCTATTTTGAGGCAGTTGTAACGAATCGGAAAAAGCGATGATTTACGGGAATATATCTCCGTTAGCTTGGCTGCTGTTTCACTAAAATTCAACTCCCGCGGTTTTTGGGGAGGATTAGATTGGCATATCGGTTGTACGTAGTTTCGTCCAATTTCCTCAACAGCAATCTTACCTTGGACGCATTATCCAACTCCTTACCTTCCACGTTGAAGACATCTTCATGGCGGCTGTACCATTCAGAAAATGTAAATCCATTCTCATCATAGGCGAATGTGCTTAATCCATTTGCTAGTGTCTCTATAAGTTCTTGTTGCTGTTGCAAAATCTCCTGCTGGTTTTTTAGAAGAACTGCAAACCGCTCTTTGTCCATTGTGCACGGTGTGATCTTCTTTCGTCGCCACAATATGTTGTGTTTTAATCAATAAAACTCGTGACTCCGTTCTGATAATTAGGACGTCTATATTCAGACAAAGAAGAACATAGAGTGACAATGAGTTTTTAAAACCACTTGGTGATGGCTGATTACTGATGATGCTGATGACAGTTGACAAGTTAGCTCTGTTGGTTTACTCATCCACAACAGTATGTGACAAGAATTCATTTAAAAATTCTTTCATTTTTGTCATGAAAAAAAATAGGAAATAAAAGAATGAAATGTAAAGCTAAGAGTAGACGACGTGTAACACCACATAATTATGTACCCGTGACGTAATTTTGACTTCAGATGTTGTCATTAATAGTTACATGTCGTCTAATAGACATAATTATGCCAATTACATAGAGCACGTACAATTATGTAGACAATATGTGAAACCCATTGCGCATAAAAATATGTGCATTTTTACATATCGTGTAATCGAGTGCCACATACAATTTTTGGCATTTAAAAGTTTTGTTACAGAAATATATGCCCAGTCAAAATTGTGTACCTGATTAAAATCCCGCAGCTAAACATTTTTGCTATGTGCCCGCTTTTTTTTATATACGGTTGCACCAAATGAAGTAAATTATCGAACTTTTCAGCCGTCATTCGCTCGAAATTTTGATATAAGCGAGGTTCGTCGCCACGTAATTCAAGCAGCAACTTCGCACAGAGACCTTCCGTTTCCCAAAGTCGCTCCCAATTCTTTCTCCAAATGCGGCGTTTCCGTTTAACTCTTATATCCTTGCGTTTTTCCTCACTTTCAGCTAGAAACGTTGCCAAACAGCAACAGCAGCCCACTTCTTCCTCGACATTTTGAAACTTAAAAAAGCACTGTATGAAATCATCGCTGTTCACATGTGTGCATTTAAACCGAATGTGAAAAGTTTACACGTAGTGTAATCTACACAAAAATGTGGAGCAAATTTTTTTTACCCATTTGTAACCACATTATATGCGATCGCCACTTCACATATTTTTATGCGGTTTTTTTTACACAATATACATATCGTGTAATACATACATTATGAAGTTCGCCATATTCGCACCACGTACTAAATATGCAACTCATATGTTGAACTTTTCTTTGACGTCACGGGTACACAATTATGTGTTTTTTACATGTCGTCTTATCTTAGCTTAACACAGCTGGAGAAAAAGAGAAAGTGTAACACGCTTTTATATTGGTAATAAAATGAATTTGAAAGAAACGAAGGAACTTTAATGTCGGTCAAAGGCTAAAATGTAAAAAACGGCATAAGTATTTTCAAAATAAGTTTATTTTTTTATTAAGTTTTCAGTTCGTGTTTCAACAAAATAAAAGCTTGTTTTTAAAAATTTGTTTTACGTATATATTTGTTTTCAACTTTTTAGTATTATGTGATAGCAGAATTCTGTCTGCAGTTGTTTCTTTTCTATTCATGCTTTTCGCTCGAGCATAGGACAAAAATATATCCCACCAGCAGAGGTCCATTGTAGAGGGATAAGGGCTTCAACACAACAGGGGGCGCCGCGGTGACCTGAGGTGCAACGATAGGGATATGATATGTTTAAACACCCTCATACAATTCAGCGCTCGGCAAATGCTCTTCTTAGGGTTGGGTCATCCACCTAAACCAAAATCCACACCCAAATTCAAAACAAATGAAATGAACTCAAATTCGAAAATATAGATTTGTAGTTATTATAGCCGCCTTCAAGTTCAGAATTATTTATTATTATAAATGTATTTCTGCTCTTCAAGCCATTTCCTTTTGATACCTCGTAGTCCTCGCATGGAATGTAACATATTGAAATTCTTTTCTCAACATACTTACTGCAAAAATGGCAAAAGTAAAGGATGCTTCAATTTAAGCCAGAAAAAAAATTCTATAAATATGTGTACTTGTTTCCTTATCTTAAGGATAAGGAAAAGCATTTCACAAGCAACTTTTACTTGTCAATTCTCTCTCAATGTATTAGACATTCACAAATATAATACATACCATCCCTTTCGCAGTTGCATGTATACGTAGATAGAGTTATCTCTTTAAATGGAATAGTTTCGAGCGCTGAGTAACACTTATTTTATATCTCGTGGTCAATCGATTCAGATTATTTTGATAAGTCATACAATATTGGTATTATTCAGAAGCAAACATTGTTAGAATATCGGATATCATTAAAGCGGAAGAGAGTTATACATAAAAACTGTTTTGAACATTTTAATTCTATACCCGTTGCTTTCATGTTTTTAATTGGTTGATTTTAAAATAAAATACTTGATCCTTATTTAAGTGTATTTTTTTTAAGGGTTTGTATTTTCGGAGAAGTTCCATACAGTGAAGAGAAGATTCTTCTTGAATGTGTGTAAAAAATGTAATTGCAAGAGAGATAGCAGCTCAAAATCTACAATATTGATTTTGACATTTAACTTATTTTAACATTTCTAATTGCCGCCATAACAAAATAAGGGAAGTGAAAACCAATTTCAAACATAGAATGGCTGTTAAGGTGAGTAAATTAATACTATGTTCTTAAACTATGTATTTTGATTGCGTCCATATGGAAGCAAAAGCGGCACGCGATAAAAATAATTAAGAACAAAGTAAGAATCATAGTGTTTACTAGTTTATTGATTTTTCCAGAAAAGGTAAATAAGTAAACAAACAAAATCATAGGTTGGATAAACTGTTATCATATATTATGCATTTTATAAAATAATAAAATTATTTGGTCATTATTTGACAAAAAGAAATCCATTTGCTTCATTATTTTAAAATTACCTATAGTTTGAAGCTTCTCTGTTCCAGATATTATACCATAAATTAGCAGTTTCATAACGAGTAATCACAATGTATATCTTATCAAATTCTTCATTAAAACATCGATAGAATGAAGTAGAATTAAAAAAAATAATCTGTCAATGTCCTTAAATATTTTTCTCTAACCTAGAGTGTAGATATAACTATCCTCCGGGCGGGCACTGTGTAGTGATATTTACAAGCTTTGAAAAAGTTTCGCACTCTTCCACCATTTTTAGTCGACAGAAAATTTTGGATCTCCTATCAGAAAAAAACTGCAAGGCAAACAATGAGTGAAAGGGATAATAATTTTCATCCTTTTTGAATACAACTACAGAATTATTGTAATTTTCGGTTAAATATTGGGTATTCAATATAGGCATGCTATACATTGAAGAATATTATTTAATGAAGGCTTGTAAAAATTGAATTAGGTCATGATTATACCTGTATGCTCGATAACAGATGTGACAATTAAAAAAATAAGATAAAAGTAAAGTTAGTTTGTTACACATGAACCACACTTTAAAATTTTAGAAATTTTCTTTTTACTTAACTTCTTATATTACTATATACTATATTCTAGATATTCATGCATTTGTTTTACGTTTAACGTGAGGAACTTTAGAACATTCAACTAGTAACTATTTTTAGATTACTTCGTTACTTAGCGCAAGAGCTTGCTGATAGTTTTGTAACTTACACCTCTTTTGCTTTTTAGATCGGGTTTTTCGTTCGTATTAGAGCAGCTAAACATATTTTATTCGTTTCAATTCACTCAATATCGATATTTCAATAAACGGTTACGGTCGATTACTTTTTGTCAAAGTTAGCATTCATAAGATTTTAATTTTCTTGTCATTGTGATTTTTCTTTCTTGTTAGTTATTTTTTGTCGACAGTTAGATGAAGTTAAAGCTAAGCCAAAGCTTCTTTCAAAAAAGTGGATTGTACAAATTATAACTAGAGTCTTTTGCCAGTACATATTTCATGATAAATTGAAAGCAAAAAATTATAAAGTTAAAAACAAAAAATAAAACATATAAATATAAGATATGAAAAGAAAAAATAACAAGGATATATGCACGATAATACAATATTATTTTTATATATGTTATATTTTTTAAACACGCGTCAGATTTTGAATCGATTATTTAATTAATTAATTTTTTTTTTAATTTCTGACTCGCCAATAGCAAAATAAGACACTTCGACCTAAAGATCTGTTGAAAGGTTTGACAGAAAGGTGCTTAGGCTAGTAGGTTTTCTACCTTCTGAATGAAGTAAGTAACTCTACTAGCAGAGGAATTCATTAGTTTAATGGTGTCGAGGACCGTCGCATAGAATGTGTTCTTCAAGACAAAGTCCGCACTCCAGAGAGTCGACTAGTTTTGTTGAGGTGATATCTTAAATCGTGATGTCCTATAAACTAAACTACTAGGTTTTTTGGCGACTTAGGTTTAGACTTCTTCTTATCCTTTTATTAACCCTTTCCTCGTTATACGAACTTATGCGTAACGAGTTTCCCATTTTTATTGCATCGCAGCTGCTCCGCTTATGGGGTTGGCTAATGTCGCAGACCGAAGAACGCGTCTACATAATGCTCGGTCCTGGATCGCTTCAGTGGTAAGCCCAAGGCGTTGTTGCGCATTTGCCATCTGAAAAATCCAAGAATTCTTTTTCCGACCTCGTTTTCTTACAGTTGGAGTGACCTTAGTTGATAGTGCCTTTTTAACCGGATTTCCGCAGATCTTCTTTGAACGTGGCAATTTTCATTACTATCAATGCCCTCATGTGCCGTGCTTACCACCGACGAGTACATACGCTACTCAGTGCACTCATGAATCTTCCCTCGCCAATTCGCAAAAAAAAAACAAACACCGCTGTGTTTCCGCCCTTTCCTCAATTACCGCGTGTGTGTGCGACAGGAAAAATAAATAAAAAAATACACAAATTCACCCAGCTTGTATATGTGCCCAACCGAATCCCAGACGTTGATAGTCACACTGCCAACACCCTGGACTTGTTTCTAACCTGTCACTCTGACAAGTACACTGTTGATGTACTCTCACCTCTAGGCTCGTCACACCATTGTGTCATATCAGCTAAGTTCTCGTACATTGACCAAACAGTAAGAGAAAAATTTCCTAAAGGAACAGAATGTCAATACGAGAAAGTCAATTGGAGCGGACTTAACACCTTTTTAGGAATTTTAAATAGTCGTTATATTTCCTCGATAACGACGTGGATGCCGCTGCTGATCTAATCACAGACTCTCTTCTCTTTGGAATGAGATCGTTTATCCCTCACCAGATAAGGAGTATCAGACCAAAGGAAAAGGCGTGGTACGACTCGAGCTGTAAAGAGGCTGTCAGGTTGGGAGAATTGTTTCTTCGGTACGATATGCCAACCCGACAGAGGAAAACCGGAAAAAATTTAAATGAGCTAGGAATGACTGTTACACCTTTCTTAAGCGTGTGAAACTTCTATACGATAAAAAACTGAGACAAAAACTATTACAATGTCCTAAAGGTAGTAAAATTTTTTGGTCGTTCGTCAAAAACATTAGAAATTCTGCCTCATTCTCCATTCCAACGCTCATTTACAATGACATTCCAGCTGTCAGCTCTTTGGACAGAGTCAATCTGCTTGCTGCACACTTTGCAGCCAGCTCAACACTTCCGGATTGTGCTTTGTCTCTGCCTATACCTGCGTGCGTCGAATCTTCAATGGGACGAATCCACTTTCGCACTCGTGTAGTAGCACGAAAAAGCTTCTAAGGAGTGCCGTTCGGACTCGGCGATAAACCGTACGCCCCGCTCAGATGTGGCAAAAATGAAAACATGAGCAACATAAATGAATGTCAAGAAGCTAGGCCATGGCCCATACCGGGCTGCCAGCGCCACAGTGTTTTTTTTTGTAGTAGAGTACTTAAAGATCTTAACATCCACAAATCCACTGGTCCAGATGGTATATCTCTCCTTCTTCAGAAGAAGTGTTCTTCTACGCTGGCACGACCACTGCGTAAGCTTTTCCATCAATCCTACTCTTAAGGACTCTTTCCGAGCAGATGGAAAACAGAATTTGTCCAGTCCGCCCCTAAAAAGTGGAATCTTCTTCTCTCTCCTCTTACAGACCCATTGATCTTATGTCCATTCTTTCCAAGGTCATGGAAACGCTGATAAATCGTCAGCTCATGAAATATCTCGAAACACGAAAACTTCTTAATGACCGGCAGTACGGTTTTCGTAGCAACAGGTCCACTGGTGATTTGATGGCATGTCTCACCGAAAAGTGGAACCAAAGTCTACATCAATCTGGTGAAAGCAAGAAGTTGCACTTGATATTTCTAAGGCATTTGACAGAGTTTGGCATCAGGCTCTTTTGTTGAAAATGAGTGCATTTGGGTTCGATGACTCTGTTCTTCAATGGATTAGAAATTATCTTTCGGAAAGTTCAATTCAAGTTATCTTGGATGGTTTCAAGTCTGATATCAACAAGATAAATGCTGGTGTACCCCAGGGCTCCGGTCTGTCTCCGACACTATTTTTAATCTTCATCAATGATCTCTTGTCCGCTACTTCTAATCCAATTTATTCCTTTGCTGACGACAGTACTCTCTGCTTTTCATATTCGTTCCCGAACTCACGTCCCTGCTCTTTGACTGTAGAACGGAAACGGCAGCGTATGTTAAGCTCATTAAATTCCAATATTAACAGTATAACCAATTGGGGAACTATAAACAGAGTGGAATTTAATGCTTCCAAAACACAATACTGTCTGCTGTCGCTACAGCGAAATTAAAATACCCAGCCATTATCCATGAATGGCACTTGCATCATCGAAACCGAAAAACTTTCCATTCTCGGTATGTGTGTCAATGACAACTTACATTGGAAAATATTTAATCCCCTCTGATCTGGCTTCAATATATAAGACATTTATAGCTGCTAGACTATCCGCGAATATATGAATATTTGTTCCTTTGATACCGGAGTTGTAGATAAGGTAGGCGCATTCTTATAATTGATATGGTTGTATTTGGTCTATGTACACCAGCTTCCATACCCGATTTTATTTTAGAACCATCCGTTTACCTCTTTATGCCGTTTTGGCTGTTTGGTGAGAAATTGCTATCCCATGCTTCTTAGCTGGGAATCTCTGTGGAAAATCTTTCGTCGAAGCATAATGTTTTCTGGAGTCGGTCTGTTAGCGGGCAGATCATATCAAGTTTTTTTTTTTTTTTAAAGATCTTACGAGTAACACTCAAATGCACTTATAATGCCTCAGCATGTGTTGAGATTTTTGGAAAATTGGACAGAGGGAGAATAAAGCTGTTTGGGATCAGATGTTATTTTGCTCCATCGGTGGCATTCAAGATTTAATAAACACACTAAATTATTTTTCAGAGCTGGCTTGTTGTAGTATTCTAGTCAACTACACATCACACTTAATTATTGTTGACTGAAAAAATGCAAGTTTTTCGGTCAAGGCTGGGACTTCAACACCGAAACTTCCGATTTGGAAGTCAGTTCACTACCACTTGTGCCATGGCCACCCATATTTATTTATTTTAGAGTGCAAGGTTTTTAGGTCCGGGTGATCGTAAAGATCTCACTCTCTGCTTCATACCCTACTTGCTGAGCAGCATAATGTTGATTAATAAGTACGAGTATAAGGGCGCTATTCCCATTATTGGTTCTAAAGCAGCTATTGGTCAGGTGCGAAAGGCTCCAGAAATGCCCACACATGCAAGACGCTGCACTCTTTAGACCGTTGACATAGTGGCTTTGACAAACTACAGAAGCATATGTATCTGAACACAATTGTATATATCAATTCAGCGATCTTTGGAGATATCCCACATGAACTGCCATACATGTTTAAGTGAGAATTCCAATTAAGCCTTTTTTCACGGATTACTCGCATATATTTGCCCTCATCAGAGTACTCAACATTTGTGTCGTTGAGTGAAGATAAGCCTGGGTTTGAGTTTCTTTTTCTAGTTAAGGAAACTATGACAACCTTGTTTGGATTCATGGAGAGGTTCTCCCTAGTGCACCAGTCTAGGACCATCTTAAAGGCATTTTGCAGTTATTTCGTTCTGTCTCTAATGATAATGACTAAATCATGGGCATAACTTATTGTATTGTAACCTTGGTTGCTTTATAGGTTGAGCAGGTCGTCTCTAACCAAAGACCGTAGGAGAGGCGAAAGTATGCCTTCTGCCCCTTTTGTATGGCAACAAATTTCAGAGCCTAACAGCGAACAGTGTGTAATTTCGCACATCCAGCGGAACTTAATTCAAAAATCAAAGTCGTTTGGATGATAATGTTTTGGTATAATATAACAGTTAGAACCGTAGACAGTAGCGTGCTAACAGCAAAAAATGGTATTTGCCTTTGTACAACAACACAAACAGCCGCAACTTATTTAGCTGCATGCCTCCATCGTGCTAAATGAGATAAACAACTAACCTTTATTCATCAACTCGGTACAAATACCGTATGCAAACGAGGCAAAATATTTGGGAGTGACCCTAGATGCAAAACTGAAGTGGAAACCACACGTAAAAATAAAACGTGAAGAGCTCGAAATCAGAGAAATGAATTGGCTTATCGGAAAATACTCTAAATTAAGCATTTATAACAAGCTGCTTCTATATAAGCAAGTGCTAAAACCTTCATGGACTCATGGTATACAACTATGGGGTCGTACCAAACCAAATAATATAGTATGTCTGTCCTACAGAATCCATTCATACTTTTTGCTCTTGAGTGTTCACCCCATACAACTTATATTTTTTTGTTAGTGCTATAGCAAAATTAAAATACGAGCAAATATTAAGGTACGGAAAAATCGAATAAAGGGGACCGAAATAAGCAAATTTCAGCTCACATAATGGAAAGCTTTGGGTTGCGCATAACAGTAAAGTCCCCAGAGTGCTGCAAACATGAGTTACAAAATTGATGCAAGGTTGCAACAAAGTATGCGAGATATTAAAAGGGTTCAGAGAAATAATGCGAAATTCAATTGCCGGTAGAATTTTATGGTAGTATACCAACATCAAGCATAAAATCGAATCCCGGACAGGAAGGTCCAGGAAGGAAGGTGCAAAAAAGAAAAATGAAAGAACTTGTGTGCACTAAAACGTTAAGTGAAATTGCTATTGCTGTGGAAGTGAGTTTACGACCAGCTGGCAAAAGGGATGCTGCAGATCTGGTAAAGCAGCTTGTATTAAGTTCCTATGTAAGGGCGCTTTTGCTTGTTGTGAGTTACCAGTTAAATACTTCTCACTATAAATTAATTGCTGGCGCATTAGGATATAAATTAGTTCAAGAGGTAAAGAAAACTGAAAAGCAAAATATGGGTGCAGAATGAAGTGGCGAGAATTTATTCTCCATAACATTGAGCCACTGAATAACGAAAGAAGTATCATTAAAAAATCAAATGAACATATGTTCAACTTTAGAATAATTCCATTGCATTCTTCGATGAGAGCACGAATATTTTTTAGAAACGCTGAAATAAGCGCGGAGATAACAGTCATCAACATTGATCTCAACTATCATTTTTGAATTCTATTCAAAGCAACATTGAGTGAATATGAAATTAATCCCGACACAGTTGCAATATTTCTTGAGCATTACGCTTGATATCATATGCCTGCGAGCATACATAAGCTTCTCATCCATTCGAAGGATATCATTCAAGCTTGCATTCTGCCACTTGAACAGTTGTCGGAAGAAGCACAGGCAGAGAGCAATAAGGAATATAGACGATTACGCGAGCATTTCAGCCGAGAAACATCAAGGAAAAGTACGAATATTAGATGTACTGAACAAATTTTTACTATAGTCAGATCCATATCTACCGAGTAATTGTACATTGCTTTATAGAAAAGAAAACCGACTTCCTCAGGAAAGTATTGCCCTGTTTAAGGCTCTCCAAAAAACCCAGGGATGAGAATGAGTGTTAAACCTCTTAAAACGAAATATATTACATAACTGAACAAGTATATAGCACAATGTGCAGTATGAACATAATAAATATTTTGTAAATATGTATGACAGGGACGAATTAATCTACTTACCCTGCAAAATCTAGGAAATTGAATTAAGAATTGTTGAAGCGAACACCCTAAAATTGATTGTGTGGCAATCAATGACTAAAGGCTAGTTCTAATTTTTGAAAAGACAGCGAATCAAGAGAACTGAAGACTAAACTGCAGAAGCTTATTTGTGGTACTAGTAGAGTTTTTACATTTTACCATTTGGGCCTGGCCAGAGATTTATGCCTGTCTTTACTCAATTTACTGACACAATTCCCAATTTGTGACCGCGAAATCGACAAGTATATCCGCATATAAGTGAATCGTGGTGTGCTTATACACTTGGACAGGGTCATTGATTTATAAAACGAAGAGCAGGAGTCCAGTGTGTGTGTGTGTCAAAAGCTATTGAAAAGTCCAAAAAGCAATGCAGGGTTATTTGTGTCTCATCGAAAATCAGACGGATATCTTCAGCTATCTTTGTGAGCGTAGTTATACCCTGCTCGATATGCAGATTTATGTGGGTTTATTCAGCTTCAGGTTTCAAGATGTACTTGGACCTGACTCTTAGTAATGAATTCTAAAACTTTTGATAAGTCAGAAAGGATGTTAATCGTTCAAAAAACGAAGCATTCTGAAGCGTTTAACTTCTTAGCAATTGGCGTTAATTTTCCGAGTTTCCAAAGAGTGGAAAAGCAAAATTTTACTAGGTGGCAATTATAAATATACGTAAGGGCGTCAATTAGAAACTCCAATATCAGTCTTATATATTTCAAAGATATACCGCCTAATCCTATACCAAGACATTTTAAGGATTTGATAGCGAGAGTAATACCAGTACTAGTTAACATCTTGATATGTTACGCTGTTGCTATCATCAGCGAAAAGAAGAAAAGCCGTTCCGTTCTCGTCAGTGTGCTTCTTTAATAGACACTCCTGCACGAAATCAAAAAGTAACTAACTTTGAACATACATTTCACTATCGTTTGAATTTCATCCTATATACATATTGTCATCACTATAATATTTAATGTCTCATATCGCCTACAGCTTTATTCTGTGGAACTTGAAACTTCTTCCACATTTCCATTTTTTACCCATGTCACAGGAGGTACGAGTATGTGTCTTCGTATTCGTTGAAATATTCCACAACATATACATTTCTAATCCTGATGATGTTATCTATAGTAAATAACGCCTTTTTCATACGACTCACTGCTTACTTGTGGTGCACTATAAAATATTTCAAATTGTATGTTTAGTTTTATAGTTATATTATTTTTATACGCTTTCTGTTCTATCTTGATGTTTAGCTGTTGATATAATGGCGATTCTGCTCTTCTTTTGTGCCATTATGTAACAGCCTAATGTATATGATTTTATTTGCAAGTTCAAATAGAGAGCTTTGTTCTCGAAAATTCAACAATTCAAATTCATTACAAATTTTTTTAGTATTTAATGTTGCTGTTACATCACAAGTTCTATTTAAAGACTGATTTATTAGAGTTGCAAAGCAGGATGACTGAAACTTGGTTAACATGTCGTCGCCCTAGTGACACAAAACCGTATGTCAAAATTTAAAATTTTTCGGGAGAGACATTCCTGTATTTTTTTTTTACAATATGTTTTCTTAATTTTTCGATACGTGTGTTAATACTCCTGAAAAGATTACTTTTTGAAATTCAAGCTTAGGTTTATTACTATAGAATAGATTAAACATTTTCCACTTTAATTTGTGCTTAATATGTTTAATATGTTTAAAATTTAGTTACGTTATTGTGTCACTAGGGCGAAGAAGTGTAGTAGAGTTGATTAATAATACATATACGAAATACAATGTACACAATATCAGATATATTTTACACATGCTCCTACATGTAAAATCATAAGTGCTGCCATTGACGTTAACTTTGTATTTTACTTTGTCCGACCAGCAGACAAAAATAGCAGCACTAGGATAGCGGATGAATTCCCCAGATGGAATCAACGGTGGAAACAATCCCGAAATAAAAGAGATCTTACCCAAGCGTATTTAATAGCTCCAACATCATATTTAATATAAAAATCCCCTTAATTACTAACGAAACCTATTCCTTCCTACATCTTATACTTATACAAGTACATAAGACGGAAATTATGATTCCAAAACTCTTTTGTATCTTTACCAAAAACGAGTTTGCTGGAAAAACTTGTCCACAAATACGAGTAGAGAACGTATACTATAGTGAAGAATCGCTAAATAAAAATACTATCAATGAATCAAGATGCATAGCTATCATAATTAAAAACACAAAGGCAGAATGCAGCCGAAGATTAGTCTAACAGAGCCAAACTATTCGATTTTGACTAAAATCCCAATGATAACTATATATTTGACCTGTGGAATAAATTCGAAAAATGTATTAGAAACAGTTCTTATTAATTTCGAAGTAACCATTGATGACATACAATACAGGATTCAAATCAGTACCTTCTGGGACGAAATTTATATATTTCCTACCATTTATAAAAACATTAACAGGACTTCCATTACGAACATAAATACACCATCCAATTCATCCAGACAGTCGAGACACATACTCGGCGAATTTCTTATATGAGTATCACTTTGCTTATATTTTTCAGTATCATGACAGCTACTCTGATCAAACGACTGAAAAACTTGAGGAAAGCCGCCGTATCACCACGATTTATCGCTCCACAGCAACACGAAATTCCACATGTGCAAGTGCAATGGCCCGAGCTCCAACTTAGGGGGGAGGAGTTACGGATAGCATAACGAACATAAAGTGTATCAACATACACAGACACAATATGTAACGCAACGACTGTCCCATGATCAAGATGCATCTACATATCAACATGCACCGAATATGCAACCCAACACATTCCCCGTGATGAAAATGCACGTACATATCAACATGCAGTCAACATGCACACAACATGCAACCCAACACCTAACTCAGCGCAACACAAAATTCTGGGAACAACTACGAAGAAGCTAAAACATTTCCCACCATTCACATTTGTTATCTTGTAAAACTGAAAATTGATTCAGAGTTAAAATTGTATGTTGAACTAAACAGTTGTGTGTTTTCTTTCTGGATCCGCAAATTCGCGGACGTAAATCGCGCGGTTTAGAGGGGAAGTGGAAAGTTGTATATTTCTTCGTTTTTGTCGAGGAATGATACCGATTACTCCATAACTTCGGATATCTAAGTTGGTATTTAGTAGGTTGGAGTAAAACGGTGTTTTTGTTTGTTTATGTCACGAACAACACTATTCCTTAAACGATTCTAAGCTTGGTGGAGTTCTTCCACCTGAATGCGCTTCCATCGGTGGTAAGCCTGATCGCGTTGCGCCATTATAGGACGAGTTTCATTCGTCATCCAATTTCTTGTTTTTTCCCTTGCCATTCCAATTGTTATTGGTACGTGGGAATCAAAGAGATGACTAACATTCGTATGAATAAAGGCAACTTAATCATTTGGCGTGGACATACGAAGTCCGAAGAAAAGCAAGCCATGTGGTGTTCAAGAACAGATCTGTCTACACTTTCAAAGACTATAAATTTATAGTTACTCGTATGTAAATTGATGAGTGTATTAACATCAAAATCATATGTTAGAGTGATTAGGTAACGCTTTGAAAACACTGGTGCAGAAATCTGATCATAGAGGAGTATCTTATCAGTATTGTGTACAAAGAACAAATCTAACAATGTACTAGAAGCGTTTTGAAGTGAGTAGGGACCTGGGTAATAACAAGATTTAAATCGAATCCATTCATGTTTTCAGCAAGATAATTTTCAAACAAAAGGTTACCATTAAATGATATTACTTGCACTGTTCAAACTCTCTTCTATTTAAACGCATAAAGTGTTAAAATTGATAATTCTGTTTGGTATATATACCCTATCTTACAGAACAGTATTTTCCCCACTGTTGTGTGAAAAGTTTGAGTCTAGTACTAATGAAAACACAACCGAATAGATTTTTGAATCGAACTTTATTATGTTACGAGTATTATTGTTAATATTAGGCATCGTGCCCAAGACTAGACTGACCATGTCGCGGGCACTTAAGTGTGTCAGTGTGTCGGGACTTGTGCGTTCTCCGCAGTGGGTCAGTCGCATGTTTCCACATTTACGTTATCTGCGTCTATTGGCTGATGTAATAGAATAGGGTACTAAAGTGTCACAAGAAACGTCTTGCGTTTTCACGGCAGTGTGTGTGGGTACAACAATCCTCCCCTCTCAATATAAGAAAGGCTAATGACGTTAGGAGTTAAGACTTTCGACCTGGGGTAGGATATATAGTGAACGACGGAGTGGTTTTCAAAGAACACATGGTACATAGTTTATTAATTGTATGATTTACAATATTTGGTTTACAATGATTTCTGCAAAAATCGTACGTATGCATGACATAACGCAAAAAAAAATAAAAATTGGTTTGTTGTTGTAATGTTTTTGATAGTTAAAATAACAAAGGTTGATATTGCATTACTTCTTATATATTTTATGTTATATTATAATTAGATCGCATCTTGTTTCTACATTTCTCTTTTCTGCTCTGTTTAATGACAAAATGATTTTGAAATATTTGCGTATTAATGTACTGTACTCTGTCCAACATAAATTGGCAGTACAGGGAAGTTAGGGATTTTGTCTCTCATTCGCACTCTTCTGTTTTCCATAAGTGTTATTCCAACAAAAGCTCTAACAGGGTCTCCGTAGTAAGATTTCCAATTAGCAAAACTCTGAAAGAATAGTGTGTAGGGTTACCATCCTTTTTTTTGGTGTCTGCGATCTAACCAAGTGAGTTTTGATCTCCATTTCCCGCCCTTGAAGATGTTCGATGGACTTTTCCAATGCTTTCATCTGTACCTCTACTTTGTCTTGAAGATTTTGCAACTTTGCTAGAGATGTGTCAACACCTTTATCGTGCGTAGCTAATCTTATTCAATTAGAGAGATGCGACCAAGTACGTCATTTCGCAAAAGATTAATTTCAGTCGAAATTCAGTTAACCACTTCGTCTTTCGCAAGTATTTCCTCTAAGTCATCAAGTGTTACAGCTGTAATTGCTTTGTAGACAGTTGACGGCTAATCGCTTACTGTTCCTTTTCTCCTGGCTGGTAAAGAGTATTGCTTTGTTGGTACCACAGACAGGTACAGAATTAGAAATTTTTAGCCGGACGATATTTTCAACACGTCTATCCACTTTCACATGCTGATTATAAAAGGCGATTTTTTTTAAAAAATAAAAAATAGTCAAAATATGTTCCGGTAATATTTATTATCATACAAAAGCACCATTTTTTACGTTTATTTCTCGAAGACTACGAGTATTTATGTCAAATGTTGACCTGAATTTTGGCTACCATAGGACAAACTATGTCGGATCAATGGGGAAGTAGCTTTTTAGTTCCTTATACAAAGGAAAATTTGACACTCGAGAATGAAATAACAACCGCTTAATTAAACCAATATTACACACAATGAAAGTCGCCGAAAGAGTTATAAATGGATGCCTTTGTCAGATATTGAAACTAGACCCCAGAGCGCGTATGGATTTTTTGAGGGTAAATCAACGGTGGATGCAAACCGAGATGCGTCAAAAGATCTGCACATGTTTTTTATCGGTATTCGAATGCCGGAGCACGTGCTCAGTTTTTTCGGAAAATGGGATGGAAAGAGAGAGAAAGATCTTTGGGCTCAGTGGTTATTTCGCTGCATGGGTGGCATCCAACATTTAATGGGGAGACTAATTATTAGTGTAAAATGACTTGTTGTTGTATGTGTATTCATCTCACATGAGTTTTGTGGCTTGAAAAAAAGAGTGTCTTTCGGTCGCGGTGGGGATTGAATATTATTAAAAAAATGAAAATTTTTTTAGTTCATTGCTTACTTAGCATAACTAAAGTGACGACAAGCAGTTATATGCAATACGCTTATTTGACAATAAATCAATTCTCATATATTTGGTTTATTTGACAACAATTTTAATATTGTGCAATTTTTTTATTGAGCAAAAATCAAGTGCAACAACAAAATAATCTAATTATTCACGACCATACGAGTATGGCTCGAATTTTGTCCAAATAACCTTGCAGTGAATGCACCCGGTATTTATTTTACTTCTGTGGGTTCAAGGTGAATTGTTTCGGCGACATTGTGACGTATTCGTTATATAGGTAAACATCCTCCCTCCGTTGAATGATAACATTCAACAGTTTTCCGTAGAGGGTAAGCTTAAGCTTCTGAGTCTTCTTGGTGCTAGTTCTGGTGGATAGGAGTCGTCATGATTCGTTTGCTTGTTTAATGTTTTTCGTCTATATGCCCAAAGACAAATGGCGGATATAGTCAGGGTCAATCCTAGGTATGCAATATATTGATGAATATTGTGATTCTTAATTTTGTTTTGGAGCTAAGCCTGAACTAGATCCTTGGATTGTTTTCTTAACTCTTCGAATTCTTCTGATGGAGATGGATTTATCATTGGAGCCCGGATACTTGAAATCTGCTTGGTTGGGGTTGATATGTCCGTCAGATTGCCTAGTTTGGTGTCTGCAGCGCTTGTGTTGCGCCAATAGATCTTGTTTGATCGCACCGTTAGGTTTAAGTTTGAAGCATCCTGAACCTTCAAGTTTCATTGATGAAATGATACTGTCGCATACGATGGAGGTCTTAGTTTTAACTGCGTAAATCCATTCGTTGGGGTTGGTGAGCCGAATCCAACTTTGAATTTCATCCATGGTCTCTGTCTTACTTTGCTTGGAAAACGGCATGTTGTTTTGTTTTTCCCTTTATTGGCCAAAAACACTGCCTTGTTATGACTTAAAGCATCTGTGGTCCAACATGTTTGCTTTCGTTGTGAATGTTTGTCATGATTATCTTATTGAAGGGGGCAGAATTATAGGATGTTTTGCGTCGTATGTGAACAACGATGATTCAAGTCTCCCTCCCACGCGTAGAATCTCCTTAACGTCCAAAAAGGGAGTCAAACTCGTTATAATGGTGTTGTTGCTGCATTCTCCATGTTGCTGTACGTGAGAAATATCATTTTTGACTGATTCTGCTTGCATATGACTGTAAGCTGTAATTCATTTTAGATTTGTAAATGAGTTATTGTGAGCAATTACATTAATGAAATGGATGGGTTCCTTGCTCTTGGTAGCGGCAAATACTGCGGTCTTGTCCTTTTCCGTTTCTTCTGCCGTTTGTTTTAGATGGGGTAGTGCGTCTTGTGCGTCTTGTTCTTGTACGTCTAGGAACAAACGGCCATAGAACCAGAGAGTCGATTCATTTAACCTTTCTGGAGGAACTCCTCGTGTGAACAAGTCGGCCGGGTTCTCCTTAGACTTATCGTGCCGCCATTGTCTCGGTTCTGTGGTAGCTTAAAAGTATGATAGAACACCCTCATATTCGATATTCTCCTTTATCCCTTTTGCGAGGTCTGCCGCTAGCTTGGCGGCGCACATTTGCAGTCGTTGGATAGTTGTTTGTTGTTTACTTCTCCTTGTCAAGTGGTGCTACATGGGACGTAGCACACAATAGACGCACTATAACGGTTCCCTCACTAGTTCTGCATCGAACGTACATGGCGGCTCCGTACGCCTTTTCAGAGAAATCAGCGAATACATGAAGTTGGCTAGTCTTTGCACATTCTTTTGCGATTATGTGCCTTGGAATTAAAATATGATTTAATATACTTAGATCCTGGCGGAATTTCAACCATCTGTAATGTAATTTCCGTGGTAATGGTGCGTTTAAGAAATATTTTTGCTGTAAGCACTGGCGCTACAATCCCAAGTGGATCAAATAATTGGGCTATTTCTGAAGAAAGTATTCTTTTTGCCACCCTGTGTTTATCATTAAGGTCCACTTTGATTGGAAACTCGTCCGTCTTTGGTAACCAAGTTAGGCCTTGTGTCTTTATCTCCTCTTCTGCAGCTGTCTTGAAATCCAATTGTGCCACCTCCTTTATTCGGGTGTGAACCTTTCGAGCAGTTGTGGATGGTTGGCGCACCATTTTCGAAGTATACACCCAGCTTTATTTAGGGCGTCAATCAGCTGTCCTTGCATCTCTTGTGCCGTTATTAAACTATTAGAACCTGTCATTACGTCATCTACATAAAAATTCCGCTATAATACCTTACGGCCGAGAGGATGTGTCGTTACAGAAGACTGTGCTTGCGCTTGAAGGCACTTTATAGCAAGGTACGGAGCCGACGATGTGCCATAGGTTATTGTTTTTAATTGATACTGCTTTATGGTTCCTGAAGAATCACGTGTCCATATCGTCGATCGTCTTCATGTGCCAGTACCTGTCTGTACATTTGTTGAATGTCGGCTGTGAATACGAATCTTGGCAACCGAAAACGAAGCAAAATAGTAAATAGATCGTCTTGGATTAGGCCGAAGCCCTGGTTGCTCGTGCCATAATTTAAGATTAATCATGTAATTTATTACTGATTAATAAAGTTATAATAATAACAATAATAAGATCGTCTTGGATAGTCAAAATATCATTCAATAATGAATTTGTTCAGGTTTTGCATGATGCGTCGAACGCTACCCGTAACTTGGTCGTACTGCTATCAGGTTCGGAATGGATAATGGCTCTACTTCCGCCATGTGCCCTAAGTGTATGTACTTATCCATGAATTTCTGGTATTGTTGTTGGAGTTCGTGATTTTTAGCCAACCTTCTTTCTAGAGAGTAAAGTCTTTGCAATGCAATGCTTCTTGAGTCGCCTAGTTGAGCAGGATTCTCGGTGAATGGAAGTCTCACTAAGATCGTAAAATCGTAATAGAACTCTGCTCCTATAAGAAGATCTATTTGGCTCGATGTATTAAATGTTGGATTGGCCAATGCGATATTTTTCGGTATATTCCAGTTGGAGATTTCAACTGACTTGGTGGGTTGTGGCGACAGTATTTTGTTAAGAACCAATGCTCCTAATCTTGTTGTGGAGTTGTTTATTGTTGATTTCAGTTGTACCTGAGTTGTTCTGTTTTTTTGGACTGCATTATCGATTCCCTGGATGTTCGGAATCACTAAATTTTTAACAATCATTTCCTAATGAGATTGCTGAACATTTTGCTGTATTTGATCGCCTTGAATCCTCAATGCTTCGTGTCCCAAAAATTCCAACGATTGGAATCGATTATCGAGGAATTTCAGAAAGTCGTTGATTGTCTGCAAGTATTTTTGACTGGAAAGGGATTGTTCATACAATGTGTGGGTATCCTTCTTTACTAATAAATGGAGCAATAGCGGATCTCAATTCTATTCGTCAACGCCAATATTCCCTTGCCCCGTCAAGCATTTCTGCGTAGTGTCATGTAAGTTTCTTATGCTGATTGCAGACGGCTTGTCTATATTATTCATTGATTGCGCCATTAACTTGTTGATTAATCCTGCCACCATTAGTTTTTTATCGTTCCTTGAGCATTTTCCAAGCTGTTACATAATGTGCTTCTGACGCCGGAAAATGCCTTATTAGCTTTTCAGGTTCTCCTACTAGATTTGTCTTGAGGAACCACATCTGCAGAAAATCCGCCATCGGTTGCTGATGCACCATTTGTACGAAGAGGTCATGGAATTGTTGCCACTTCAAGTTATCGCCGTCAAACTTTGGCAGAGTCAACTTTGGTAGCGATACCATGCTATTTGTTGCCACTATTAGTCTGAACTGGAGGAACGGTCATGGTAATCTTGTAATATGGTATTTATATCGATAATAAGTTGCGCGATTTGACCTTTTATATCAAAGTATTACTTTTGGTTACATTCGTTGGCGACTGGGTTGTCGCTTAGTTCATAAATATCAAGATGAGATTGTTGAAGTTGGGACTCGCCATGCTTTACAGCTTTCAGCTTGTACTCCCAGTACTGTTTTGATATATGCATCTCCGTTTTGTTTGCCTCGTTTGTATCATGTAAGAGATTACGCACTGAGATAAGTACTACATTGATCAATAACTTCCCGGAATAACCACCATGTGGCGCATTTGTCATACAAGTTCGTTCATTTTTGCCAAGTTGTAGTTAATATCATCATATTTGTTGCCCAAGAAGTCACAATATTTTTTGATCTCTCGAATTTCTTCTCTCAGTTGCAAAACAGCTGTGATGTTGACAGCTAGGGCTGATTGTGTTTTCGGGTTTGGTCCGCTTATTCATTTGTACTACTGTGAGTGATGATGGTGTTGTCATGGATGTTGAAGGTTTTGACGTTAACGAACGCTTGGGAGCAGACGCAGCTGCATTTGTTTGTATTTGTGCCGGAGCAGTTCTACATAAATGACATTGCCATGCTTCTCTTCTCGTCGCAATTGTTCTCCATGATTTTTCTGTCACTGTGGTGTAGTGAAAGTGCATTTTCGATCGCACTTGGGGCAGATAACAAATTCCCCTTTAGGGGGTAGCTTTTGACTGCAAGGAACGCATACATCCAATGCCAAGTCTGTGCAGGGTGCAACTACTAAGAGAGACAAGGGCATTTTCGATTGGAAATCAGAAAGAAAAATTAAAATAAATAGATTCACAAATGGTTTACACTTTTACGCTTTTCTTTTTAAGAAAATTTGATTAGAAATGATTGTCTTATACTTGTTTTATAAATGTGTAAAAAAAAACACTCTTAAATTCGTAGAAATCAACTTAAACCGTACAGAGCTTATTAAATACAATGACCTCACTAAAACTTTATGGCAGCGAAAGGTGACGATGACGTTAAGCACAGAGGAAGTGTTGGCTGGATGAGATGGTGGGAAAACTCGGGAATCTTCTGTGAACGGAAATTTCCTAAATTGAAAGGTAGACTCTATACTACGGTTGTTTGACCAGCTCTTACATATGGTTCGCAGTGCTGGACAATGTACGAAACATTTAAGAGCAAAATGGCGCAGGAATAAAAATGTTAAGAATGTCGACTGAAGTTACAAAACGCGATTGTATTAGATCTCCGCATATCAGAAGAAGCCTGCTTATACAAAATTCTGTAATTGAAAATCTTTAAAGGAATAGAAGAAGCTGGTTTTGCCATGTGAAGCCTAGCCCGCCGGAAAACCCAGTTAAAAAGGTCTTATACACTAACGGTTGTTTAAACGACAAGAACGAGGTAGGCAAAAGAGCTATTGGATTGCTCAGATGGTTTAAGAACCGAAGCAATACAGGACCGTTCGGTATGCAGACGCATTTCGCGATCGGCGACTTAAGCCACCCCTTAAGCGGGGAAGCAGCGATGCCGAAAAATGGGAAACTCATAATGCATATGTTTGTAGTATGTAGTATACTAGTAGAAGGAAAAGAATAAGATCTTTTTTTAAAAAAGAACTTAACACTCAAGTGGGTATGAATACACTTGTAATGCTTCGGCCTGTGTTAATTTTTTTGGAAAATTGGACAGAAAGAGAAGAAAGATGTTTGGGCTGAGTATTTCTTTTGCTCCATGGGTGGCATCCCACATTTAATGGGGAGACTAAATTGTTAGTGAGAGCTGGCTTGTTGTTGTATTTTAGTTAACTACACATCTTACTTGATTGATATTGCAATTGAACTATCGTATGTGGGGAAATAGATGCACAATCACGATAGAAGTTGATGAATTTAGACTTAATGCGGACCGTCATACCTTGCCTTAAACCATCGGTAGCAGTTGATAGGCATGTGACGAAAGGACCTAAATGTTCTTGAGTGAATGATCCATTTAGGGGATATGAATTTCATCAAAGCTCCGTTGTGAAAAATTGTGCTTAGTTATATAAATTTATATATGTTAAAATTAAACTCGCGCTTAGTTGGGGTTATCGACCGCTTAATTTGATGGATCACTTACAACTAACTAACAACAAAGAGCATTGTTGCTAGTAAAAGAAAAATATGTATTTAGTATTTGGTATACAACATAATTGCTATATCTTTAAATCAATCCTCCCTAACTTAGTATTTGGTTTACAACATAATTGCTATACATCAATCCTGCCTAACTTAGTTTGTAATAATTCATTTTTAATTTTTTAAAATAATAAAAAAATAAAATAACCTTTTACAACATTAATTAATAGTGTACTTCATTTAATTATAATGATATTTAAGATTTATTAAGTTTTTGTTCAACTGAATTTGATCTTGTATAAATTTTTTCTTTAAGGTTTCCCTACCGATTTCTAGATCTTCTCCAGCGCTTAGATATTCACCATTTTCCTCTTCTACTTGTTTTTTTCTTTTAATTCTAACTTTTTTAGTTTGGTCTCTGTTATTATTTGTTTGAATAAAGGTAGTAGAAGGGCTGAATCTGACGGAAAAATGTTGTTTTCTCAACTGATTAATGTGAGCTACTCTTCTGCTACCATTGATAGGAATGAGATAAAGCACTTTCGAATTTTTTTTTTATAATATATCCTGGAATCCATTTTACATGAGACTTAAAGTTGTTTTTATAATACAATACATCGTTTCATTTGGCTTAAATTCTTGTTTTAGCTTTAAATTGTTGATTTTACTAATACTAAGGCTTTTTTGTAACGCATTTTCATCGGTTGTTAAGCTGTTATTGGATTTTGAGTTTTGGATTAAAAAATTTGGATTAAAATGTCTAAGCAACACCGTGGGTGTATTACGACATTTTAGTAAAAGATTAATCACTTTATAGATCAAATTCTTTATTGATTTAGTTTCATACAAGCTCCCTTTATAGTTTGTACGGCCCTCTCCGCAATACCGTTTGATTGT
Source organism: Volucella inflata (assembly GCA_928272305.1). Taxonomy (NCBI): domain Eukaryota; kingdom Metazoa; phylum Arthropoda; class Insecta; order Diptera; family Syrphidae; genus Volucella; species Volucella inflata. Next base: position 14,218,993 of record OV743721.1, on the reverse strand, counting down.
GGATGATATGGTGGACTCTTTAACGCCTTCGTTCCGTTTCCTTTACAGAATTCAATAAACTCACATGACTGAAAGCGATGTCCACTGTCAGAAACTAACTTAAAAAATAAACCAAAAACCGAAAACCAACTACGCAATTTTTCAATTACCTTTTCCGCACGAGTACTTTTCATTTCAGATATTTTTATCCATTTGGAATAACTATCCACTATCGAAAAAATCAATATGTACTCGTTCGAAAGGATACGATGATGGTATCCAATTTGATTCCTTGACAGATTTGGTGATATTCTGGGTTTGGCAGCAAACTCGACAAGATTTTGCAAACTCTTCTATGTCTGCATCTATACCTTTCCACCAAACATAGCTTCGCGCCATCATTTTCATCCTACTACTTCCTATATGCGTGTCGTGTAAAATTTTCGGTACATCATGTTTAAGACTTTCAGTTATTACAACCCTGTTAACATAATAGAAACATCCCTCGTTATATATTTTTGACTTTGAGCTGATTTTAAAAGTACCAAGAATTAAACTACAGCCCTGGGGTTCCAGATTAGCATCAATGGAATATTTTATAGTGTGTTATTAAGTAAAAGTGTGCAATAAGGGTATTTCAAATTTGTTGTATCGAACTTGTACACCAGACCCCATACACTTTGTATGGATTTTTTTTATTTTTTTTAGTAGGCTATGGCCGCGGAAGAAATAAGGTGATTTCAGATGGTTCTTGCCCTACTTGTTATATTCTACAGTAAACTAGTTTGTGTCGAGCTTGTCGTATTTTTGGTGTGTTTAAGTTTTATTTATTTAAGAGTTTGTAGACTGAAATATGGATGAGGTAGGGCTCAGTTTCCGGGATTCTATCAGCGACTAGCAGAAGCTATTGCTAATAATATAGCTCGGGAAAAAGCAGAGGAACAAGACATTGTTGGTCCATACGAAGATGAAGACGATGATGACGCCGATGCAGACTACATACCATACAAAGGTGAAGCTTAAGATGCAGAAGATAATGAAGACGATGGCAATGAAGAGCTGTTGCAGTTGGTAATTCAACAAAGGAGATGTACTAGGTGGGGTGAAAAGTAACCTCCTTGGGAATGAAAAAAAAATTTTTTTAAATTTTCTTTAAAATTTTTTGTAAAATAAATTTTTTTTTTATTTTATTCAATATAGTCCCCTTTTAGCTTGATACACTTATTCCAGCGATTTTCCAACTTCTTGATCCCGTCCGAAAAGTAATTTTCCGGAAGGCCTGCAAAATACTCCTCCGTGGCGTCGATGATTTCCTCGCGTGAGCTGAATTTTTTATTGATGAGCCATCTTTTGAGGCTTGCGAAGAGATAATAGTACGAGGGAGCCAAATCGAGCGAATGCGGTGGATGCGACAGCAATTGGAACCGTAAGTCATTGATTTTAGCTGTGGATGCGATGCTCTTTTGCTCTTCATGTGAGGCCGTTTTGCAGCGATTTCGGCCTTCAATCGCTCCAATAATGCACAGTAATACTCGCTGTTGATGGTTTTTCCTTTTTTGAGGTAGTCCACGAAGAGTATGCCATAACAATCCCAGAAAACCGACGCCATAACCTTTCCGACCCATTGATCCTCCCTCGGCCGCTTCGGAGCACTCGTGCCGGCTCCAGTCCATTGCCGGGCACTCACTCTGTTCTCTGGTGTGTAATAGTGGATCCAGGTTTCATCAACAGTTACCAATCGACGCCAAAAGTCCGCCCGATTCCGCATCAGCAAATCCAAACACTCTTTCGAAGTGCTCTCGCGTTCGTGTTTTTGGTCAGGAGTGAGCATGCGCGGCACCCAGCGGCAGTATAACTTTTTCATATGCAGAATATTGCCCAAAATATGGCGTGTGCACTCAGTACTAATCTTTGTGGTATCTGCTAGTTCGCGCACCTTCACTTTCCGGTCAGCCAACACCATTTCATGAATTTTTTGACATTGTCCTCTGTAACCGCATCGGAGGGCCTGCGGCTGCGGACTTGATCGGTAGTGGAGCTGCGGCCACCACGAAACTCTCGAAACCAATATTTGACGGTGTAATCTGACGGAGCATTGGCCCCATAATATTTATCCAACTTTTCTTTTGTTTCTTTCGCCGTTTTGCCTCTCAAAAAATAATGTTTTATGAGAGAACGAAAATCGTTTTTGTCCATACTCAACATGATGCCAAACATGTCAACAACAATCAGCTGTCAAAACAAAACTGAAGACAGTATCGCACCGAAATTTTGCATGTCTGCCTAAATATGAAGGGACTTCAAGGCACCATAACCTTTTTTGCAATAGCAGCGCATTCCGGTGCTCAAGGAGGTTACTTTTCACCCCACCTAGTAATAAACCAGTTGTTTTTTTTGGAACATATTGAATATATCGAAGAAGAATTGACTGTACCATCAGTTGAAGGTGGAGCAATTTCTATATATATATATATATAATTTCTACTTTTGCCTTATTTCGTTTTTATATCACATTCATTTTCTATTCAACAAAACATATCTTATTATGACATATATGAACAAATACTATACATTAACGCATACGCACAGCCACATAATAATGAATAATTACCATCAATATCCCATGTAAATACTAGTGGTCTGGGCAGACCATGGTATACCTGAAGTGTTTTTAAAAACTGGTGTCTACACAAGGGTTAATTAACCCATTATATACTCCCAGTAGAAGCTTATCTTTTCTAGTTTCATACTGAATGTGCTCTAATTTTAGAAGTTTAATATTCTCATGAACAAAAGACAAAAAATCAAGAAACTCTTCGGCAATGTCCATTGATCCTTCAATTCGTAGTCTGGATAAGGCATCAGCATTACCTACTTGCGATCTTCTTTTGTACTTAACGTCAAAATCGTGTATTGAACACTGAACAGCCCACTTTTGCAGCCTTCCTGCTACTGTTTAATGTCCTTTTTTTTTAATGAAAAATTTCCCTTAATGCCTGATGATCAGTTACTATGGTAAACTTGTTCCCATAGAGGTAATTGTGTGTCTATGTGCATAGAAAATTGCTAGTGTCCCCCTATGTGACTGTGAGTAGCTTTTCTCTGCTTCACTAAGTGAAGTCGAAGCAATTATTATAGGTTTCTTTTCATTGTTAACAACGTGAGATAACACTGCACGCACTCCATAAGGACTGGCCTAGCATGTCATTATTATAGACTTTTTTGGATCGAAATGGTCTAATAAGTTGTTGCTGATTAATGTCGATTGGTATTTTGAACTCCACTTAAACTTATAATTTTTCTTTAACATTTCATACAATAACCGTAATTTCGACGCCAAATTCGGAATAACCGATTATAAAAATTTATTAATCCAAAAAAACTTTTGAGCTGAGTAATATTTTTTGGGCTAGGTGCTTCTAAAAGGCCCTAAAGTTTTCTTTATTAGGTTTTATACTCTTTCCCGTTATAATATGGCCTAGATTTACTACCACTTTGCAGTTCAAACATAGCCTCAAATCATCATTTTTCTTAGGAACTATTACGGCACGAGTACGATAACTTTGGCGCCAAGAATTGATGACTGTATTTTGTAGAGGAGTTGATAACTAGCAGTTTTTACTATGGGAGGAGGGCAGTCCATCTCGTCCCGTTTAGGAGTTATGGGCAATTTAAAAACAAATGACTTAAGATGGGAAAAAAATTATTAAAAAACAACGGTAACACTAACTACTAAGTACTATACAGAATATGAAAGCCCGGAACTTGTTCTTTAATACAAAAGTTACATCCAGTTATTCGTGTGAATTGTTTTTGAATAATTCACATTCAAACTCAAATTATTGGTAAAAAATTAAAAAAAAAAATTGTTCAACAATATTACTCAAAATTGTGAAATAATGTGCCAAATTGGTTTTTTTTATTAATTCTGAATCGAACACAAAAACCGCATGGCTTTATGTCCTCTAGTTTTTGAGCAAATTGAAATTGAAATTACTACTTTAGTTTTGTTTTTTGGCATTTATGTACGTAGTCTTCCTTTGATTAAGTAAATGAGTATTATTTAAACATCTCGCAGACGCCTATATCAATAGTTTTCTTAATTAAGAGTACACGGTATAGAGATTTCAACTCTCTTTCCGCAGGCGGCAGGTCCCGCGCACGCAACTTCGTTGCTCCGCTCGGGGTATGTGCTTTTCGTCAGGCAGGCGCCTATGTCATCAATACTCTTCATCCACAGTACTCATCACAAAATTACAAAGTTCCCATTAATAACAAAGTTTCACTAATTCGCATTATAGAAAATTCACATGTTCCAATGTTGCTGTAAATTATATACTTTGTGAAATATCTATGTTTGTACGTATGTAATATGTAATGCACTTGATAATGATGCAAAAATATAACCGAACAAACGTTTGGCTTTTATACCATTATTTCTTTTTGTGATAAGGCTTGTAGTTATTGATATTCACAAAGATCACTCTTTGTTCAACCGTAATGCGAATCAAGTGATATTCTTTGTGGATAAGCAATGACACCTAAGCATCCTCTAATCCATCCTAAACTAAATAACTTTTCCAACGAAACACCCAAATTACTTACAAACTTACTGACTGGGACGCGGAATGCAATGCAAATCTACCTCCTCGTGGTGCATTCTGGGTCACGCTAAATGATTTGCTGTTTTTTACTTACAAAGATGACCCTATCATCAATATTAATCCTCAAAGTGAGATCACCATAAATACCAAGGAAAACGTCTTATAAAAAATAGTTTTAGTAATTTTCAATTTTCTCAAAAACTAGAAGATATAAAGCCATGCGGTTTTTTGTGTTCGATTTAGAATTGATATGCGCATTAAAAAAAAAAACCAATTGGGCACATCATCTCACAATTTTGAATAATATTGATTTAAAAAAAAAGTTGTTTTCATTTCTTACCAAAAATTTAAGTTTGAATGCGAATTATTCAAAAACAAATTTTCTGCTTTCAAATCCCGTATAGTACTTTATTGTACTAACTCCTTAACGGGGCGAGATAGACCCCCCCCCCCCCCCCTCCCATAGTAAAAAATGCTAGTTTTTAACCCGTCTACAAAATACCGTTATCAATTCTTGGCGCCAAAGTTATCGTACTACCCCCACTATTACCATCGGAGATGCCCATTCACTATACTTTACTGGTACTTATATATTTTCGGATACCAATTTCTCAATCTCCTCACCTACCCTATCTCGAATTCCAAGCGGAAATGTATACGGCTTCTAAAAACTTGGAACAACATTTTCCTTCAAATTTAGTTGGGCACTATAACCGACAATTGGATCCCCCATATTTGAGAAAACCTTAGGAAATTTCATCGACAGCTCTTTTTTTTGTCTGTCACCATATCATCCACTCCGTTTACAGTAAAATTTGTCTTCCAGTTTGACAACAAAACATCTAGCCAATCGCGACCCAAAAGCGGAAAAAATTTACGATTTGAATTTATAATACAAATTTCAAGGCTATGAAATTCAGATATATTATTGAAATCCTGTGACATTTAATTGCTTTTTAACAGGTAAAATATTCAGTTCACTGAAATGTGTTCTGTAAAACTCATTATTAACAACCGTTGAACATGCGCCACTATCAACTTCCATTTCAATTAAAATCTTATTAATACACAACTTCAAACGGAATTTATATATCGTAGTGATATGCTATTAAGATCTTAATTTACACTTTCTATATTATTTACATTTAACTTTTTTCTATGCATGCTATTGTTATTACCATATATACAGTTTTTTTTTGAAATGGCCATTTTTTCCACAGCCAAAACAAACCAAATTTTTTAAATTTCTTTTATCATGCTGATACTTATCGTTACTTCCATACTAGTACATTGGTGGTTTATTAGAGTTATTTCTACTTGCTAATCTTGCTTCCGACTGGTCTGTTCTGCTGGTGATAACGATGTTGGTGATTTTGTGTTGAAATGTTGTTTAAACTTTCTGGCCTCATCTGCCGTAACTGCATTTTGTCATCTCTATGTTCTTTGCAACTTCGCACGCTTTGTCAAATGTCAATCCCGTTTCATATTGTTATAAATATTTTTGATTTTCATTTATTTAATATTTGGGATGTACAATAAAATAAATTTCTTTTTTAAGTACTTAGATTCAGAGTTGTAAAAGAATTAAATCATTTTCGAATTTAATTCATGTGATTTATATCCAAGAATTTTCAACGCATGAATTCACTTAAAGACTTCAACTTCAAAATGTGAAATCACCATTCATTTTGATGTCATTGATTGGTAATTCATTTAAGTGAATTCAATGGTTGGATTCAAATGAATGCAATCATCTGTGATTTCAGTGAAGTCATTGAAGTCCTTTTGAAGTTATTGAAGTCATTTTGAAGTCAAAAACCATTGAAGTCATTTTGAAATCATTGCAGTCATTTTAATGTCCTCTTTTTCTTAAATATGAAAAGCATATTAATAATTTGAATAAGTTTATTTTAAGTTATTTCCAAAAAAACAATATTGCTCGGTATAAGAAAATTATCAAACAACCATGAATATAGTTAATAATACTTTGTTTGCATATACATACAAATATATGCAACAAAAATATACCGGTTGACTATCAACGAATCCAAATACATACTCGTATGTACGTTTTGTTTCCTTACAAGGTATTTCAGATCCCTGTTATGTTTAAAAGATCTAAAGACATCAAAATGACTGCAATGACTTCAAAATGACTTCAATGACTTCAAAACGACTTCAATGGTTATTGACTTTAAAAAGACTTCAATGACTTCACTGAAATCACAGATGCATGGAAATGAATGCAATCATTGAATTCAATAAAATGAATTACCAATCAAAGACTTCAAAATGAATGGTGATTTAATGTTTTGAAGTTAAAGTACGTTACTGAATTCATATAATTGAAGTCAATACATAATAGAAGTTTTCTCTGTGACTTTAATGACTGTAATTAAAAATGATTGCATTTCAACTCTATTAGATACAAATTGAGTAGAAAGTAAAACTAATTTAACTTTAACATAAAAACTTTAACTACGATGCAAGAATATATTGCTTAAATTACTTAAGAGGTAGAGATGAGGGAACAAAGAAGGGATTACAGATGGGTAGTTAAAGAAGAGAAATGCTAGGGGACTGCACTTTTGAAGATTGCACAGTTAGAAATGAGGTTGATTCGCGGTGGTAATGAATTCCATAGTTTGGCAGCATAAATGAAAAATAAACGGCTTGAGTTTAAATATTTGTGACGAAAAAGAACGATACTTTAATTTCTTACAGAACGATTAAAGACAAGTTTGTTAAATAAGTAGGGCGGACATTTATTATTAATGATTTTATGTAGGAATATACAATTTATTGTATTGATGTATTGCTGCAGTGTGCAGCCAAAAAGCTTTTTTGAGTTGCAGAAATATGGTCATATCTACGGAGGCCGTTTACGTAGCGCACCGCACCGTTGAATGCTACTTGTAATTTCTGCTGAACAGTGAGTCAAGGGCGCTGTAGACAACATCGGCGTACATAATGATTGGGGCTATTAATGCTAGTACCAACTTGCGTCTAGTTTCCACAGGAGTAAAATACGCCGATAGCCATAATTTGTGTTAACATCCGTAAATCCGACCAATGACTATTTGAGTACGATCAATAACAATGCCAAGACTTGTGCAATGCTCAACAGCAGTAATTTTATTATTGCTTAAAGATATATCTGGTAGGATATTGAAGGTCAATTTTCTCTTAGATATTGGTATTAATTGAGATTTTAGTGGGTCCAGAAGCAGCATATTTACGACGGACCAAGCATATATTCGAGAAAGATCTTCATTAACAAGAAGAGCTAGCTTAGAGAGCTGGTTAAAGGGTTTACCTGAAGTTAAACGTCTTCAGCATAAAGATGCACAGATGTTAGCGTGCAGACTGATGGGAGATCGTTGATAAACATGCAGAATCATGATGGCCTAAGAATTGACCCTTGAGAAACTCCTTGAACTAAAGCTTTTAGAGAAGGGGAGTCAATAAGCTTGACAGCCCTATCTTTGAAATCAAACAAGTTTTTTAGCTTCCACTTTAGGATGTTGTGATCTACCCTTTCGAAAAGTCAAGCAGACAAAGAAGACTTACATAGCCCTTGTCATAACACTGCCTTATTTCATCAAGTAGGTTTATCATAGCTGTAGAGCAACTGTGATTTACTCTAAATCCCGATTGTTTCGAGTACAATAAGTTGTTAGTAGCTACATGGTTCAGAATTTGCTTCTCTAAGACTTATTTAAAAATGTTTGATATACAAAGTAGTATGCTAATTGGTCGGTTGTCAGAAAGGAAATTTGCTTTGTTTATTTGGCGATTGAAAGTACCCTTGCACTTTTCCAAGACAAGGCCAAGTGGTAATGCAAAAGTTAATAACATGAGTGAGATGGCCAACAATATGAGGTAAGATAAGTTTAAATAACCGTATTGATATACCATCCTCTCCTAAAGCGTCAGACTTAACGGCCATGGTGCATTTAAAGACTTCATCTTCACTAACCACTTCAAAATTTTCTAGTCTTTGCACAGAACTTTCCAACTGCGACGATATGTGGTAAGAATCAAAATCATTATCATGGAGTTGATCGCTTACGAAAAAGGTATTAAGAAGATTTGGGTCTAGAGCACTCTGAGGGTTAAGGACTTTAAAGACGCCAATTTTTTTTATATTTCTCCAGAGTGTTTTGCTGCGTAAAAAGGCATTAAGCTTTGATGCAAAGTAGTTCTTTTAAGATGCACGTATAACCAGAGTTGCATGATTTCGGGTTTTTGTTTAAATGCTTCCCAATTTACATTCGTTCATCTGCGCTTCCATCTACTGTGCAATTAATTTCGAATCTTGATTATATTAAACACATCGGGGTGAGCCATGGAAAGTTTTGGTTTTGTACTCTTACTCTTTTTGTCGGTACATGTTGATTAAACAGTTGGGTTACTATCGATTGAAAGAATCAACTTTGTCATTGGGATCAGATTTCAGTCTGCACTGCATCCAAGAAGCGGATGTTGTAGATAGTAGAAGGGCATTAATATCAACCGAATTGAAGTCTTATAAGTGAAAGAATCAGTAGTAGAACATTTAGATAAATTCATGTTGTATATCAGGAACAAACGGTCATGATCAGAGATATCAAAAGATATCTGGTCAGAAAGAAGGACGAGCTTAGGATCAGAGACTTTAAAAAGGTCAAGAAGACTGGGTGAACAATCTGGGACAAAGCGTGTTGTGCAGGTTGTAGTAACTATAAACAGACCAACAGAGGACACTGAGTCTTTCAGCTGAAATGCGCGTGAGTCATTTCTTATTGAATCAGCATTAAAATCTCCACAAACAATTATATGCTCATAAAGTGCACAACATTCCGAAAGAGTAAGAAAGAAAGACGCCGAAGAACATCTCCGGTTTTTACTATACACACAAGAAACGAGACACTTAGTTCTACAGCCACTTATTTCAACAGTAATAAGTTCAACACCAGGTCCACTAGATTTAAAAATTCTTTCCGACTTGATAGTTGACATACAGTAAACTGCCTCACCTCCACCTGTGGTATCAGTGATTCTATCATCCCTATACAGCTATATCATTGCTATGTCGTACATTTCATCAGATATCTTTGGTTTGAACCATGTTTCATTCACACAAATAACACCAATACATGCGGTTGAGAACAAGTATTTTAAATAGTCTAATTTAGTGTCATTTAGATAACAAACCCTGAGTCTATTGAATCGCTGGTAAATAATATTTGCCATAGTGTATGTTGATTTTTCTTTCATGCTGTATACCTCACTGGAAAAAGAGCTTTAAACATCCATAGTATAAAATCAAGAGCAGGCAAAAAAAAGTGCATTCCCTACGAGGGTGTTGGTGAGTGGAGGAAATTTAACAAGAGTGGGAGAAGAAACAGTGAATACAGAGTTTACAATAAATACAATTTGGAATTAGGAATTTCATATATTAGTCGCAGCGGCAGCAGCAAGAAGATCGTCTGGGCTCTCAATGAGAAAGCTTTTTCCACTCGCCGTCTTCCTAACATAAACATCTCCATACCTTGTGTGCACAGCAAACAGTTGTTTTTTCTGCGGATACCAAGAGCACTGTTTAGGAGAAAGCGTGTTTTCTTTGTTAAGCTCTCATTGAGATAACAGCTGTTGCTCGATTCAATGCCCAGATCGTGCAGACGAAGCTCGGTGGCATTTTGCTTTCGGTAGTTTCCAGCTGACTTCAATACAGTATTTCTCCCGACAGAGTCGCTGAGTTTTACAACAATTGGTGGTGGTGATGTTCCATTATTCGGCTTCTGGTACGAAAAATGCTCTTTAGGAGAGACGGCTTACAATCAATAGTGTGACAAAGTCGATTGAATAAAGTTCTTGGGATCACAGAAATGGAATGGAGATTGCGGGAATAGAAAAAAAACACAATTTTTATTTAAACTAACCGACCGAACAACCAAAATATGAACCACCCATTATGATCCGATTCACCTGTAATTATACCTTGATAAATTGCTGACATATTGTTTGTGTCTCCTGCACGTTCTGGAATAATGCAGTGACCTCCGACTATTGCAATATCAGGTGTCTCTTGTGTATGGGAATATTGAAATGCACTATTTGCATTTCTAGGAATTGTTTTAAGGGGAATTGGTTCACAACGGAGAAGAGAAAAAAAATGATAATATCATATTTAGATGACATTCTCATGAATCTCCAATTTAACTCCCCCACCGTTAGTCTGAGGCTCCGATTCTAATTTTATAATGTTTATTGTCTTATTTTCTATCACTTGAGTTATAAAGTACGGAAGTATAATACTATCTTTTATTTTAAAGAAAGAGTTTTGATATATTTTATCGTTAATATACTGATTACAATTCTCAAATTTAATAAGTGTATTTCCCATAACATCGATTTTTAATTTATTACAGTTATGTTTAATGTTTGTTTTAGGAAGATTTTTCGTTACAATGATTCCTGAAATAATTTCTTTAACAAGAGGTGTTGTGGAACTTTGCAAGGGGCAGTAAGCTTTAGTAAAACTAATTATGTTTGAAATACAGTTGTCATCCACTTTCTCTAAATTTTTCTTTAAATTATCTTTTACATTTATATTGTATACTCGTATTTTATTTCATCTATTATAAATGTGTTTTCTTTTAACATAATTGACTTATTATCTCTGTTTGGCATTGCTTCTACAACAATGGTTGAATATGTCATATCAGAATATTCTTATGTCCTTTAAACTTTTCAGACCGTTTGTCAGTGTTATTTCTTGTTCTGTCAAAATATTCCTTGTCAGTATACCTAGTTTGCTAGTCAATAAGACTTGTTCTATGTCGTCGAGATGGTTCCTGAATAAGTTAATGTCAAAATTAATTTGATAGATTTCTTGAATGTAATCTATCTCGTTTTGTAATTTATGAAAATCTCCACCGGTTTGTTCATTTAATGCATTAAGAAATTGGGTGATATTGTTTTGTTGCGATCGGATGTGATTAGTTATGTTTTTTATTCGTTCTGATAGTTGGTTATTTAGATATATTTGTTTATTATTCTTTGTCGATAACGCTTTGTTATTTGAAATAAGAGCGTTTAGTTTTGTCTTAATCTCGAACTCGTCATTGGCATCCATTGTGCCTGCTAAATATTTTAGCCCTGTGCCTAAAAGGTTAATTAAAGCTCGTTTTTCTTTTGAATGGGGTTTAAGGTTTGATATTTTTTGTTCTAAAAGCCTAAAGTTGTGTAACGCTCTGTTTAACATTGGGTTAGTGGTACGTATATTTCTTTCGACTATCTGTATGTTTTCTAAGATATGGTCTTTAGCATTTTCAATTTCTGTAATATTTATAATATGGAGGACTTTCTTAAAATTTTTGATGATGTCGATTTCGTCTTTTTTTATGGTCATAAAACCGTTACTGTTGTCGAAGTCGTGAATTTCCAGTGATTTCCCGTTTGTTATATGTGGTGTTGCCAAGAGGAACAGAGGTAAGATTATGGTTGAAGGGTCCATCTGTAAAATAGGTTATGTTGTTTATTAAGTGGGGATCTAAGTATTAATCGATGAGGAATTGTTATTTTGAAATTTCTTTTTTCGTTTAACATGGGATTTGTAATACTTTAGACCTGTTCGTTTATCGGTGACATGGTTTTCATCTAGTTTTTCGGTTTCGAGTTTCCTAAATTTTGAATGGTTTTTCCCCCGCGTTCGTCCTTAATAAAATTAGTTCCCGGTTCTATTTCTATCTCTTCTCTGTCTTTATTGAGTTTATCTATGGCTAGCTGTTTTTTCTTTAATGGATTCATATTCGTCGTTCGTTATGGTGCATTGGATGAATGATTATTGTTTGAAATATAATGAATTTCTATATTTTGGTCCTGTAGAAATTCTTTGAATGGGAGTGCTTTGAATCCTAACTCATTGTCAACGATAATTTTATTTATTGGTCCTACTGCAGAAAGGAATGTCAGAATTGCCCTTTTAAGTTCGGTCCACGTACGTGCAATTATTCGGACAGCTTGGGCGAATTTGCTAAATTTATCTATGAAAGTTACGAAAAGTTGTCTTTCTAATGTGTAAAATACGTCTGCGTGTATCACTTGATTTGGGGCTGAGGGTGTTTCGGTTAGTTGGAATTTCTGTTTCACGGGCTTTCTTTCATATTTCTCGATGTTGCATATGTCGCAGTTATTAATAAATTGGGCTATTCTTTGTTTAAGTTTAGGGTGATAATATTTTAGTTTGAGTTCTTCAAATTTAATGGTTTCGGGTCCAGCAAATGCATCTTCGCATTTTTTATTTTTGTTCTTATTTTGTAGTCTTCCACTTCGTAAATTCCTTCCTTTACAACTACCTTACCTTCTGCAGACTTCTGCTCATGCAGGTAAGCAAGTCCTTCTCGTTGCAAGACTGGAAACGGAAGTTCTATGGTTTCATTTCTATTGATCTTGTAGCTTCTAGTAGTTCCTTTGGAATCATAATTTAGACCTATGTTTTTCGTCCCGCTACTGAGGACGTGGGTTGCAAAATCAATTTCGCACCCTAATGGAATGAGGACATCATTCCCAATTAGTCCATCAAAGTCGTCGTGAAAGTGATGAACAAATATTTCTATTTTAAATTTACTATCACCTAGTTCCTTGAATAAAGGTATAACTGCTTTCTGGTTGATATAAACTACTTGGCCAATTGTTTTAAGAGGTACACTTTTTTTTAATTTTGTGATGAGATTGGGTGAGCAAAGGTTAGGGTTGACTATGGAATGGGTGGCGCCTGTAACTACAATAAACTTTAAGGGTCTTATGTTACCATTGGTAATTATATATGGTAACCGCTGCGAGAGGCTTCGGATTGAAAATTTTGTGGCTCGGCTTCTTGTGTTTTGGTAGTAAGCTGAGCTGTGTTTATATCCATTGGTTCTGGAGGTGGGTAATTATGTGATTGGTTGTTCACGAGTTTCTGAGAAGTTGAGGGGTATACATTATCGGTGGCTACCTGTCTATGTGTCTGAGCGGGTTGTGAGTAATTGTCGTTTGAATGATATGGTTGTTGATATTGGTTATTTGTTTGTTGGTTGGGATAGTTTTCTCTGGTTTTGTCATATTTATTCGATCTATAGTTCCTATTGTTGTTGTTATATTTGCTATTATTATTAGTATTACTATTACTGTTGTTATTATATTTGCTATTATTACTGGTATTACTATTGTTGTTGTTGCTATTTTGGCGGTTGTTGTTGTTTCTAGAACTATTTTGAGAATTTTTTTCAGGATTTCCGTATGGGTTATAATATGCGTACCCGGATTCGTGTAGAATGTTTATAGTCGCTTCAAGGCTATCCGGGTTTCGGCAATAGAGAAGCGAACGCATTGGTTCAGGGATTTTGTTTTTAAATATTGCAAAAGCTGACAATTTATTTTGCAAAATGTTCGCTTTAGCGCTCTCATCATTCATAATTTGTTTGGTTTTGACGTTGAGTGGCCTAAGGATAGATTTAATATCGTTATAGAACTCGACAGAGTGTGATCTGAATTTTATAGCCCTAAGTTCATCAAATAACTCTTCAAAAGTTAAGCGATCTCCGAAATTATTAATAAGTATATCTTTTATTTCCGACCATTTTGTCGTGTGATTATTTATTTCAATAACTTTACGCGCCCTTCCTTTTAACCTCGATTTGATTGTATCAGAGAAAATACTCTGAGACAATTCATCATATTTTAGTAAAAGCGGGTATATTTTATCGATGAGATCCACGAAGTTTTGTAGGTCTCGAAAATCACCGCTGAATTCGGGTAGTTAGGACAAATATTTCAAAGGGTCAATTGGTAGGGAGAGCACGGTTGGTTGTGCCATATCGTTATTTGTTGGAAGGAAATTGGAGACTAAATCTGAAAGTTGTCGTTATTGTTCACTCAGGTTTAATATCTGGTCTTGAAAGGTGGACATAAGAATTTACAGGAGGATTAATTAAGATTTATAATATAAGACTTAAAATATATAATAGAGAGAGAGAGATAAAAAAAGATGTTAACTATCAATATTGTAAAATTCCTTGCCGAATAGACTACTTAGTAACAATTGACTGACTGCCGTTGATGTAGTTTATTGATGATACTGGATTCTGATTATTTCCTTGGTGGTGTTTGATGACTGGTTTCTTGATGCTGCACGGATTCTAATTTTTTTATGTAGTAGCACGCACTGTTCAGTTTTATTTCTTCTTTTGGGAATTTATGGGGATTGCGTGTTTTTTTTTTTTCGATCCACTCGTTCACGGTAAAATATGAGAGAGAGAAAAAAAAAACGTTGTGTTTTGGCAACTTTGATTTCTGTTTTTCACTATGCAACAATTCTCTTGCTTGCGATGTGATGGTTTAATTAATTTTCTCGTTTTATGCAATGTAACTTTTATTCTCTGTAAGTTTATATTTGTTTTGTTTTCCCTTTAATCTCATTGCGCGACAATCCTCTTGTTCGCGATCCTATGTTTTGTTCTAAGCGGTTAATCGTTAAAGCGAATTAAATAAAAAAAAAATCTGATTTTCTTTTATATACCGCCAGCTATCCTACCGACTGCGCCAGAAATGGAATGGAGATTGCGGGAATAGAAAAAAAAACACAATTTTTATTTCTTTCAAAACTTTAATACAACTTATTTCTATTGTAAAACTTATTTTGCTCGCGGAGCTTTAGACTAACCGACCGAACAACCAAAATATGAACCACCCGTTGTGATCCGATTCACCTGTGTTTATACCTTGATAAATTGCTGACATATTGTTTGTGTCTCCTGCACGTTCTGGAATAATGCAGTGACCTCCGACTATTGCAATATCAGGTGTCTCTTGTGTATGGGAATATTGAAATGCACTATTTGCATTTCTAGGAATTGTTTTGAGGTGAATTGGTTCACAACGGAGAAGAGAAGAAAAAAAAGATAATATCATATTTATATGACATTCTCATGAATCTCCAATTTAACTGATCACCTCAGGCTGAATCGGTATACCGAAGAGCACAGCGTCGCATGAGATCCTCTGCTTTTCAAGCAGGTTGCATTGCTTTTGCATAGCTGCAATTTCCTCATCATGGTGCTGAGAGGTTGGGTTGAAGTTATCTTCAAGTCGATCAGTGCGATCACCTATGTTGGCGATGGTTTTGTTGACCTCATCGAGTTTTCGACTCCAGTTACCAGTAATTTCCTCAATCTTCAGAAGTAATTCACCCTGAATCTTAGAAATTTCTTCCGAGAAACTATGCCGTAGTGAGTGAAATTGCTTGGAGAGTTGTTCTTTTTAGATCTTTGCAGTGAAGAGTTATCTCTGCTCGGTTGTTTGTAAGGAGGAGATGATTGAGAGGGTGTAGAAGGCAGCACTTTTTCTGATGCAGCTCCTGTTCGGGGATTCGGCGCAGACATGTTTGCTGGTTTGATAGCCCGTGAAAAGTTCGAAACAAGCGGTAAAGAGTTAACGGCGACAAATAATTTTGCTTTATTTAAAAGAAAGCGCATGTTAAAAATAATTTCTTTAGAAATATTCAGACAGAACTAGTCTCTAGGATTTCGCACGTTAAATTGTTTGTTTAGCAGATGGTCACTTTGATTTTGCTCACATTTACCGAACGAATTGGAAAAACGTCTATTCAGTCAGAGATGACATTACATTCATATGTCTCGCTTTTAATTTCTCTTGCTTCACTGTGCTCACTCTGATCCATAAACGCTTTATTTTCTAATTCCTCTTAGTTTTACTATGCTTAATTACCCAACTTTACTCATCGCATATGCCCGGTTTCATTTTCTTCGTCGCCATTAATATAAATTTATATATGTGTAAATTAGACTCGCGCTTGGTTTGGGATATCGACCTTTTTACTTGATGGATCACTTACAACTAACTTACTACTAAGAACTTTGTTGCTAGTATAACAAAAGAATGTATTTGGTATTTAGTATACAACACAATTGGTACGGTACGCCCGAGGGTCTGTCAATATTACAGTGTTGCGACTTGCTTCATGTAGACTTTCAAGAATAATTAGTCGATTTGTCATTAACGGACAGATTCATTGGTCCATTCTTCTTCAGCCAGGACGACATAGTGAAACAATGTGGAAGAGCTATGTCTTTAATAAAACGGCACAATATCCTACACAGCGCTCGCCACAATCAATTTATTGAAGGAAGCACTCGGCGAGCCCATTTCTTCGCGTTGGAACCCGACTATTTGCATACGCGGTACTAACCGACGCTCAACTTGCCTTTAATCTTTTGCTTCCTTATAAAGTTAGATAAGTGTATCTCAGGAAATACGAGTACCATAGTTTAACGACTATAAAGTTTCACGCATCACTTTTGTGTTTGGGAACATTTATACTTTAATTGCATATTGTCAATCTTTGTTTTGTCATTTAAATTTAATTTATTAATCATTACATATTCTGTACTATGCATCTAAATTGTCATCATTGTAATTTGATGAACTAATATCGTATCTGCCAAACATTGTACACTTTACAGTTCTTTAATTTCAATCATATCTATAACTGAGCTTCTCTCATTAAATTTAATTCAATTGATAACATTTGATTAATTCGTACAGTTTATGTATTGTATATGAAGTAGAATTCGAATTGTTTTTATGTTTGTCTCTTCCACTTGGATTTTGCCTTTCTTACAATAAGGACCTTTGGTCGTTGGATTACGCATTTTTCTGTATCGGTGCTAAATAATAAGTGCAATTTTTTGATTACTTCGTATTTTATTTTTTTTAAAGAACTTAACAAGTGGGTATGAATAAATTAATAATGCCTTGAAAATTCATTTTCATTAAACAAAAGTGTTCGATTAACTTGTAATCAGATTACAATTAATTTGTCTGTGAGTTCAGTAAGAATCAAGTTGCACTATTTCGTTTTAATGACATTTTCCGTATTTGATAACACGTGCTCTGAAGACTTATTCATATGCTAGTTTCTCTATCGTTATTGACTTTGATATAAATAAACTGTGATATAAATAAAGAAACGTGTATTAATAAATCCATTCAAACATCACTGCCCATCATCAGGATTGCTAACGCGATTAGCAAACTATTATGATAAAATTACCGACGTCGTTAGTCTAGAAGCGTTGCAGGTACGCCTAAAAAAACTCAATGAACAGTGGGATAAGTATATGTCTAGCCAAGAACAAATTTACAGTTGTGTTAATGATGGCGGTTTCATTGATCCCGGAGCTATTTTCGAAGACTTTGAATCTAAGTTCTTAGTCATTAAATTAGTTTTTCTTTCTTCAATCCACGAAAGAATTAAGCCTGAAACATGTACAGTTCCCGCAAGTACCGATATTCAGTCACCTGCTCTACAACCACAGCAAACACAAACAAACACATCAAACATGATTGCTACAGTTCCTATAGCTTCCGTGGTGCCTGGAACTTTTGCACTTAACCTTCGAAAATCTGAACCATAGTTTCAAGTAAGAAAATTACTACCTCATACTAACTTTCTTCCGAAAATTTATTTTGAGCCATTCTCTGATAATTATCGTGAGTGCCCTGCTTTCCATGACATGTAAAATTGGTTGCGAATTACTTGGAAGAGATTTCAAATAATAAAAAATCATGTGTTTTGAAATAGAATAACGTTTCAACATTTCGAATCCTTGCCGAAATATTACATTTATGAAATTTATTGTGAGTGCTGTGAAAAAAAAAATGCCCCGTACAATGCTGCAGCTAAGTGCGGAATCTTTCCGCAGCTGGAGGAAAAAGTGACTTAATTCTTCGGCTACAAGAAGCGATCGAAAAAGAAGGAAAAGACAGGAAATCCATTTTGTTCGACGTAGAAGAAGAGCATGTAAGCGCAGGAGTTGACATGGCTGTTATGATAGAATTACTCCTTGGATTGAATTCCAAATTTGAAGAACAGAAGAATTCTTTAGAAGAACAAAGGAGAAGTACGGAAGAACAAAATAATTTTTTTTAGAAGAACAAAGGAGAAGTATGGATTTTAAGTTTGAAGAACAGAAGAATTTTTTAGAAGAACGGAAGAATTCTCTAGAAGAACAGTAGAATTCTCTAGAAGAACAGAAGAATCCCTTTGTTGCCGCACAGAAAGACACAGTCTAAGAATTCAAGAATTATCTAGAAGAGAAATTCTAAATAATCGATCAAAAATTAAATATGCACGAGGCACAATTCGAGGAGGTTGAACAATATTGAGAATCTCACGCAAGAACTAGAGAGAGTGAAGAAACAGAAGGCCCGAGAAATTTCTACAGACTGCTCTAGAAGGAAAGAGATGCAACCGCTTGTTTTTGATAGCCAAACATCGTTGCCAATATATAGAAGACAATTTGAAACAGCTGCCATGACCAACCACTGGGACTATGAAGAAAAGTGGATTGCGCTATTGCTGGCACTGCTGCAAACCATCTCAGAAGATAAACAACGCAATTACGACGCTTTCGTTAAAGCCATGCGCTTCGGAGATGACCATATGCAGCAAGTATACAGAGTCCGACTGCGCAGCAGAGTCCATAAGAGGGGAGAAACACTTCAGCAGTTGCAGGCCGATATCGAACGGTTAGCGCATTTATCTTATCCTAATGCCGGAGAAGACCTTATCAACGAAATGGCTGTAGAGGCGTTTACCTAAGCGATTGAAGAGAGGCAGTTGCAAATGGCTGGAAAACGAACCCTCCCTGAGGCTCTAGCATTTTCCCTGACCATGAAAGCTACCGACGAAGCATCTCAAGGAATCCACTGCTTGAGAGACAGGACAAGTCCGTTCCTGGAACTGCAACAAAATAGGACATCAGTGCTGGGCTCCACTTAAAGAACGCAGTTGTCCACAATGCGCTGCTGGGAGGCGTAACAAAGAAGCATCTAGCAGGGAAAACATCTATACTGCAAGCAGCGCATCATCCGGTCAACAGGCGAGAATACGTGTAAGGACCAACTTCGAGGGGCAGAAGTAGGCTTCTGGAATTGGCGCCCCCAAGATCAAAATCCAAAACGAAGTAACAAGAATCTTACAGTGGAAGACCACATTGGTCAGAATAAGTGTGTGGCTACCATTGACACCGGTGCTACTGCCTACATTATAAGAATGGATATCGCTCATGATTCATGGCTGCACAATACCAGTAGCTACTGTCTGAAAACAGCAACAGGAGCGACGGCGAAGGTGTACGGATAGGATGTTCTTACTTTCAATCAGGCAGGACTAGCATTCACCCACGTATTCCTAGTGGCCAATATATGCGACGAGTGCATCATTGGAGTTGACTTTATGAAGGCTCATAATGTAGTGCTCGACATCGGAACTCAAGTACTTAAGTACAGGAACGCTGAGATTCCGATGGTGTATGAGAATGAGAATGCCGCATGACTTAGGACAGTAGTCAGCAGGGGTGAGATCTTACCACCTTCGGCGAAGCTGGAAGGTCATCTTGGGTGCCATCGATTCATTATCAGAACTACGTCGTGGGAAAGATGCTCGTTGAGCCGAAAGGCAAAATTGTTATAGTAAGAATCTTGAATGTGGGAAATAAGAGCATAAAACTAAAGCAACGACAATCGATCGGAGCGTGCGTACCAATAAGTGTGGTCACCAAGTTGTTGAAGGAAAATGCTGCTATATTTTTGCCGTTAAGTAGCACAACCGAGTTGAAAAGAACTATACTCAGGCAAACCGAGCTGAATCAGGAGCAACGAGCGATGGCAGAGGAACTAATCAACGAATTTGCCGATGTATTTGCCTCGCAAGACGGCGAATATGGCAGCACGCATTTGGTACAACACCGAACAGACGCTGGAGATGCAAGACTAATACGTCAACTTCCTAGGCGTTTACCATTAGCTAAGCAGACGGAGGTTGCAGAAATGGTTTCGACTATGGAAATCAAGGGTTGATCGAAAATTTCTAAGAGTCCGTGGGTATAATCGGTTGTACTGGTCAAGAAGAAAGACGGCACCAATAGATTCTGCGTCGATTATCGCAAGATAAATAATGTCACCAAGAAGGATAGCTTTTCCTTATCAAGGATTGATGACACACTGGACACACTGTCAGGAGCGCAATGGTTCTCCACACTTGATCTGAAGAGTGGCTATTGGCAGATACAGATCCATCCGGAGGACCGTGAGAAGACAGCCTTCACCGCAGTAAACGGGCTTTGGCAATTCACAGTAATGCCGTTCGGATTGTGCAATGCTCCGGCAACCTCTGAGCGCCTAATCGAACGCGTTTTGCTGGAACTAACATGGAAAACCTGTTCGGTCTTCCTGAACGATGTCATTGTGGTCGGCAGAACTTTTCAACAACATCGAGATAACTTAAAGGAAGTGTTTCAAAGATAACGAAGTGCACAGCTAAAGCTAAACCCGAGGAAATGTCATCTTTTTGGGCCATATGTCAAATATTTGGGACACATCATTTTATCCGAAGGAGTAAGGACAGACCCAGAAAAAGTAGAAGCTGTGAAAAATCAGGCAGTTTCAAGAGACAAACATCAACTGAGAAGCTTTCTGGGACTCGCTACCTATTACAGGCGAGAATACCTGGCCTAAAGAAATGTTATATCATCGGTTTTGGAACACTTCATTTAATTTATGTCGATGTTCTTGAAAAATTTTGCCGACCACGATGACATCATTCGGGTAGAACAAATTGGTTTCCAGCAAAACGCATGCCATTACGCACTCAAAGGTTGCCGGAGCATTGCACAATCCAAATGGCTTTATTGTCGATCGATTCCTGCGGTGAAGGCTCAGGTCCTCCGGATGGATCTTTACCTGCCAGTAGCCAACCTTCAGATCAAATGTGGGGAGCCATTGCGCTCCTGACAGTTGTTTCCAGTGTGTCGTCAATCGATAATCCACGCAGAATCTATTCGTGCCGTCTTTCTTCTTGACCAGTACAACCGGTGATGCTCACGGACTCTTTCCATCAACCTTTCCTTTTCCATAGTGGAAATCATTTCTGCAACCTCCGTCTGCTTAGCTAATGGTAGACGCCTAGGAGGTAGACGTATTGCTCTTGCATCTCCAGTGTCTTTTCGGTTTTGTACTAAATATGTTCTACCATACTCGATGTCCTGCGAGGTAAATACATTGGAAAATTCGTTGATTAATTCCTCTGCCATCGCTCGTTACTCCAGATTCAGCTCGGTTCTCCTGAGTATTTCATTTTCATTTATTTATTTATTCATTCCAACTTAAATCTTTTTTACAATTAATTCAATACAAAATTGAAGTTCACTAAAAAAGAAGATAATCATTCTTTTACTGTGGAAGTTAGTGTCGAATGATTTAATAATTATGCAATAGAAAATAATATAATGTGGGGTAAATACTACATAAGAAGAGCGTGAAGAGGATATATGTACATATTACATAGCAAAATTTCATAGCAACTATTTAGACTGCAAATGTTGACAAATTCAGCGTATTAAAATTTCATTGAAAATGTTAAAATGTTTTCACTGCTCTTGAAAAATTCTCTAAGAACTGTGGTGTTCCGCAACGATGTTACTCGTATTTGCTCACAGGAAGATATTTTCTCCTTCTTCTTTCCTGACTACTTGAGCTGTGCGTATCGATTTTTCATCGTAATTTCAATTTTTGTACTGCTTTAATACTTGAAGAGTAAGTTAATAAATTCTAGTGTTTAGTAGTTCGTGGTTTTTATTTTAATCGACAAACCATGCACTTCAATTGGTGACCCCGACCTAGCACCCATCATTAAGTGACCGATTTGCTTAATAACTTTTTTAATTGAAAAACATGATCGCGCACAAGCCATGGATCAAGATAACCTCAACGATCCCGATGGAAGAAACGACACACTGAGACATCCAAAAGATTTCGGTAACAATTCCTTTGGTTCTCACAAGTAGAATCATAATTCTTCACATCGGCCATACGAAACGTCGTTACAAAGTACTATAGTGAGTGACATTATTTTGAATACACCGGCACAGAACCTGTACGACACGTTAATAGACAGACTCATTTCCCAATTCGCCGATTCAGAGCACAAACATCAACGCAAGCTATTGCAAGAAATCGAGTTGGGAGACAAAAAACCATCGTATCTGCTGAGGGAGATTAAAGAGTTGGTTGTGAAATCTGTTAGCAGTGACCTTTCAAAATCACTCTTGTTGCAGCGTTTATCCCAGGACATGCGCAGTATTATAAGAGCTGGCTGACGAGATAGCTGAGGTAAGTGAAACATCGTATGTTGCGGCCGTCGAAATGAAACCATCGTCCATATCACTCACGCAAACAGACTGTTGGTAACACAATCAGTATGGATCTAAAGCGAAAAATTGTCGTCCTCCTTGCTCTT
Source organism: Volucella inflata (assembly GCA_928272305.1). Lineage (NCBI taxonomy): Eukaryota > Metazoa > Arthropoda > Insecta > Diptera > Syrphidae > Volucella > Volucella inflata. The sequence continues at coordinate 14,196,064 of OV743721.1, read as the reverse complement.
TTGAAAGATCTTAAGAAAAAACAGGAAAACTTAAAGGCCTGGCACTTGAAGCGGCATCTGACAGCAGCCAACTTAGTTCCCGCTTATTTGTCAAAGATCCTGTAACAAAAACAAAGTTTTTAGTCGACACTAGTGACAATATTTCGGTTCTTGCGCCAACATTACTGCAAAAACGAAACAGCAACAGTGCTGTCTATCTCTACACCGGCAACGAGACGAAAATACCTACCTGCGGCAAAAAAGCAATTGATCTGAGTTTGAGATTAAGGCGAAATTTCAGATGGACTCTTACAATTGCTGAAGTGCAACGCGCAATTCTAGGAGCAGACTTTTCCGCTATTTCGACATACTCGTAGATCTGAAGAATAAGCGCTTAATCCACCAAACGACGTTCCCCAAATCCAGTGGTAGTTTAGCCCGTAAAGACTCTCTTAAATTAACAAATATCTGTTGTGAATTTCCTTATACCTCGCTTCTTTCATAGTTTAAAGACATCACCAAAAAATCGACCACACCGAAATAAGCATTGCACAACGTTACTCATCACATAGTCACGAGAGGCCCGCCAAAATATTCACTAGCACGAGGGCTGTCACCCCAAATGCTGAAAATAGCCGAAATAAAATTCCAGACGATGATCGACCAGGGAATCTGCAGCCCATCAAAGAGTCCATGGGCCAGCCCTTTGCATATAGTGTCAGCAGGAAACGCAGAGTGGCATCCGTGTGGAGATTTCCGTGGATTGAATGCAGTGATCAAACCAGATAGGTATCCCGTAACACACATCCAGGATTTCACGTTTCTTCTAAGCAACCAGAAAGTTTTTTCAACGATCGATCTAAGACGGGCGTACCACCAAATCCCTTTAGAGGTATATGACATCCCAAAACCGCTATCATCACACCGTTTGGATTATACGAATTTTGCAAAATGACGTTTGGACTATGCAACGCTGGCCAGACTTTCCAGTGTTTTAGGGAGAGACGAACACCTAAAGCATCTTCAAGAAGTGTTTCAACGTTTAAGGGACAACGGAATTGTCATCAATGTGAACAATTGCCAGTTCGGGAAATCTGAAGTAAGTTTTTTGGGACGCATGGTTAGTGAGAGTGGTATAAGACCCTACCCGAAAAAATCGACATCATTCGAAGCTTCAAACGACCTGAGTTGGTGTGCGAGCTCTGTCGTTTCCTTGCTACAGTGAACTCCTATCGCAGATTTTTATCGAAGGCTGTGGAAACCCAAAGTTGTCAACAAAGTCTCATTAAAGGCAACGAAAAAACGACCGTAGCAGAATCTAGTGGACAGCCGACACAACTTCAGCTTTCGAAAAATGCAAGCAAGCAGTAGCAGTCACTTACGCTGGCAAACTCCTATCCAAGCTGTCAACTGGCCTTGATTGTAGATGTTTCAGATGTCGCCATAGGTGCCGCTCTTCAGCAGCTGGTCGAGAAATCCTGGCAACCGTTGGGATTTTTTCCAAAAAATTGTCGGCAAGTCAGGACAAGTACAGCACCTATGTGGGGTAAGACATTTTCAGCACATGCTAGATTATAAGCCGCTTACATTCGCTTTTGATCAAAAGCCAAATAAAGCCGCTCCTCGCCAACGTCGCCAGCTCGACGTTATTTTTTGACATCAGGTACATTCCTGGCACGGAGAATGTAGTTGCTGACACGCTATCATGCATCAATGCCATTACATCCACGCGCGTCATAGATATATATGATACAAATGGATATTAAAAATTTAGCTAGGCAAAGTATGTAGTATGGATTTAAGTGCACGTTATAGTTTAATTTAAGCAAAGGTTATAAAATAAGCCAAACAAAATATTTGATGGGTACTAACAGTTTTAAACGAAGATCCAGTTGAAGTTTGTGCACAAATTTCAGCCGTTGACTTCCTTTTTGCAATATATATTGGGTGTGTAGCAGACCTGTAAAGTACTTAAGTATTTCAGGACTTCAGTACCTTGGTACTGGTACTTGAAAAAAGGCAAGTACCAGTATTTTTCAAGTACTTGTGTACAAGTACCAAATATCAGGTACTTAAGTACCAAAGTACTTGAGCAGTACTTCAAGACTTGACCAGTACTTCAAGTACTTGACCAGTACTTTCAAGTACTTCCTAGCATATTGAGTAAGATTTGTTACCACGTCAAATTGTAAAGGAAAATTATTATGTATTTCATCAGGAGAAAGTGTTTCTTTGAGCAGCAGACTCGAACCTGTAAGTCCAGTTATTGTTATAGCAATCATAAGCGAGCGGACTGCTGAAAATTAATGTATTCGAAATTTTAAAACCGTTAAGCCGCAGGGTGAAGGGAAGATTACCCAATTTCTGATCCCAAACAATTTTTCTGGTGATTCATTAATTTCTAGCCATTTATGTATGTATAAATGCATTTATTTACTATTTCTGCTAAAAGAAAGGAAATTCGGGTAATTCATACATCACCTAGTCACTAATAGGGACTCTCTATACAATTACAAGACTGCATACAATTAAACACCCAAACATTTTTTTGGGGCAATTAATAATCAATGTTTTCAACGCGCCTGTACTTTATTTAGCCACGTTGTACGTAACAGTAATGTTATACATAATGCAGAAGATGGGAATTAACATTTGCGATCACGATTTTTCTCAACTTACATACATATATATGTATGTATGATTTAAATTGAACGCGTAATTATGCATAACAGGTCACAAGAGTAACAAATTAATTTTTGTGCGGTTTTCTCGCACATAAGAGTACTTTCTTTAAATCGTATAAGTTATTACGGCTTGTTTCGAGAGCTTGGTAAGTGTGGTTATATTCGAATTTAAAATCTGCATAATCTGCATAAAAAAGCATAATTTACATTGCTTGTTAGGAAACTTTATTACGATATGGATATGGAAAAAAACAGCTACTCGTATTTCAGCAATCGTGAGGAAGATTCAATAGATATCGACTTCTCATCCGAAGATTCCGTTACTGACCCATCGTTTTCACCTTCAAAATTTAATGTGAAATCAAGAAAGAGACAATTTTCCCAAAGTGCTTCAGGTGGAAGCACAAAACGGATGAAGCTGGATGAATTACGGGACAAAAAGTTTCTGTTTAATGGCACTTTTTATAGTGAAGTGAAGCAGCTACGCACAGTAATTTATCTTCCGTTTGTCAAGAATGAAGAAAAATAATAAAGGGTTCTGTTCATGTGACATCAAATTTCACAAAACATTTGAAGAAAATGCATTCTGCGAGCTATAATCAGTACGTTCCATTAAAGAAATCAAATGGCGATTGTAGTAATATCAGTGTTGGTGCCAATATAGGCAATCAGAACCGACAGGCGACGTTCGACAAACGTTTGATAGAGTTTATTGTGGATACAATATCACCGCTGTCCATTGTAGAAAGAGAATCATTTATCAAACTTTTTAAAGGAACTGGGATTACTGTGAGAAGTAGACCAAAGATAATGGATTTATTAAATAATGCATATGACGAAATGTTTTATTCAATCACATCAGTTATGAAATCCAGCATGTACTTTTCACAACTGCTGACGTTTGGTCTGCATCGCATCGCAGTTTTCTGGGATATACTTGCCATTGGCTTGACAATAATTTTCAAAGACAGTCTGTTGCACTTGCGTGTAGGAGATTTTCAGGGACCCATTCTGCAGAACGAATAGCAGACCTCATGTCTTAAATTAATACAAAGTTCAATTTAAACCATCGTAATATCTATCGTTGCTACAATTACCGATAACGGTTTAAACTTTGTGAAGGCATTCAAAGATTTCGGTATTGATAATTTTGACTTGAGTCCCCAGAATTTAGTTGTGTAGATTCACTGAGAGTTTTACCAAAACATGTTCGGTGTGCCAGTCACACACTTAACTTGCTTGAAACTACAGACTATTTAAAAATTGTGAAAAGTGACATAAGTTTATACAACAGGCATTTACAGGTAATTTACCATATAAGTTTTTATTATAGTCATAGTGATATGATAAGGATTGAAATTTTAAAGGCTTTTAGAAATTGCAATAATATCTGGAAAAAAACCAGCTGGGCAAAATCATCTGAAGTTATAGTGAATACTCTGGGTCAATCGCTTACTACCCCAGTAGTAACTCGTCGGAATTCAACACATGATGCGGTATCCAATATTTTATTATACTCTAATAAACAAATAAACTAAAGTGCAACAAACTTTCAGTTGATGAGTTTTCGGAAAATAACGTTCAATATTTAAAAGAATATTGTATAGTCAGGAAGCCATTGGTAGATTTATTGGACCATCTACAGAAAGAAGAAAATATTGTATTTGGAGACTTTATTCCTGCTTTAGCATCATTAAAAACTAAGTTGAAGAAGGTTCGATTGTTCGAAAATCTAATGGTATTGGGGCCTACAGTTCTACTATTGGAGAAAAATTTATTTAACCAATTCAGCGCCTAAATATAAAAATTTAAACCTGAAGCAAATGATGTCATCATTGCAGCTGTTTTATGTCCAAAGATTATGACTAAATGGTTTAAAGTATTTAGCGATATACCTTATCATCGTACCATTGATGACATTCATGCATTAGTACGGAGTAAAGCTGAGCAAGAGGTCAAGGTAACTGGAAGATGAGGGAATTTATACTGAAAGTTCGGCTGACGGTGTTCCCCACAAAAAAGAAGATTTTTGTGACTTTGATGACTGTTAGTGTTTGTGTGAATTAGAATAGTATTGAGGTCAATCCTTGTCAGATGATCAAACTTTGGAATGTGGTAGGTCATATACGAAAAAAAACAAATAGAACGGGGGTATACTTCCCTTAAGGTTTCTTAAAACACTTTAAGGGTATCCTTGACACTTTGAAAGCGGGCAAATTATAAAAAAACACAATTTAAAAGTTAAGTCATCCGAAATGGAATCACCTTGCATTTATGTATAAACTCTGTGAATTTTTTTTCAGATTCTACTTCATTGCCAACTGCCACATCAAGTAGTAATTTGTCGTTGTCTAGAAAAATTGAGTATGAATACTCGACCTATATAAATGATCCGAGCGTTGGAAATGGAATGATTATGCTGGACAAATATCCAGTTCTGAAAAAATTGTCTATGAAGTTGAATACTTCTTCAGCGCCTGTAGAAAGACTTTTCTCATTCCCTGGTCTGGTTAATTCTCCAAGACGTCATGCCCTTACTGATCAACACTTTCAGAAATTAGTTTTGTTAGAAGCTAACTCGGTTTTTCTAAAAAGTATAAACAAAATATAATTTATAAAGAAGAATATGAAACAATTAAAAGTTGGACACAATGTTTTATCCTGAATTCGTCAAAACATGTTAACATTTCTATTTATAAAAATTGTGTAAGACCAAAATAAAGTACTTTAAATTGAAGATCTGAACAAGTACTTGAAAGTACTGGTCAAGTCCTTGTAAGCACCGGTCAAGTACTTGGAAGTACTGCTCAAGTACTTTGGTAGTTAAGTACGCGATACTTGGTACTTGTACACAAGTACTTGAAAAATACTGGTACTTGTACCGGGACTTGTACCTTGGTACTGGTACTGGTACTGGTACTGGTACTTGAAAGTTTACAGCTCTGAATACAAGTTGAGGGTAATGATGTTTCCACTGTCTTGCGCTAGGACGCGGGGTCGCTGACTGTCCTCTTAAGGAGGGTGTTTGCCACCGGTGCGGACAGGAAGGCCATAAGGTTTCGAGCTGCAAAAGAGCTATGAAGTGCAGGAACTACACTACAAGAGGACGACCGGCTGATTACTTGATGGCATCGGCTGAGTGCCTCCTGTATGCGGTTGCATACATACTCCTGATTATAAATGGATTTGAAAATAGTCCAACAGAATTGCCAGGGCGCTTATTCAGTAGGGGTTGATTTAGGAGTACAAGTGTGTAGGCAGGGCTGCAGTGTTGCCCTCTTTCAGGAACCCTATACGTCCAATGGATGTATGAGTGGGTTATCGCCAATGGCGTCGACGTTCTCAACGAACCAAATGCGCTGCATACAATTGATGCGACAGAGGTATGTATTTATGCTATTTATTTCGCTTAAATAACGAGTACTTATAAATATAATATAAAAAAAAGCAAAACCATATAACAATTCATTTTAAGTTTACAAAGTAAAGTAAGAAAAAAGATAAATAAATAAATAGATCTGGTGGCATTCGATATTTTATACTGAGTGAGTTCAAATAGTGTTGAATGCCACCATATTGAACAATGCAATACGATGGGGTGGGGCGTTAAACAAAAAAAAATAAAGAAAAAGAAAACAAATTTCAGCAATTTAATTCATTAACATTCAGTTGTCGTTTCGCTCTTATATGAGTAAGACGTATTTTCCCTTCTCTAACGAGTAAAACCGATCAAAAAAAAAAAATAACGAAGCGAGTACGCAGCCTAAGCAACGAAGATCTTAGATCTTCAATGGCGAAAGTGCAAAAAAAAAAATAATGTCAGAGCAAGGGGATTCGTCCAGTAGCAATTACTGGCAACCCCTGCAAGTTTTAAGTGCTAGTGACACCGGTGGAAATGATGATGACATGTCCACGACAGAAAATGTCACTAAAGCCATTGCCCCTCCCATTAAATTATTTCCGAAATCAGCAGAGTTTGTTCATAATTTGATTCAAGAACTTAAAATTGAAAATTATTCAATCAAAAAAATATCCATTGGGATATCTGGGCCTACACCATCAACAACTACAGCCTCTCTCCAAGGACGTGCACCACAACAGCAATGGACCCAAAATGCAACTGCATACAATCAAAATGCTACCGTCAATGAGGGTGATCTCTTCCCTCAAGACGAACTTTGCTCTCTTACCATGGATATGATACCTAAGTTGTAAATGCAAATCTAAATATGACCAATTTAATGTTATAACGCAGCTTGCGACAAAATACTTATACAAGCATGTCAAGTAATTAAAATTCCCTCAATGTATTATGTTGGAATGCCAGGAGCATTCGTTATAAATGTACTGAGTTTTTCAATTTTCTCTGTGAAAATGAAAACAAATTTATTCCTCACTTAAAGTGATAATTATTGCAGCGCTCCTTATGATATGTAACGGATCTTTTTGCCACACATTTTTTTCAGTAAATCTTCACTATTTATCGGTTAATTTTTTGTTTTGATTGAAGACATATCGGTAGTTCTGTACGCAATGGAAGTTCACAACGTAATATAATAGTGAACAAATTTCTTGAAAATCCTTCATGGTCGGGGTCAAAAATCGCAAAGGTGCTAATACGTATTACCGAAAACTACTGTGTGCAGTGTTATTAAAAGGTATAAAAAAATACTCAGTATTGAAAGAGACAAACAAAAAATTGAGAAAACGGGATGTAAAAATTCAAAACTGGTCTCACAAGTAATAACATCTGTGAAGCGTAATCCTGGGTTATCGGACAATGATCGAGCAAAAAAATTTAAAACTTGCAACGATTGAAAGCAGGTTTTAAATCCTATCGTGCAATAAAATACCCCAACCGTTCTGATAATCAAAATTGAATAGCTAAAAATCGCACTAGGATTCTGTATGACAAACTTTTGACCAAATTAAAAGGCTGCTTGGTAATTGACGATGAAACGTATGTTAAATTTGATCTTAAGCAGCTACCAGGTCAAAAAATTTATGTTTCGACGAAACGTGGTAATGTCCTTACAAAATTCAATAAGTTGTCACTACTCCAGGTTTGTCATGGAGTGGTATGAAAGACACAATGTGGAAGTTGTACCTAAAAGCATGAATCCACCTAACTGTCCCCAACTTCGACCAATCGAAAAACATTGAGCAATTCTTAAATTTAAATTTTGCGGAGGAATGCAGGAGTTGTAAAAAATGTCAATTCAATGTTGATAAAATGGAACCATGCTGGGGTAAATGTCAAAAGGAAGGATGTTCAAAAGCTCATGGTGTCCATCAGGAAAAACACCCGAAATTTTATTCACACGAAAGAGAGCTAAGATTTATTTTAATACTACTTTTAAGCTCAATAAATAACTTTTAATTTGAGGTATAATTTGTTTTTCTCGTAGTTTTATTTAAAGGTTATAATAACATATATGCGTACAGATTTTGTGTGAACCGGATTTAGAACACAATAATTCCTTGTTAATAACTAGTGAAGAAAAGGCAGAAGTTTTTGCAGATTCCTTTAAAAAAAATTTTAATAATCAGTGGATAAATGAAACCAGCTCAATTGACAGCGTAGTAGATGAGACTATAAATGTTATAAATCAAACTAATGAATCTTTAGCAGCAGACGTTTTCGTTTGCAACGAAGACAGCAGAGAAACAATTCTAAATTTACGTAGTAATAAAGCTCCAGGAATAGATTCTCTTAAAAATATATACTTCAAACAGCTACCAATCATTGGAGTAACTTTTCCATGCTTTATTATTAGCGCTTGTATCAAGTTACAATACTTTCCAAGCAAATGGAAAACGGCGAAGATTATGTCAATTCCCAAACCAGGAAAACCATCTAAAAATCCCAACAGTTATCGCTCAATAAGCCTGCTCAGTAACTTAAGCAAAATCTTAGAAAAAGTAATAAAAATAAAACTTCTATATTTTCTTGAGTCCTCAAATGTCGTGCCAGACCAACAATTTGGTTTCAGACAGGGTCATAGCACAACACACCAGGTTTTAAGAATCTGCAAACATATTAAGGAAAAAATGAGCGCAAAACAGTCTACGGGTCTTGTCCTTTTGGACGTTGAAATGGCTTTTGATAGCATTTGGCATAAAGGTATTCTACATAAATTGAAGTTATTTGGTTGTCCTTTATATCTCATAAAAATGATACAAAGTTTTCTCGGGAACAGAAAATTTTAAGTAAATTTGAATAACATACATTCATCTTTAAAAAATATAACATCAGGTGTACCTCAAGGATCAGTATTGGCTCCATTGTTATACATAATCTACGTTGCTGATTTTCCGGAAATATGGAACTGTGAAATAGCGATGTTTGCGGATGACACCGCCATTTACAGCTCAAATAACTTTGGCCATGAAATTGAGAACGATTTATAACATGCGTTAAACAAAATCTACGATTATTTTAAATCGTGGAAAGTCAAACTCAACGCTGACAAAACACGGGCCATATTTTTCACTAGAAAAAGGAAGCTTTCTGCCTTACCACTTGGTCAGCTTAAAATAAACAATTGTGATGTCCCGTGGGTTGATTCTGTCAAATATCTAGGTGTATATTTAGACAAGACATTAACTTTCTGAGACCATATCACAAATACCCTCAACAAAATAAGCATTGCTACTCAAATGCTATACCCCCTTATATGTAGGAAATCACCCCTGAGTAAATTTAATAAGATTATAATTTGTAAAGTAATTTTTCAAGCTATAATCGTGTATGCATGTCCAGTATGGGGAACTTGTGCTAAATCACACATTAAAAAATTACAAGTTTCTCAAAATAAAACTTTGAAAATGATGACAGATCTTTTTTCAACCCAACTCTTACATGAGCAAACCGGAGTACATCAAGTTGCAAGAAAAATTTAAATTCTGAACAAAAGATTTAATCTAAGATGTAGTGATTCCAAGAATGTATTAATACAAAATTTAATAGATCAATAAAAATGTTCAATAACTTCTTTATTCTCACGAATTTTTGTACACAATACGAGTATATATAACACACATTTTTTACATATTTATTTATTTCTTTAATATTAAGTTAAGTATTATTTAAATCATATTAAATGAAGGTTTTAATCATAGTTTTCCTTCAAATGTATTCTAATATTAAAATTATCTGAAAATGTTTATAAAATTTTTCAGTTGTAAGATATAATTTAAAAAATCAAATCTGAAATCACATATGAAAATAAAATATCTATCTATCTAATTCATTAACATGATATGAATAGCCAATTTCTTACACGCTTTCGAAAACATTTGGACATGTGAACACGTCTGATTGCTTCCGGCAGGACATTAACTAAACGATAACATATAACGATATGAATAAGAATTTCTATATGTGGTGGTTCGGTAGTTTGGCACTTGTAACATATTACGTGAGTTATTACGTAGGTTGTAGTTTGAGATTATACGAACGTTTCGGTTACCAGACTTCATAAAGAATGCTTTTAGAACCTTTAAACAGTATAAGTGGCGAACAGGAAGTATACCTTATTGACAAAACAAAGGAAAACTGGGATGCCTACCAGGTTTACGACAAATCTTTCGGACAACATACTTTTGAAAGACAAGCAATGACTGAATGAATACCGTATTGCAGCTTAGAATTAAAAAGTCCATAATAAATTGTGGTTAGGAGCTTAGTTGAACATGTTATACGGAGGTAATTAAAATGCCTAAGTGTGGAGATAAAGTATTTCTTCAATGCAGTAGCTTGAAATGAAAATTTCATATTAAAGTCAAGTAAGAGTCCTAGGTACATAAATTCGTCTACATTTTCTATCAAAAAACAATCATCACTACAATTGTCACTAGCACAAAATAATTGAGCAAACACACTGCTTCCACATTTACATTGATACAAATTAAATTTTTTGCAATTCGGTGCATGAAAATATACATCTGGTTTTGGATTAAAGGACGGAGATAAATTGAAGAACATTAATTTGGTCTTAATACTTATTACAAGTTTGTGTTCAGCGAACCATTGCCTTAGAGTATGTAGTTCGCAATTTATGTTAGCATTTAGATCTAAGGGACTGTTGACACCATAAGATAACCCAACATCGTCGGCAAAAGCTGTAGGTAAGCCTTTTAGATTGAGGTGGAAGAGTGAGTTGATATACATTAAAAATAGAATAGGACCCAGAACTGAACCTTGTGGTACCCCAAGCCTCATAAATTGCACATCACTTCTCGTCTCATTCAACTTTACTCTCTGTGATCTATTATTCAGATATGAGTTAAACCATTCGGCGATGGCGATGGCGCGATAGTTAGCTCATTGGACTATCACGCTGACAGTCTGGGTTCGATACCTGGCTGGATCACCAACAATTTTTCAAATCGCCATCACCCTTTCGGCGGGCAATGGCAAACTCCCGAAAGTAAAATTGCCTACGAAAAAGCTTCTAAGGAGTGCCGTTCGGACTCGGCGATAACCGTAGGCCCAGATGTGCCAAAAATGAAAACATGAGAAACACATATGAGTGTCAAGAAGCTAGGCCATGACCCATACCGGGCTGCCAGCGCCACAGTGTTTTTTTTTTTTTTTTTTTTTTTTTGAGTTAAACCATTCAAGCATGATGCCACGTACACCTGCATTTTCCAGTTTACTTAAGAGAATTTCATGGTCAACTATGTCGAAGGCTTTGGTTATATCAATGAATAACGCAGCTGTACATTTTCTTTTGTCAAGGTTGCATATTATCTGAGAGCAAAACTCTAGAAGTGCGTCCTCGGTTGATTTGCCTTTTCGAAACCCAAATTGAGAAGGATGTAAGAACATCGTCTTGTCCAAGAAATTTACTAACCTAATTTTTATAAGTTTTTCGAAAACTTTACTTATGGTTGACAGAAGGGAAATCGGCCTATAATTTCCTATTTCAGTTGGAGAGCCTTTTTTAAACAAAGGAATAACATCTGCACACTTTAGATCGTCAGGAAAAATACCAGAAAAACACTACGATTGATTACATCAGCTAATACATCCACAATGAAACATGCAATATTTTTAAGGACAACATTTGAAATACCATCGACACCACATGGATTTGAGCTATTCAAATTGCCAATCGTACTTAAAATCTCTAAAGGAGTTAAAGTGTTAAAGACAAAACTTTTACAGTGCACAGAGTTTACATCACTAATAACAGAACACTGAGAACATCGATTTTTCGTTAGTCCACTATGTAATTTAAGTCCGATACTAGAAAAATGTCTATTATAAGCGTCAGCGATTTCATTTTTATTTGTTATTTCCTTATAACTAGTACGTAGTACAATAATTTTTTGAATGGGAAATTTTTTTGTTGAAAATGGTAGCTGAATAAAATTGAGCACGGTAATAAGAGTCACGGCATATTGGGATTTCCTTTTTTAAATCAGCACATAGTTTTTTTTATTTCATTTTGAGAGATACATTACTATGGTATTTTTGGACTTTAATCTAAGTTTATTTTTAGTTGTTGCTTTAATTAATAAAGAATTAGATATCCGAGGCTTAAGCTTATAAATAGATTTTTTTGTGGTCAGAGAACTGCAACTGGCAATATGGCTTTTGAGAGTGGTTAAGAAATTAGAATAAGCATTCGATACGTCACTGCAATTATAAACATTGTACCACGACTCAAAACACAACTTGTTACGAAGCATAGTATAATTTATTTTTGGTTTGACTTGGAAACATTTCTGAGTATGACTATCGTTTTTACATTTTACGTTAAGTAGAACGCCGGTCATGCAATGGTCCGTAATCAAATCAAAAATACAATATTCACATTCTAAAGAAATAACATTTCGAAAACGTCCATAAATATGGTCCAAACAAGTACGTGATGCAGGCCTAGTAGGCACATTGATGAAGTTTGTCAGGCCATTTAAAGCTAACACAGAAAGATAATTTGATACAATAGAACTATCATCTAGACAATCAGCACTAAAATCACCTACAACCGTTAAATTTTTGGATTTCTCCCTATCTAACACAATAGAAAAATCATTAATAAACACCGTCACATTAGATTCAGTCTATAAGCACATAAAAAAAACAACTAATTTATTGTTTGTTTCAATGGACACCTTTAAGACGTCTGCACTAGGAGAATCAACTGGGGAAACATCAATGAATTTAAAAGTGTTCTTTTTACAGCAGCCAACGCCACCTGTTGCGTAATTTTCGTTTGTTTTAGCATAGAAACTAAAACCAGGCAGGAAGTAATCATCTTTTTCAACCTCATAGATCCATATCTCAGACACGAACATAATATTGGAAGAGAACTAGTGTTAGATGGAGCGCTGTTGTTGGTGTGCTTCTTTAACGTTTCTGGCGTTAGATCATGCAGAGAGCGTCGTCGTAAAACTGCACACTTATCGCACCGATAGGCATTACCACTTGATTTGAAAAATTCAGCATCATCTTTAGTGATATTCACACAATTTAAATGAAATATGTGCTTGCAGTCATCACAATTTATTTTTGCAGAGCAATTGCGATCTAAGTGATATTGTTATCACTTTTGCAAATGAGGCGCCCTAACTGGGCGTTTAGATTTAGGTGGCACATTAGAACAGGTGTGAGTGATCACAACTGGATTCAAGTTGAGTTCACTCACGAATCAGAAGTTAGGGAAACAAATTCCGAAGAAAGTGGTTTGCGCGGAATACCGATTGGAACGTCTATGGTGCCCGTAATTTGCAGGGGTAGCCTCGTTATCTCTGCGGGAGTATGAGTGGTATGGCATCGATCGACAGATTGCGCACATAACAAATTGTGTGTGGCGAACCAACGATGATCTCCTTACGAGAAGCCGAAAGATTTATCGACGAGGAGTGAAATGGTGGAATCGCGACCAGACACTTAAGCGGAGGACGGTGTGATAACTGAGGACGAGATTCCAACCTGCTCGTGTTGCTAACGCCGAGAACTTGCCTCAGCTGGGATCTGCCTATCGGCGGTGCCTTCCTGGGTATAATGTGATGATAGTCAGTGCAAATGAATCCAAATGGAGGAATTTTGTACCCGACAATAGTGATCATCCCTGGGGACAATGTAAAAAAATTTGCAGTAGTACAAAGAGGACTGCTGACATTGAGGCAATTCGTGTGGATGTTACCCTGTTGTTGACATGGAGCGAATGCCTAAGAGCCTTGCTGGGCAAGTTCTTTCCCAGAAAGGAGCTTGTTAAGGCTACCTCCATTGAGGAGCCCCCTGTTCCTCCGGAGCTTAGAACTGACAAATTCGAGTATGGTGTCTCACTTCTTCGTTCCATGAGATCTCCTGGAACAGATGGCATGACCGGAGAGATGGTGAAAGTCATCTGGAAGGCCATTCTAGAGTACCTTCTTAGCACATACAGCAAGTGTGTTGCCAGGAGTTATTTCCATCCAGGTTGGACGGAGGCGAAGGTGGTTGTGCTACTGAAGTCTTCCAATAAGACTAGGTCTGATCCTAAATCTTACCTTGGCATCAGCCTACTTTCGGTGCTTGGAAAAGTACTGGAAGGGAATATAGTGAAAAGACTTTCGGAAACAATGACAGATCCGATGTCTCCGTTTTAATTTGGCTTTAAAAAGGGGATAAGTATCGAGGATGCATGGTCTTTCGTTAAAGACTGTGTCCAAAATAGTAGTGCCAACCTTGTCTTAGTTGTCTTTATTGACTTTAAGGGCACCTTTGACAATTTAAATAGGCAGATTATGCTGACCAGGTTAAGCGGATTGAACTGCCAAGCGCGCTTTTACAGAATCATCCAATGATAGGGTTAGTATGCTTTCAAGGATCCATTTGTGGCCCATTTATATGGAACCTTATGATGAAAGCACTCCTGAGGCAATTGTCAGAACATTGCAGATGTTGCGTGTATGTTGACGATCTGCTTCTCCATCTGGAAGGCCGGTCTCGCATCGTACTGGAAGAGATAGGAGGGATTATGATGTCAATTGTCGCCGGATAGGGAGAAAGCGCTGGGGTGAAGGTATATCGGGACAAGACTGTGACAATGTTGCTTCCTGGCTCATTGAATGCAGTTCGTCGGCGTTCCAGTATACCCCTGTATGGCCGTAATATTTGGTATGTTACAAAGGTCGAGTATCTTGGCATAACGATAGGGGAGCGGATGAAATTCCTACCTCACCTTGAAGAGCTGAGAAAACGACTGCCGAGTGTTGTTGGTCAGGTGAGGCGCATTCTAAGGAATGACTGGGGACTCACCACACGCGCCGTTCGTACTGTGTACGGTGGCCTTTTTGTTGCTTGTGTAACATTTAGGTCATCGGCTTGGTACGAAAGTGTAATGCTAGAGTGTGGTCGCCGGCATATCCTGACTTGCCAGAGAGTTGGCTGCTTACCGGTTTGTAGAACCGTATCTTCGGATGCATTACAGGTGTTTCTTAGTGTGCCTCCCCTGTACTTTGAAATGATACACCGTGCTATCGCCTACAAGATCAAGAAGAGACCTACGCTAACCGATGCAAATTGAGTCTCCAGAAGGAGGTGCAAAATTTGTCCCGTAGGGAACGTAAGCTCCTGCGTTCCGAATGTATCCGGTCTAGATGGCAATCTAGTTGGGACGTGAGCGATAAAGGCAGGGTTACTTATAGTTTCATTCGGGGCGGGTTGACCATGAGCAAGCTACCGGAGCTGACTTTCAATCTCAGTTTGGGCTTCCTGCTGACTGGGCATGGCTCCTTGAATGCATTTTTGCATTAGAGAATCAACCTCAGGTTGTATATGCGGGGATCCCCTTGAGGACTGGATGCATGTTCTGTGCATGTGCCCGGCTTACTCAGATGTCAGGGACTTGCACCTTGATAGTGTGTTTTGTTATGTTAGTGGAGTTCTCCTTGACAGAGCCGAATTCGAAAGAATTCGCAGCTTTGCAAATGAGATGTTCTGTCGTAGACGATAGAGATAGCAAGCGACTGGAAAATAGATACAAGTTGGACCAAGGCCGCCAGTCCTGTGCAGTGCGGGGTCCAACTGGAATTGACCGCAAGGTTGCGAAGCTTTATATCACTTCTGACAGCAATGTAATATTTCAGCTAGGGTTCGAAGTGATAAAACGTTATTCAGTTTCAAAACACCTTACCTTTTTATTACTGTTTAAAACAACTTTCAATTAAGTCTTAGTCCGATTTCACTATTATTCCACAATCCAAATCTCTTATCATTTACTGGGCGTCGTGACCCTTTTTGTGTCGCTTTCCAAAAATCAACTTATCGTCCGCTGATTCTTATCCTGTATTTCTATCATATTTGTCGGATTCTTGTTCTTTCTCGTAACTTCTGGTTTCTGGTAACTGAACTCTCCGAAGTGGAAAGTTTATTAATGATGTATGATCCTAAAGTTATGCAAATCTGGATTTCTGATTTTATTACATCTATACCACAATCCGAAAACTTGGCAATTTTCAATTCATCGATTTTCATTTTACTCGTTTGAAATTTCTTGTTTTCCCTCTATACTTGCGAAACAAATGACTTGTAAGCTACAACCCACGAGTATGGCTATTCAACCCGATCAAACTCGTAAACCAGATCAATCCCTTATATTCGTTTGCAAACTGACTCATGAGCTTACAGGTAGGTAGCGATTTGTTCGAAAACTCGCAAACAAGCCAACCGTTTGTTAGCATTTTTCAATACCCACGATCATTTACAAAAGTTCAAGCTAACAAAGGTTGACATCAAAACTGCAGATCGTTTTTTGTTTTTGGGCATACTTTCGTCCGACTATATTTTAGGGATGAGTCGGTATATGCTCCTGTCCAAGTCATCACCTGCCGCTTTGAAGAGCTCGTCGGTCAGGCAGTCCGCTCCAGCAGCTTTGTTGAACTTAGGCTTAGATATAGCTATCTTCACTTCATCCAGGTCGGATGGACGGGATTGTTGGCCATCATAATCTAGGTTGGAAGGTTGATCAGGAGTTCTCCAAGTCCCCTTGTGTATGTCGAGATGTGGGAACCACGTGCTAGCTACGACAATGTCTCGCCCCGCCGCAAAGTCCGTTATTGGAGGTGGTGTAAGGCTAATGTTGACGCGCTGCTTTTGCCGTCGATAGCAATTGCCGTAGTAGATATCGCAGTTTTTCATCTTCTTTTTGTCCGGCCCATCCCATCGCATTTCTTAAATGGCGGTTATGTCTGCTTTGCAGCAGTCTAGGGGATCCAAGGGATCTAACATTCCACGTAGATATCTGAAGCTTATTGTCCTTAAATCGTTTGCGTGGATTGTCAACAGTAGATCCGTCCATATCCGAGGTTTATTGATGCTTCGTAACTTCTTGTTTTTTTGAATGGCCGGGCAGTTACCTCAGCGGCACAACCCCCAGCCCTCCAGCCTGGAGGACCAGTTCCATTTTTAATGCCCCTAGGACGAGGGGTCGGTTACACCGAAGCCAGTAACCCGATCCGGGATGTGAGCACTGTCGTTGGCCCATATAGGGCTCGTCCGCCAACATCTCTTCTCCAAGACCTTGACTAAGTCCTGGAAATCCTTACCGGCCTGAGCTCCAAATACGTCGGAGTAGCCCGGATAAGGTCTTGTTTTGTTTTTCCGACACTTAACCTGATTTATGGCGCAGGAAACTTGCCATTTGTCCCCTTCACTTCGCAATATCTAGTGAGATTCCCAGATGGCGCCACGGAGAGGCATGAAGTAGGGCTTATTGGCAGAGCTGCAGAGGCTCATTCTCGTTATTTAAAAAACCAGCGACTGTAGGAAAATGCTACTTCTACGAGGCCTTACACTAACCGTTGCCATCCCATGATTAAATTACCTGGCATTTTATTCCCCCCTCGCCGCACATTCTGGTGGTTTGTGGGAAGCGGAAGTGATATCATCGGTCAGAAGACATCTCTATCGCGTCATTGTTTCCGACATCCTGAACTTCGAAGAACTTTATACTCTTCTCACATAAATTGTAGTATTGGCTTGCCATTACACGCACTACCCTGGTCTGATCGCGACTGACCCAGTTCCCACATATACCGGATATTGCATCCACACGAGACATTGTAGGAAATAGCGTAGGGCAAATAGTGAATATGCGAAGCCAACTCTCGCATCTCTGTAGTTCAACTTACGCAGATTCAATTGGTTGAAGAGCATGTCTACTCTTGTTACGACTATTTCTTTTCTATAGAGATAATATTGCCAATACGCTACATCTCTTCATTATTTTATGTTTCATTTTATTTATCCATAATAATTAGTTCAAACAATAGATAAATAAAGATTTATATTTAATATACAAATTAAATGAAATTGATCAGTATATTTAATCTTTAAACTGTGTAATCAAAGAAAAGATATTACATTAATTTTAGTTAAAATTTTTTTGTTTTTTAATTTTGTATCGATTTCCACTCCCCTTCTATCTTTTAAAGATGAACAATTTTTCTCCTTAATGACTGACTTGTTTAATCATTTCTATCAACTTATCTCCTTCGTGAGAACTTTCAACTGTGTGCGTTTTGTTTGACTAAATTCTTTACGTAAACTTCGTCACCTATTTGAATACCTGAATATTTTGGTTTTCTATCGGCATATTCTTTTCCTTGTTCTTTTTTTCTCTATCCATATATCATATTTCTGAATCGTTAATTTGTTTATCAATTGATTCAAAAGCTGGTACTATATGTCGGTTTAACCCATTAAAAAATAGCTCAGAAGGCGCTTTAAATATTATTAAATATTCCCATAAACATTCTTTTAGTTTTTTTCTCTCAATTTTCCCTATCCTTTGCCATTTTAAGATATCTCGATTTTGTTTTTCGACCTCTCTGTTTTGATGTGGCCAGTATGGGACTCTGTTAAAAAGTAATATATTGTATTGTTCGCAAAATGCTTTAAACTCATCGCTTATAAATTGCTTCCCATTATCTGCCGTTATTGAAAGTGGAAACCAAGCTTACTAAAAATCTCTTTCAACTTCTTCACGATGTTAGAGGTAGTGATGCTTTTGCTGATTTTTATTTCCTTGTATCGGCTGTAATAACTTATTACGACGAACAGGAATTCATTATTTGGGAGTGGCCCGAATAGGTCGATATTGATGTCAACCCATGAAGTGATGGGAAGTTCACGCCTCTTCAAAGCAACTGAAGTGTAAGGAGATGCAATGATAAAAACTTGCAACCTTGCAAACCGGATTTTGAGCATTCTTTTATTTCCTTAATTGGTACAGCTATTTGTCTCGAACTGTCGACAATATTCTCTTTCGCTGGGAAAGCTCCATGTGAGTATTAACATAAACGTGGCAATAGATTTGCAATATTTGATTTACCTAGCCTATAAATTACCTACTTTGTATCTATACGATTGTAAACGCAGTAGCCAGCTTTCTATCCGAGCACAGGGTTTTGATTTTGGTCCAAAAATAATTTCTACAGGTTTATGATCCGTTATCAAGTCGAACTATTTCCCAAGCAAGTACATAGATATCAAAATGTTTAATCGCCCAGACTAGTGAAAGTGCTTCTTTTTCAGTCTGACCATACCTTCGTTCGCAATCTGTTAGCGTTTTACTGCCGTAGGCAATCATCCTTGGGCTCTTTGAATTAAATTCAATTAAGATTGCTCCAAGTCCAACTGAGCTTGGGTCTGCAACAACCTGTGTTCTATACTTGACGTCATTATACCCCAACGATTTAATGTTTTTAGGGATTTCTTTTAACTTTAACTTTGTTTAGGAGTACATTATTGTCATTAAGTTTTTTGAGTATCATTTTAAGACGTTGGTCATGTTCTTGGAACCACCAAATATAAGTATATCATCATTAAAGTTTGTTACCCCTTCACCTTTTATGATTCTCTCCATTATTTTTTGAAAAAGCAGAAGTTATTCCAAACATTAATCGCTTATACTGGTAAAGGCCTTTGCTAGTAATAAATGTTGTTATGTATCGCGAATTGGGATAAATTTCAATCTGTCGGAAAGCGTTTTTCAGATCAATCGTGCTGAATAATTCAGCCGTTCCAATCTTCGGTAAAAACTGATCCATACTTGGCATTGGTTGGCTTTTTCGCAATACTGCCATCTTTGAACTTTGGAAATCGTGAACTTTTTACATTGTTAACACAAACACCAATTTTGAGAGCATTAAATGTTGTCGCAGTGTTCCACCAAAATGACATTAAACGTAGCTTGCCATATTGTCAACCATTATAACTGCCTCAAAACATCTAATATCATTCAAAGGAAAGTTGCTGCCATAAGCTAAAAATAACTAATTTGGTTTTTTTACTTGATTTGATACCTATACTATACATTTTTGTAAATACTCCCATGTTACATGTGTTAACAGATTATGTTTGTAGTCTGAGTCAATAACCATTATCCTAAAGCAGTGAATTTTTTTTTGCACATACTTAGTCTTGCAATATTGGCGAAAATGTCCCAAATTGCCACAGCCATAACACGTTTTGTCTCTAGCCGGACACTTTGGTTCTTATGAGAAGTATTTTGTTCTACCGCAACGATTGCACCGCATTTCCTTTTCCTATTCTTCTTAAAATTAGGACTTATATTGTTAATGTCCTCACCTAAAGACCTATCTCCATAATTCTCTAGTTGTTGCCTAACTAATTCCTGCATATAAGCCATCGTTAAAATCTTTTTTCTTAGGTCCTCAGAGCTACACTTTGCTGCTTTTTGATCAATTCTTCAATTTCATGGAAACTGCACTTTTCAGCCTGATTCTTTAACCTCATTAAAAAACCTTTAAAATTTTTTCCTTCCTGTTCCTGCTTCATTAGCCTAAAAATATGTATATAAAATACTTTGCTTTGGTTGAAAACATCCATCCAATTTCTTGATAGCTAGATCAAATACATCTTGTTCATTATCTGGATCTGCCAAAATGCAGCAGCACCGCTCTCTTCTTTGGTTTTTATTCGACTCTTGCAGCCCCTAAATATGTATTCAAGGGACTCTTCTATTTCTCCCATCTCAAGCGTACTGAAGTGGACTCCTCCTCAGTAACAAAACTCTCCAACTGAAGTTAACTTTAACTTAACTTTTTTCCATTTCTGTGTTAAAAAAGCTAAATATCAATTTTCACCAGTCCAGAAGAAATCCAGGTTCGACAGGTCAGATACTAAATTAAAGTCGCAATGCAGTAACGTACTGCAAAATTGCACGATGTGCCTATGCGTCGTTGCTTGACAATGGCAGCATCTCGACACTAGTCGAAATGGCATGTTTATCCGTCTCAATTACGGCGTCACTGTCTGTTTCGGTCACACTTGGTACTCATTTTAACTTATTAAAGAAAATTAACTATGAATCGGGTTTTTTTAACAAAATATTATTTTTGTCCTCAATTAAAAGTTAGTCCAGCAAGTGTCATACCATTTTGAAATCTAGGCTAAATACGCCATCTTTTAAAGTTACTTGCGAAAATGGCATAGTACGTTTTTTTGCCAGTACAGTCAGTTAAATTTGGGTGATTTGGCTTTCACGGTAATTGAAATCGCCACTGGTGTAAGATTTCTCGATTTTCTTTTTTTTGAGTTCCTATAATTTTAAAAGTACTTCTTATCCTTTTATTAACCCTTTCCTCGTTATACGAACTTATGCATAACGAGTTTCCCATTTTTACTGCATCGCTGCTGCTCCGCTTATGGGGTTGGCTAATGTCGCAGACCGCAGAACGCGTCTACATAATGCTCGGTCCTGGATCGCTTCAGTGGTTAACCCCAGACGTTGTTGCGCATTTGCCATCTGAGAAATCCAGGAATTCTTTTTCCGACCTCGTTTTCTTACAGTTGGAGTGACCGTAGTTGATAGTGCCTTTTTAACCGGATTTTCCGCAGATCTTCTTTGAACGTGGCAATACCAACTTATTCTATTCGCCTCAAGCTGTTCGGTTACCGAATTCTTTATATGTAGAATTCCTCTTATACGCGTAGATCTAATGCAATCGCGTTTAGTGACTCCACTAGACATCCTTAACATTTTCATTTCCGCTGCCGTCATTTTGTTTTTAAACGC
This sequence comes from Volucella inflata, assembly GCA_928272305.1. Lineage (NCBI taxonomy): Eukaryota > Metazoa > Arthropoda > Insecta > Diptera > Syrphidae > Volucella > Volucella inflata. The sequence continues at coordinate 14,174,361 of OV743721.1, read as the reverse complement.
TTCGTACATTGTCCAGCACTGTGAACCGTATATAAGAGCTGGTCTTACAACCGTGGTGTAGAGTTTCCCCTTTAATTTAAGTGGAAATTTTCGGTCGCAAAAGATTCCCGAATTTTCCCGCCATTTCATCCATCCCACACTCACTCTGTGGTTTACGTCGTCGTCACATTTCGCTTCCATGTTAACGATTGATCCTAAGTACTTAAAGACAGTGCTTTTCGGAAGAACTATTCCGTCTAACATTATATCCGGAACAGGTCGCAACGGATGTGCAAATGGGCACGTCAAATGCTCCGTCTTTGAACGACTTATTTTTAACCCGTTTCTCTCTAGCGCATTTCTCCATGAATCTAAGGCGTTCTGTAAATCTTCGACGTTATCGCTAAGTATAACTGCGTCGTCAGCGAAGAGAATTTGCGTTACATTTGCTTCGCGCATGCAGTCTTTTAAAAGATAGTCGAATGCTACGTTAAAGAGGAAAGGGCTAAGTACGCTTCCTTGATGCACTCCGACATTAACTGGAAATTCTCTCGTTAGTAGAGCAGAGCTTTTAACCGCAGTTTTCACGTTTCCGTACATGTCTTGTATTATTCTAACATACGTTTCCGGTACATTTTGAGACCTCAGCGCGGCCCATATGAGATCCCTAGGCACTCGATCGAATGCTTTCACGAGGTCGATAAATACCATGTGTAAATCCTTAGACGAATCTCGGTGCTTTTCCATTATTATTCGTAGGCTTTGGATAGCGTCCACCGTCGATCTTCCTTCAACAAATCCACACTGGCTATTATCGAGCTTTATTATTTGCCGAAGACGTTCGTTTAAGACTCTTTCGACGATTTTCATTGTGTGTGACATAAGCTTGATTGAACGGTAGTTGTTGCATTCTCGAGTGTCGCCTTTTCCTTTGTATAATGGAACCACGAAGCTACTTCTCCATTGATTCGGCATAGGTTGTCCACATTTTAATTTATTTAAAAGTTTCGATAGCCAAACGCTGCCGATCCCCTCCATCTTCGACCAAAACTCTGATGGAATGCTGTCTGGTCCCGCCGCTTTCCCCCGCTTCATTTTTCCAATTGCTATACTTATTTCTTCGATTGAAAAGTCCGAAACTTCCTCCTCGAATAGACCAGCTGTCGGCACGATATCACGTGGAAACTGTTTGTTAAGCAACTCCTTGCAGTATTCAAGCCACCGGTCACAAATTTCCTTTTCATTTGTTAATAAGCGACCGTCTGCGTTTTTGATGTATTTCGGCGAGGTTATTTCCATTGAATTTTTTCTCCTCTGTGCAGCGAGCTTAAAAATATTTGGCATTTTAGTACTGTACGACGTTTGAACTTCTTGGATAGCTTGTCTTCTATCCGCTGATCGTGAGGATATTTGTTCCAACTCCTGGTACAGGTTTTCCGCTTCTGCCGCTCGAGTTCGAGCCAGGACTTTCTTTGCGATCTTTTTAAGACGCTCGTATTCAAGAGCCAGTCGAGCTTTTTCAATATCGTCGCTCCGATCGCATTTTGTCCACGCTTGGAATGCACTCTTCTTGTCGGCCACAGCTCGTTTGGTTTCGTCATTCCACCACCAAGTTTCTTTGCCGACGTGATGGTATTTCGATATAGTCCCCAGATGGGACTTTGCGAGTGTTATGCATTCCTCGTGCATGCTGTTCCACATTTCTTGCGGGCTAAGTGAGTCTGCGATACCATTTATATTTTGAAGTACTTCTTTAGCCAGTGCGATAAATCTTGCGCTTCGTTCCTTCGATAGATTATACCACCGAATTTTTGGCTTTCCAAACGATGCCCGTGTTTTCGGTGGTTCCGCTGTGAAAAATTCTGTAATGAGCAGACGGTGTTGGCTTACTAGCGATTTTGCAAGTATTACTTAACAGTCCTTAACACGGTTTCTCATCGACATTTTGCAGAGGTGATAATCTATTTGCGTTTCATGGCCTCCGCTGCTATAGGTGATAAGATGTCGTTGATGTTTAATAAACATTGTGTTTAAGACGGTTAAGCCGTAGGCCCTACACGCTACAAGGATGTCTTCGCCAGCTGAATTTCTGGTTCCAAAGCCTTTACCGCCGTGGCAGTCCTCATAATCAACATTTGTTTCTCCGACGTGGCCATTTAAATCTCCGCCTACGAAGAGCATCTCATCGATAGGTATATTTCTAAGCAAATTACCGAACTCTGACCAAAATGTATCTTTTTCCGATTGGTCGCATCCATTTTGTGGAGCGTACGCGCTAACAATGTTCCACGTTTCATTGTGTATGACGAGTTTAACACTCATCAAGCGATCGCTTATTTTCAAGATACCAACGATGTTGTTTAGAAGATCCGCTGCAACAACGATTCCAACACCGTTTCGTCCATTGACCGTTCCATGGTAGAACATCTTAAATGCCTTAGTTTTTAAGTCTAGAAAACGCGCTTTATTTCCTGTATTACACCACTTCGTTTCCTGTACGCACAGGACTTGTAGAGTTCTGCGACGCATAATCGCTTCCAGTTCTAAACTTTTTGAGGTCATCGATCCGACGTTCCAACTTGCAAACCGAAGTTTATGAAAATATTTTGGAAACTTCATTTTGCCCGCCCCCGGAATCCGTCGGGCTCTGACACAAGCACTTCTGCTTGCTCTGGGATCACCCGAGTGCGTTGCAATCGTGGTGCCCAGCGGGGTAGTGCTATTAATTGCGATCATTTCCATGAAGTTTAAATTTTGAGTGGTTTGACACTTGTATGCTCATTTCGAATTGGTTGACTGTTCTTTTACCCCACCGGTAGTCTCCAGACGTGGGAACCCACTGATTGCATACAAACTTGTGGGAAAGTTTTAAAGTGTTAAAGTGTCACAGGCTCATTTTTGGTGTCATAGTTGCCTGTATATGATTGGTGTCCCATTTAGTCGCCTCTTACGACAAGCTGGGACGCACTGCGGCACTATTCTTTATCCGATGCCGCACACATAATAATTTTAAAAGTACATGACTTAGATTCTTTTTTATAATTTTGTGATAACCGACTTCCAACTTAACACTTCTTGAATTTCCTTTTTATAATATGTTCGTATCTATTTTTTTTACTCACCTGCTAGTTGCTGTTAATATATGTATTCGTATATTTTTATTTGTTTTGTTTCACTACTTTTCACTCGTCGCCAAATGTATAGGTAGTATTGGCTCGCCAATGCACACCCTACTGTGGTCTGATCACGACTGACCAAGTTATCACTTTTATCAGATAGTGCGTTCACACGAGGCAATACAGGAAAGAGTATAGGGCAGAATTGGGCAGAATATAACTAAATGACTAATGACTAAAGAGAAATGATTAAATTTTAAAGGGGTGACATAACCTCGAAAAGGAGTAACACACCTCAGAATTATAGATCACAGATCAAAAGAAAAAATAAAATTTATTCAAAAAATTGTTCGGTTTTACTTTTAGCAACTATGATAATGCATTGCGTGACTAAAACTAATTCTCAATACACTATTAAACACCCAGAGCCAGGCTTATATGTAGAAAAAGCAGGAGAGGTAAAACTTAGTCGAGGAACTTTAAGGGTGGAAGTTATATCTAATTTTAATATAGCGGATGAATATAGAAACATAAACGACATCATAAAAAGAATGGAATGATCATGTAGCATATCAATGGAATTTCGGGAGGAAACCCATTGCCTCACTTTTCTCAATCACCTCAAAGAGAAAGGGGCATCGTTAGGACGTGAACTGGAAATACATGGAACAAACGTTCAAAGAGAGGATTATTCGGAAAGCTGTTGGAAATGGTTTTTGGAGTCAATGACGAAGTCTACGCAAACATAGACAATTAAGACCACAACCAAGGCTTATTGAAACAAGAAATTCAACAGCAAAAGGTCTTAATGATGTCGACAACAAAGTCCTTAAATAAACTGAATCAGAAAGCAGATGCAAGATTTGACATACTCATACACAAACTAAACCATATTATCTCAGAGATAAACAAGATGTATACTTGTTTTGAAAAAATTTATGCCAATAGGGTTGGGCTGCAAGTCCTTGCTGCATACCAAATATCAATTGATCTTCTTAGAGAAATGGAATCGTGCTACGTCAAACTAACAACAGCTGAGCTGTGCAATATTTTAGAATTTATAACGCCAGGACATCCCCATGAAGGAGTTAAAAATGTGATGACTAAATTATCGCCGAACTTAATAATTGTGGAACGGCCTTCTGATCGGATACAAATATAACTTAATGGCACTCACGCAATCGTTAGCGGACTCTTGCATATTACAGAACCCTCATCATACGACTTAGTCAAAATAACTCCAATACCTAGAAGAATAAACAATGATACCGGAAGTTTCAGCAGACCTTATGGCAAGAGACTACAATAACCAGAACTTCTTTGAATTAACGGACAACGCACTTAGCAGATGTAGCACATTGAAACGATACACATTCTTGTGTAAGCACGGAGTATAAGTCAGATTGCTGCCAGTAAAACTTGTGTCATCGACCACTTATATCGGCGGATACCAAAAAATACTTTGAGCAATAAAAAAACTTTGGATACCCAACACTACCTGAAAACATCTACACCTTCAAAACACATGGCTCTTCGTGGTAAACAGGGCAATTGAAGCTGCAATTATTTGTAGCGGCCAGCGGGAGGACATTGCTTTAGACGGTATTGGCATAATCCAACTAGGCCAATCGTGTTTTATCCAGACTAGGGAAAATACTCTCTTTACGGAAAGAAACCCAACGATAGATATCCAATCCACTTTTATAAAACCAATAAACTTTAGTTTAAACTATTCATTATATATGAAATGTGAGATTTTTAATTCTAGGACGGAAATCAAAGAGTTCGTTTTATCATCAGCAGACTCATGGGATACCCTTAACCAAGAAATTAGCAGCGACGAGCTGTTACATTGGAAGAATGTAGCATACCATTCACCAGCTGCTGGTCTGTCGGTTACGACATTGCTGATATTGGCTATTGTTTGGAAAATTGCAAAAGCTCTTAGGCGAAGAACACCATAAGTAAAATCAGACGGGGACAAAGAAGACTTTATTCTAGAAGCAGTAGATGATGCACCATCTTCTTCTACACAAATTTAACCTTTTAACCGGCAGAATGTCTACAAGTAGACAAACAACATTATATTTCTTACACTTAATTTTGCTGAGTGCGCGTCTCGCATCTCAGGTTGCCGTACATACTTTGTTAAAATTCACTTTTCCACACCAAAATTAGCTGAATGCGCGTCTCGCATATCAGATTGCATCACACTTTTGTTTTGTATTAAATGTTACATTTAACGTTGGCTGTGATGGTCGGTTCTTGACGAGCCTCGAGCACATTGGCTCTTGCTCGTCTTCGTCGCCTACCTCGTGCTCTTCATCATAATCCTCTTCCGTACTGCCGGCCAATTCCCCGGCTTGTACGATCAGCCTATGTCTGAGAGTAAACTTCTCCTCAATCTCCTCAGGAGAATTGTCTCTCGCCCTGTCCAACCTAATAAGAGCTCATTCGATTTTGGTAAGAACCTTCAAGTATTCCTTCGACTTAGGATTACTTGGAGGTTCTTCCAAGAGCCCTTCTATCTGCTTAATTTTAGCGAGTTAAGCATCTCGGTCCTCTACAAAAGTAAATTTGTAGACCGGGCCTGAACTCAACGACCCTCTGCGCTCTATCATACGATCGGGTCTCAAGGACTTCCTCATGGCATGGTAGCAAAAGGCATCTTTATTTAAGAAAAAAAAACCCAAAACATTTAAACAACAGAAAATAAAACAAAAGTAAGACCCACTTTGTTAAAACTGGAATCTTTAAAGGAAAAAAAAAACCAACAAAAAAAACTCAACACCGATGTAAAGACAAAGCCCACGCAATTGAAAAATGAAAACCAAAAAAAAACGAAACTGAAAAACCAAAATTCAAAACCAAGGACAACGAACCGAAAAAACACGATCACAACAAAATGTGAAAAAAAATATGGAAATCCAACAAAAGTCTCTGGTCACACTGCAAATTCAAAAACGACCAATACTCGTGAAACACCCCAAAACGAGAGAGAAAAAATGAAAATTGGATATAAAAAAATAACCAAACAGATTCGCACAAACAGATAAAATAAACCCCACAGAAGGAAAAAGACAAAAAAAGCGCAAAACAAGTTGTATATATATGTTTAAATGTATATATAAGTATATGCATGCATATATATGTATGTATAATGTATAAGTATGTATAATACATATGTCTGTATTTGAAAAAAGAATTGAAACCAAAACCGCAAGACGAATTTAAAATTAAATGTACGAGTAAATAATTAATGTATTTACAAATATGTATGTAAGGATATTGTTCTATTGTTATGTATGTAAATTTAAATATATGTTTTTTTTTTGTTTGCATGGAATGTCTTTTATATGTAGTTTTGTCTGAATGTATTTAATTGAGAAAAAAAACTTCCCACTTGGGTTGAAAACAAGAAGATTCGCGCTCAAGAAAAACAGAGAAAAAACAAATGGCACCTACTTGTGAACCTGGTACTTGCCCAGGTTTTTTCTTGATTCCTTAATCTTCTTGCACTTGTTGCAATCCCACTTGCACTTGTTGCAATCCACTTGCAATTAACTAGAAAAAAAACACAAGAATATCACTATTCCCAGAATAAAAACACAAACAAACAACTACCTTCCTAATTATTTAACCTACTTTACCGCGAACCGAATACTCAAATTTCACGAAAACTTAGAATTCGACCGAAAAAATCAAATGAAAAAAAAAACACGGATGAAATAAAATCAAAACAAATAAAAAAAACCGGCAAACAAAATTCAATCAAAAAGCCCCACATTGGGCGCCAATTGTTATGGTTGATTCCCGGCAACAGTCACCTGTTGCCAAGAATCAAAAATAACTTGGAATTTTCACTAATTCCCGATGCGTTCGTTTAACCTCCAGGAAGCGCTTTAATGGCAGTCATGACTAAATTAGTCTTACGATATATTCAGGACTGCGGTTTAGTCATGAATTATTGTTAGTTATACATATCATTGAAAGTTAGTCATGATTGAATTTCAATCACTAGTCATGACTAACTATCACTCATAGGTATGGCCAAGAATAATTATCATATCCATATACTGATAAGGGTACAGTCCAGTACAGCTTCACAGCTTCTGATAACAGCACTTTTGCATTTTTTTATTTTTCTTTCAGTACAGTCTCGCGATTCAATAGCATCACACGTTATTTTCCGACGTTTGTTCGCGTAATTATTCTGTTGTGTCTACATTAATGTTCAAATAAAAACCGATAAGGAGGGTTCGTGTTCCTTATCATCAAGATGTAGTAGTAATGTGATTGATATTGATTCTGAAGATGATCAATCCAGTTCTTCATTAACAACAAGTGCGTCTATTAACAACAAACCATCTATGATTGTTGGTGAAAGATTTTTCCAGCTCTTGAAAGAAAAGAACACTGCTTATCACGTTGTTGCTTTGTGTTTGAAATGCCTGCCCGGCAGAGTCGAAATAAAAAGACATTCGAATTCATCATCCAATTACCCTAGCCATCCATTTAAGAAGAATACATTGCGAAATAGCGGTAGAAGAATACAAAAGATATTTGCTTCAAACCAAAGCAATCAGAAACGTAAAATCAGGTACAACGAGTCGGAAATTACCAAAAAAATAACTAACTCATGAAAAGTTCGACAATAATATATTAAAGTTCGTCATCCATTCTATGGTTGCCTTAAGTGTGGTTGATAATTCATACTTCAAACTTATTTTTTGGCGATCACAACATTTCTCAATTAGGGGTGAACGTGAAAAGGAAATTTGTGACCGGTGGCTTGAATACTGCAAGGAGTTGCTTAACAAACAGTTTCCACGTGATATCGTGCCTACAGCTGGTCTATTCGAGTTGGAAGTTTCGGACTTTTCAATCGAAGAAATAAGTATAGCAATCGGGAAAATAAAGCGGTAGAAAGCGGCGGGACCAGACAGCATTCCACCAGAGTTTTGGTCGAAGATGGAGGGAAATGGCAGCGAATGGCTATCGGAACTTTTAAATAAATTAAAATGTGGACGACCTATGCCGAATCAATGGAGAAGTAGCTTCTTGGTTCCATTATACAAAGGAAAAGGTTACACTCGAGAATGCAACAACTACCGTTCAATCAAGCTTATGTCACACATAATGAAAATCGTCGAAAGAGTCTTAAACGAACGTCTTCGGCAAATAATAAAGCTCGATAATAGCCAGACGGTGGACACTATCCAAAGCCTACGAATAATAATGGAAAAGCACAGAGATTCGTCTAAGGATTTACACATGGTATTTATCGACCTCGAGAGAGCATTCGATCGAGTGCCTAGGGATCTCATATGGGCCGCGCTGAGATCTCAAAACGTACCGGAAACGTATGTTAGAATAATACAAGATATGTACGGAAACGTGAAAACTGCGGTTAAAAGCTCTGCTAAACTAACGAGAGAATTTCCAGTTAATGTCGGAGAGCATCAAGGAAGCGTTCTTAGCCCTTTCCTCTTTAACGTAGTATTCGACTATCTTTTAAAAGACTGTATGCGTGAGAAGCGAGTTATACAAAGCGATAACGTCGAAGATTTAAAGAACGCCTTCGATTAATGGAAAAATGCGCTAGAGAGAAACGGGCTTAAAATAATTCGTTCAAAGACGGAGCATTTGACGTGCCCATTTGCGCATTCGTGGCGACCTGCTCCGGATATAATGTTAGACGGAATAGTTCTTCCGAAAAGCACTGTCTTTAAGTACTTAGGATAAATCGTTAACATGGAAGTGAAATGTGACGACGACGTTAACCACAGAGTGAGTGTGGGATGGATGAAATGGCGGGAAAATTCGGGAATTTTTGCGACCGAAAATTTCCACTTAAATTAAAGGGGAAACTCTACACCGCGGTTGTCAGCTCTTACATACGGTTCACAGTGCTGGACAATGTACGAAGCGTTTAAAAACAAAATGACGGCAGCGCAAATGATAATTTTAATGATGTCTAGTGGAGTCACTAAACGCGATTGCATTAGATCTACGCGTATAAGAGGAAGTCTAGATATAAAGTATTCGATAACCGAACAGCTTGAGGCGAATAGAATAAACTGGTATTGCCACGTTCAAAGAAGATCTGCGGAAAATCCGGTTGAAAAGACACTATCAACTACGGTCACTCCAACTGTAAGAAAACGTGGTCGGACATTAGCCAACCCCATAAGCGGAGCAGCAGCGATGCAGTAAAAATGGGAAACTCGTTACGCATAAGTTCGTATAACGAGGAAAGGGTTAATAAAAGGATAAGAAGAAGTGACAAACCGTCGTTCATTGAGCACGAAAATGGATGACTTATTCCACAGCAGCATGGAGCTACTGAAGGAGAAACTAAAACATATAAACGTCGTCTGTGCCACAGCCGATATTTGGACAGGGCGTCGGAGAAGTTTTTTGGGTGTAACAGCTCACTGGATTGATGAGAATACATTGGAAAGAGGATCTGCAGCTATAGCTTTAGACGATTTGGTAGCTCCCATGCCTACGATAAAATTGCGGATCTAATGAGTGAAATCCGCAGTGAATTCGCGCTTTATATTCCAAAAGTGAGAGCCACAATAACTGACAACGGCAGCAACTTTCTTAAGGCATTCAACGAGTATGGTAGGAGAGATAAGTTCGTGGAAATGGAATATGAAGACCTTGACTATTGTGCGGTTAGTGATTTGGACTGCGAACACGACAATGACGAACCTATTACGGAAAATGCCTGGCCTGCTGAGGGAGTTTCTACGCATGTTGACCTTCTTGTCATATTGCCAAAACATATAAAGTGCTGCGCACATATTTTGAACTTATGTTCAAGAAATCTCCAAAACAAATCGCACAAAGTGTAACTTGCTATGGCGAGCCGCTTCTCTTCCCAAGTCAGCCGAAGTCCTAGAAGATCTGTTAGGTTACACTCTCACAAGAGCGAGTGAATTTCGATGGAACTCGCTTTATGGTGCCTGAAAACAAATAATTGAATTGTACGGAACCGGTTGCGAAAGTGCTCGTCATACTTCAGCGTAAAAATCATTCAATAAAACCTATGATATTGTCATAAATATTTAAACTCGCAAACATATTTCATCAAAAATTGAAGGTTTGTAGACTTATCGTAGTAAGTTTGTTGAGTAATGTTCGCAGTAGGTTTCGGGAACTTATCGACTGTTCTACCAAACAATCTATGTCAGCAGCAATCGCGACAATTTCACATCCCCTATTCAAGGACCGATGGTTTACTCTTATCCCCGAGGAGCAATGAATTAACGTTATGCAATCATTCAAGGAAGATGTGCCTGCAGAATGGAAACCAACAGAGGCAGAGACACGAGAAAACGTACACACACCTCATTCTAATTTTTCCGCTTTTGGGGGTGAAATAAGCTCCACTGTACAAGAAACTGAAGTCCAAGTTGTACAGTACTTAAAAGACTGCCACCAAACATTGAGTATGCCAAAAACTTTCCCTAAAGTACAAAAAGAGTTTGTCTAGCTCAATACACCCCTACCATCTTCTACTCCTATGGAAAGGCTTTTTAGTCTTGCTACGGTGACAAATTTGCCAAAAGCGAATAGACTTTCAGATAAACGTTTCGAAAGTAGCGTCATTTTAAAAGCTAACTCACGCTCTATTTTTAATGACAACTAAGATTTTATTTGCAAAAATAGCAATGTTCAATTTATTTTAATGATAAATATGTATTATTTATATAGAAGTTAACGTTCAGTTTACATTTAACTTTGAATAAATGAATCATTTTCATTTCAAAAGAACTGCATTTTTACGAAAAACAATTTAGGCCTTAGTTATTCGAGAAGGTGATTTACTCCTTTTTTTTGGAAAATTGTTAAAAAATTTATCTGACGTTTTCAGTTTAAATTAGTCATAAATGGTGATTGATGACACCCGGGCAAATACGGCCACGTACGAGTTGTAACTCTACGAACATCATGTGGAAACCTTGTTCGCCTAGTACACAAACACTCTCTTTTTCCAATTTGCTAACACTCTCTTTTTCCAATTTGCTGAAACTTTGTTCCAGTCCCGGGGGAATGTTCGGGAATACTTACACTTTAATTGTATATTTTCAATCTTTAATTTGTCATTTAAATTTCATTTATTACTCATTACACATTGTGTACTATACGGTTATCATTTGTAAACTTATATCGTATCTGCCAAACATTGTACACTTTGTAGTATTTAAATTTCAGTCATATGCACAACTTAGCTTCTCTTATTAATTTTAATCCAATTGATAACATTTGAGTTAGTTAAGTACGGACGCTGTATAACAGTTTATGTACCTAGTCTATCCATAAATTCTGTTGCAAGATTTCATGTACCCTTTGCTCATAATTTTCAATAGGAACAATCCCGTTAACTATTTTTTCCTAACATGTGTACACATACTTATAAGTAAAGAATAGAAGCTAGTTTGGTTTAAGCTTTCGATCAGTTAATATGGTGTGGGGCATCAAAGAAAATCGTGTCCCGGTAATCGCTTTTCAATTCGAACCAAGTTTTCGAAATTCTCAATCCACTTGGTATATAGAAAATGTTGGTTTATTAGGCTATAAAACGTTTTAATGAACTCTCGGAAGTAGAGGACAGACCAAGAAGTGAAGAGATGATCTCCATATGAAAGCCTATCGTCGAGCAACGGGACATCTCTTAACTCTCAACCTGAAAAAAATAAGACTCGAAAAAACAAAAAATTGTTACAGTGGCACGCGGTTATTGGACATGAAAATATTTTATTTACTGATGAAACAATTTTTACCTTAGAAGAAGTTTATGCAACGTCATCTAAAGAAGCAGAAAAAGTTGTTCCGAGGATTCAGTGCGGATACCATCCCGCTTCTGTAATGGTTTGGTGGGGGGTATCGCATCAAGGTGTCACATAACTGCGTTTTTTCGAAAAAGGTGTGAAAACAGAGGCAAACGTGTACCAGGAGAATGTTCTCGAAGGTGTTGTCAAGAGCTTAATAATAACGGGGAAAATGGGTCTTCCAACAAGACTTTGCTCTGGCACATAAAGCCACAACGACGCAAGAGTGGCTTAGATGCAATATTCCGGATTTTATCGGTGCTGCAGATTGGCCATTAGGAAGTCCAGATTTAAATCCCCTAGAACACAGTTTGTGGTCAGAACTGGAGAGTATGGGCTGTAAGACTCCCCATCGAAATTTGGACAGCTTTAATAACAGCAGCGCCGTTGATTCCTACCGAGACAGTGCGTGCCGCTATAGAACAATGGCCACAACGTAAAAGCCTGAGTCAAAGCTAAAGGCGGCCAATGTGAGTAAAACTTTTTTTTCTTCAAACTTATATATTGTGAACGTAAGAAATAAATATCATGGTAAAATATTTACTAGACTTTTTTTTATGGCACTTTTAAAATGTAACAGAACTTATGGCTGGACTAGGTATATGAAGGATAATTTGAATTGTTTTTAAGTTTGTATATTCCACTTGGATTTTAACTATCACACAATAAAGACCTTTGGTCGCTAGACTTGGTATTGTATAAACATATTGCATATTTTTTCTCCTTATCAGTGCTAATTAATTAGTGCAATTTTTTGATGGCTTCGTATTTTCTTTGTTCTTTAATATACACTAAGTAGGAGAAGTAAGCACATAAGAATTATTTCCAGGCTATGATTTCTAGCCCACTATAAACAGGGATTGAGTATGGGCAAAATAATCGGAATATTCAGTTTTTTTATCTCAAACTTTAAATGAATCCTTGTCCTTACTAAGTCTTCAGCTGAAAATACATATAGAAGAACGACATAATGTTTGGACTCATTTTCATCGAAATCTTTTTGGATCCAGCGAGTTGTTCCTACCATGTGATATGGTCGGTTTTCGTCCATAACAATGGTGATCTAACTAAGTGATTTATAAACATGCAATTTTAATCAAATTAGCTATTCTAAAAGGATAAAATCCACGTTTTGTACCAAATATTCGCACCATTTCGTTAGAGGATAGCATAATCATTGGCACACAATTAATTCCAGGCCAAGACCAGAAACGTGTGTCATTCGTGCCAGTAAATGTATACGTATGCAGTGGCAATAGTATTTTACTAAGTTAAACTTGTTTTACAAATTCGAATACAAAGATTTTATTTGTTAATTAAAAAAAAACACTGTGGCGCTATAAAGAAAAAAATAAGCAAAGATAACCATCATGACACCCAATATGTCAACTGTATGGAAGAGTATCTACAACTGGGACACATGACAGAAGTAGACTTAAGCAATATACGGTCACCACACTATTTCCTTCCTCATCATGGAGTGCTTAAGCCCGACAGTACTACGACAAAATTAAGAGTTGTATTTGATGCTTCCATGAAAACCTCGGCGAATATTTCACTAAACGACGTACTACTGGCAGGCCCGACAATCCAGGATGTTATTTTTTCACTATAACTGCGCTTTCGAATACCACGTTTTGTGTTCACTGCCGATATTGAGAAAATGTATCGTCAAGTAATTGTGAGGAAAGAAGACCAAAGATACCAGATGATCTTCTGGCGAAAGGAAAGGGATCAAGTCCTGAAGTGTTGCCAGTTGAACACGGTAATATACGGCACCAAATCTGCTCCTTACTTAGCAACACGCTAATAAAAATACACATCGATATCCATTGGGAGCTCAAATTTTGGCAAACGACTTCTACATGGACGACGTCATGTCGGGCTCAAACAGTTTGTCTGAAGTCCTGGAGATGCAAAGGTAACTAACTCATATTTTACCATCAGCTCAACTCAGTCTCAGAAAATGGTGCAGTAATACAACACAGTTGCTAAGGGATATTCCAACAAACGAGCAAACCTTGCAATCCGATCTTCAAGATAAGTTGGGCATCATTTGGAATCCACAGACAAATGAGTTCCGGATCAACTCAGCATTACAAGTGAACAAGCGAATCACAAAAAGAACTGCCTTATCGGAAATTGCACATATTTTCGACCCATTAGGCATCCATAACAATCACGGCAAAACTATTTATTCAAAGGTTATGGAAACTAAAAATTGACTGGGATGCCGCACTACCAATGAAAGCCCGTACCACTTGGAACAATTTCCGAAAGGACTTAGAGATGGTAAGAGAATTAAGGATTCCCAGGCATCTATTCTCCACAAAAATCCCACGGAAAATCCAGATGCATTAGGAATAGCTTTTGGAACTGCCATCTACATTAGATCAATTCACTGCGACAATTCAGTAACGGTTTAGCTACTTTGCTCAAAATCTAGAGTAGCGCCAATTAAAAAGGGGACGGTTGAAGAGGTTATCACCGCAACCACTATATCACGCCTAGAACTATGTGCAGCCAAATTGGCAATAGAGCTGGAGACATACTTCTGGACCGACTATCGTGCTGGCTTGGATAAATGCCGAAGCATCTAAATATCACCGTTTTATAGCAAATCGAGTAAGGACAATCAGAAGCACGACCTCTCCTCAGTAATGGCGGCATACAAAACAGAATCCGGCGGACATAGTTTCAAGAGGACTATCAGCTTCGATTGTAGCATGTGGTTTTATGGGCCTTTGTATCTATATGGACCAGAGAAGACTTGGACAGGCAAATTTGAAGAGAACAAGACAGATATAAAAAAAAGTGGGGTCCAGAATTGCACTCACAGCAATGGTCGAAAAATCATCAGGTATCATCAACAAGATAGAACATCATACTTCATACGGACATATACGACGGGTTATTGCCTATATCAAACGATTCATAAATAATTGCAAGAGTAATCAACGATTCACCGACCATCTCACCATTTACGAACTTGACGATGCTACTCAAGTTATTATAAAGGAGGTGCAACATCAAGACTTTAAGGAGGAGTTGGAGCATCTATCTAAAGGAAAATACGTGAGTACTCAAAGTCTACTGAGTAGTTTATCACCATTTTTGGATGGAGAAGGAATACTTCGCGTAGCAGGACGCCTCGAAGCAGCCGATCTAGATTACGATGCCAAGCACCCAATTGTTTTACCATATAATCATGAGCTCAGTAAATCATTGATGCGAGAGATCCATTTAAAATATTTGCACATTGGGCCTCAAGGATTGCTGGCAGCTGTACCCCAGAAATGCTGGCTCATCAAGGGAAAAACTATGGCACGTTCAGTGGTTCAAAAATGTATTCGCTGTGCTAGAGCAAGGCCTAGATTAATGACGCAGATCATGGGAAACTTACCGGCAGATCGCGTCCAACCCGCCAGACCCTTCGTGAACTCCGGAGTAGACTTTTCCGGATCAGTGTGGGTTCACTTCAAAGTCAGAGGAAAGCAACCCCGAAAGGCATATGTGGCCGTATTCTGCTGCTTCGCAACTGAGGCAGCACACTTCGAGGTTGTGGGAGATCTAACCTCAGAAGCATTCATAGGTGCCCTCAAGCATTTTATAGGAAGAAGAGGAAATTGCCAAAACCTCTATTGCGACAATACAACAAATTTCAACGGCGCAAGAAACCAGCTTATCTTAAATACATTCGCCTTCGTCGAAAGAAAAAATTACCTCGTTCTGCACTGCCAGGAGTATGGAATTCCATTTTATTCCACCTCGAGCGCTCCATTTTGGTGGACTTTGGGAGGCTGCCGTGAAATCAGCTAAACATTTTCTGAAACGAACCCTTCTTTCATCGAATCTATCATATGAGGAACTTGAAACGTTGATGATCGAAATAGAAGCTATACTAAACTCCAGACCTCTGATTCCCTTGTCATCTGATCCAAACGATCTTACTGCTCTAACACCGGGACATTTTTTGATTGGGGAGGCATTAACATCTACAATTAATGTACGAGCAGAAAATAGAGTGGCAATTTATGCAACAGATGGAAGATAATTACTGCAATTTTGGCAACGATGGTCATGAATACCTCAATGAGCTTCAACACCGTTATAAGTGGAAACAACAGCAGAACAGCATTATTTCTGGTATGTTTGAAATCTTAAAGGATGACCATTTCCACCCATGCAGTGGCACCTGGGTAGGATTGTTAATTTCATCAGAGGGAGTGACGATGTGATACGAGTGGTGGAAGTAAGAACTGCCAGCGGTTTGCTCAAGAGACGGATACACAAACTGGCACCAGTAGACGATAATCCACTTCTATCAGAGCATCTAGAATGACAACCAGCGATTCAGAAACCGATTAATTCACGGCTGGACAAAGACGAAGTACCAAGAAAAAGAATAAGGAGATCATTAAGTTCCACTATTGCAACGATCCTTTTGACTCTGATTTCGCTTTCCGTGAGTGAGAGAGCTAATGTCGAACTAGTTCCATTCAACTCACAACCAGGAATATATTTTGAAAATATAGGAGCAGCCAACATATGGTCTAGTGAATGGAATATTATTGTTTACTATGATATAGAACTTTACGCGAAGGAACTTCAGCTTTTAAAAATACAGCTGGTTCATTAAGACACCTTTGTAATCTTTTGAAGCCCAAAGACCTTTGCAATAAAATAATCACCCAGATACAGCACCTGGCAGAAGAACTTGTAAGGACTAATGAACTACTATCAACACCATCTAGTAGTAACAGACGAAACGAGGTGCCTTAAAAGGACAATTGAGGGAATCAAAACAAATGAAGAATTTATACTAAGCCGCACTAAAAATCAGACATCATTCCTCGCGGCCACTGTGAATATCATGAACCGTGATCAAGAAGCAGTTTAAACACAATATACAGCTATGTCCGCCCACTTTACGACCACTCACGACCATATCCAATTTCCAACGCATTCAAGACTCCCTATTAGATATTGTAACGCACAGTCAACATGAAAAAATCAGCCCACTTTTGATACCTTCGACACAGCTACCCTACATAAAGGAGCATTTACCATCATCATTAAGGCTTCCTGCACCTTACTTGGATGTCACAACCCTTTACAACTTGATGACTATAAAGGGAAAAATACAACCAGCCCCAAGCCCAAGAGCACGAGCCGTTACCAGCGATATTCCAACAAGACAGCAGCAGCAACCCGAAATCCAGGAGAATAGATTTAGTAGAGGTATTAATAATTAATTTAAGTCCAAAACAAAAAAATTATGTATTGTAATACACCTAAGAAAGACAATTTTTATTATTGTTGAACCATCTGTTCAACCGCGGGCAGGATGTTAAACTCACAATTGTAATATAATTACGTATGCATAGTCACACAGAAAAATAAACAAATCAAATTTCATTGCCGCCTGAGGTTTAACAACCTCGGGGTTCATTCGCTTTAAAAGAAGTGAAAACTCAGCAATTTTCGATATTCGTTTTAATTCAGCAATTTTCGATATTCGTTTTGCTCTTAATTAATTATTTATAAATAAGCATTTTTTGGTTTTTAAGTTAGTATAAATAAGAGGAATGAAATAAAGCAAAGCAGTTGCTCATAAAAAGTTACCCAAGACTTTTACCTCTTCAAGTGAGTCTGCTTGAAGGACTGTTTCAGCTATTCCATACAATCGATACAAGAATCGACTTGTACTATTTTCAACATCAAGGTCTAGGTTTATGAACCTATGATCAAATTCATCACAGTTTGAATAAAATAATCCAAGCTCAAACAATAACCATTAAGAAATGCTTGAGAAATGTGCCTCACAGCTTAACAAACATTTGGTTGAAAACAATGAATTTTCTTGAAGTTCTGAAAATGAAATGATCCAGACGATCGACCGACATCAGTTCTTTTACAATTTGAATTTTATATGCTTCTAAATCAAGATTTTCACGTTAAATACACCAGGTTGTTACGTACAACATTCTAAGCTGCTCAGAACTGAGCCGAATCGATTCATTATGGTTATCGCGTACAATCTACGCGCCCGAAACATATTCCTCGTAGAACGTTTATTTTCGTAATACAGTTGAATAATTTTTAGACACTGTGCCAGGTTAAGTCATTTCAATATGGGATATCAAACAATGCTGAACAAAAATACTATATAAGGTACCATGCGTGATCTCTCATGAAATCCCCGCTGGTAAAAATACATCTTACAGAATTACTTTTACTTCTTCTTCTTATCCTTTTATTAACCCTTTCCTCGTTATACGAACTTATGCGTAACGAGTTTCCCATTTTTACTGCATCGCTGCTGCTCCGCTTATGGGGTTGGCTAATGTCGCAGACCGCAGAACGCGTCTACATAATGCTTTTACTAACAAAGAGATAATCATTTTCAGCTTTATACGATTTTTTTTTGTTCGAAATAAATGCTTTAATAAAAGCACCTTTGTTTGTATGAAATTTAAAAATTTCTTGTAATCTACTTAACTTGTACATAAATAGGAGTACGTGTATGTATACCTATTTGTTTTACTCCATATACAAATTGTCACTTATTGTTTTAAAATACTCGGATACAAATTATTTTGCAAATCATTTTGGATAATTGTTGGAAGCCATATATAATCAAATGGATAATATACTGCCATGCGACGAAGTTCATCAATTTAGAAAATGTAAGACCTGCTAAGCAATATTCAGTTCATTGCCGATAGAAATAAAGTTTTTTATTCGCTTTATGTACTATTATTCACGAATGTAATCGTTTGCGCATGACAGTTTTAAAAAGATATTTACAAAGACTTCTCTAAGGAACATGCCCGCAACGACAAATGTAAAGTAAACTTTATCTGTGCTTTTTGATCAACTAAATCCAAGGCAAGCCAATTTTTCGATGAGAGCTTAATTTACATAAACATTGATTACCGTCAGTTCTATTTAAGCTACACACTTTATGGGTAAACAAACAGTTCTTTTTTCATAGTATTCCAGTGTGGAAAAAAATATTTTTCTGAAACAAAATAAAAAAAAAGAAATCCAATTTAATGTTTACTAAACGAAATTAGACGGAAATAATAGTTTGTGTACAAATATTTAACTGCATGCATAAACTAGTATCTTCAGTGTGCGCTCATATACGAGTAGTAATGAGTTATCCGTAAACCGATGGGGATCAATGTTTATATCTTAGTAAAAAAGTGAAACATTATCGCTCTGAAGAGTTGCTGTTATTTGTCTTTGCTCATGGTGAGTAATCTTAATTTTGTTTATGGAAGTTACAATGTTAAATTAGTTTGAATGGTATTGGGGGTGAGTTTTGACTGTGATATAGTCAGAGTAGTATTTTTATTGTTAATTTGCTTATTTCGTTTATTTTGCTTTCAGTAACAATGATATTGGAAAAAAAAACTTAAGAAAATTAATTATGTAAAATGGAATGAAAACTAAAAGTTAAATGTTGATTTTGGATTCTAATGTTGTTCTATATTATTGCAAAAAAAAAACTATTAAGTATGTTCATATGTACAAAAGTGTTATTCTTATACTTTTTAACCGTTGGTGCACATGGCAACATATTTCTCTGACATATCCGCATTGCTGTTCCGGCGCCTGCAATTCACATTTGAAAGCCATTGATATACAATCCTATTGTCAGTGTGGCTGCTGATTTTACATTTGAATGACCAATAACTATTCATTGAAGTTAAACATTGACTACTAAAAAAATGCTTTTTGATAAGGATTATTTTGCAAAGTGCTGTGCCGTTCAGCTTGAACATACTTCACTTTCGGTTCCGAAACAATTTCGTTACTATCACTGCCATTTTTTACCATGTTTCCTAAAATATAAAGGGTGCTTTTTTTAAGAGCGAGTACGAGTAACTTTATATTGAAATAAAGAACATGAAAGTGTTCTTAATATCTACAAATTAGCTTTATTTGACAGATAATTTTATGAAATTAGTGTGCAAATTTGGCCTCCAGATTACGCTGTATACAAGCCAGCCGCTGCAACCACAAGTCCGAAATCATACTGTCATAAATAAAGCCAACTACATGTACGAGTGTATTAAATACATTTTTCTGTTTTACTTCAATTTAAAGCTATCCGCTTTTTATTATATGATTTGATACTCCTTACCATAAAAATAAAGGAAGCTGAAGTATTTATTTTATTTCATTTTTATTTATTTATTTCAACTACCGAATACAAGATTCTTACAGACTACACTTAACCTAAAATCTAATATAACTTATGCCTAACTTAAATGACCAATGTAGAATAATTTCAAAGAGTTTTTGTTTTACAACATTTATAGATTCAGATAAATCGATTAAATTTAAAACGCTATTATATGATTTAGTGCATCCATTTATTGGCAATGTATGGCCTGTGTAAAGCTACTATATTTGCAATAAGGGGCGACTGAGTAAAGGGTGCTCTGGGACATAAAAACGGAAGTTTGTATGGAGTTCGGGGCATATCATTTTACCGTTAAGAATATCTTTAACAAAGAGGAGTTCTTGAAACTTTCTTCTTACAGATAATGGTTTTAAGTCAATGAGAAAACATTTTTGCCTGTATGAAGGTAGGGATCCTTCCTAATCAAATTTTCGCAACATATAACGAGTGAAGGATCTCTGTACCCTTTCAATTCTTAGATTATAGATATTATAGTGAGGATTTACGATAACCACACAATATTCTAAAATTAGCCGTACAAGCGAAATGAATAGCTGTTTCAAAGTGTGTAGATCTAGAATGCTTTACTACTTCTTTTAAGACATCCCATCATAGAACAGGCTTTTGGAATCACTTGGTTGAAACGCAATTCAAAGTTAAGTTGATTATCAAAAATAACACCTAAGTCATTGACTGATTTGCATAGAGTCAAGGGAACATTGTCAAAAAAGTATAGAGTTTTAATAGGAAAGGTGCTTTCAGAAGAAGTAATCTGCTTACACTTAGCACGATTAAGTAGAAGCTGGTTTTCGCAGCACCATCTTTAAAATGCATCTAAGTCATTCTGAAACAATGAAGCATCGTGACAGGATTTGATTTTTGCAATTATTTTAACATCGTCAGTAAAGAATAAGCACCAAAAGAAAGATAAAGAAGATACGATATCATTTATAAAAATAAGAAACAAGAGAGGTCCAAGTAAAGAATAAGCACCGACAAAAAGATAAAGAAGATACGATATTATTTATAAAAATAAGAAACAAGAAAGGTCCAAGGTGACTTCCTTGAGGAACTCCCGACTTGAAGAGAGCTAAAAACGAAATCAGAGTCATGTGATGGGTTCTCTGCAAGATTATTTAGAGCATTGAAAACATCAAATTCCTCTACTTGAAGGGAATGAATGTTAATTTCATTTCGGATAGTAGGATAATTCAAGACATCGAAGCAATTAGAGCTGTAAACAGATTTTAAAAACACTTGCAAACAATTCCAGGTTACCTTCTAAAGTTTTGGATTCATGGCTTTTAAATTTCATGCAATTAGGAAAACCTGAGGTCTTCCTCTTTGTGTTTAAATAAACCCAACACATTTAACTATTGCATTTGATCTGACATTCCGTGTCAAAATGTGTCGGTTGTACAAACATTTCTGAAGAGTTTCAAAATCCTTCCTTAGCTTTTCAAAATAGAGTCTATTATCATGTGATTTAGATTTAAGAAAGGTTTAAAGAGCCTTATTTCTGATATTTTTTTTAGATTGAGAATGTGTTTATTATACCAGGGAAGATGATTTTTCATTTTCATGATTTCCTTAGTGGTACATATAGTTTTATAGAGTCTTGGATGATGGCTAAAAGAGATGCATACATCATCTCAGTATTTAAATTAATAAACATATAAATCCAATCGAATTGAGCCAGATAATTTATAATAGCAGGAAAATTTGCTTTAATGAAGTTATACACTTTTACATATGGAAGTTCCTTGATGATGCAATATTTATACCAATTAATATTAAGTAATAAAGATTTGTGGTGAGAATCACAATTGCTAATAGAGACTAAACTTTCAGATACATCCGCAAGCAAATCAACATCTAAAAAGATTAAATCTAACAATTTAAAAGGTTCATTAAATATTTCATTTAGATGGACCAAGTTTAATCCAAATAAGCTGTAAATTACATACGACTCCTTGTCACTAAATGTGTTAACAGGAATCCATATTTTGTCGTCATCAAAGAACTTCCATTTACGGTTAGTTAAATTAAGGTCCCCAAGGACACTTAAGTTCATTATTCTTGGATGAAGAAGATAAGGAAAGTATATTATCAATATGCATTTTATATAACTCAAAATGGCTCTGTGTGGTGGAATATAGCTTGCACAGCAAATTATAACAAACATATCTGTGGAGTTATAATAACAAGAAAAACGAACAGCAACCTGATCAATTAATTTGTTGTGATCATTAATCTTAACATCACTATAATTCAAAATAGTTTTGATTGCAACAAAGTACACCACCACCTAATAAATGACCAGTCAATTCTGGACTTCTATCTTTCCTAAAAACTTCATACTTCTCAATATTAACAAATTTCAATAATAACTAGAATATCGAAATTACAATCACATTAAACAAGTAGAACTCTTTTAGCTTTGTTCTCATGTCTCCAATATTTTGGTAATAGAGGGAACAATGATTACAATAATCAATATTAAACCTTATATCGGGGTTATTAGTTATATTAATTGCACCATTGCATTCAGCGCAACAGCAACATCATCAATAATAGCATTATCGGCAACAACAGCAACAGTATTCTCCGAGACAGCAACTTAAACAATATTAACAGCAACAACTTCATTAACAATAGCACTAGCCACCTTAGCATTAACGTATGCCCCGGAAGACGTAACAGGAAGATGTAAAAATCGGCCGTCATCGAGCACTAAGTTTGATCGATTTCTGTTACAGGTAATGAGTTTTTTTGTTCGAATGAAAACTTTCTGACTCGAACTCCAGCAGGCCAGAAGTTTGCATCAAATACGATGCCAGCACATTCAGAAGGAACTCCAAGTTTAAAATTCACACAACGAAGATTCTCAACAATATTAATCACCAGATAGAGTAAGTCTGAAGCAAGATAATCTAGATGCATCAATATTTAGTTTAGAAGCAGAAAATTCGAAGATCCCTTGATAAGAAGTCGATGGATGGAAACTAGTTGAATGAAACCATTTGAGTCTCCTCACTACCTCTATATTGGTAGAATTGTCGTTATTGTTACGCACGACAACTTTTCGATACTTATTCGTAGATCTACCCGCTGTTTTCATGTTAAGTTCCGGTATAGAGTTAATTTTTAACAAAGATGGATTATTAGAATTATAATTCAATTCATCAGAACTCAAAAAGTTCTCGATAGCATCTGCGACAACAGCATTTGAGCCATAGACGAGGTAGCAGACACACAATCAACTTCACCATCAACGGTTTTTAAGCCAATGCCCTTTTCAGTCACGTAATTACTTTTAATAACAGCTGTAGTCACAGCGGCGGGGTACACAGTTTCAGCACTGTTGACAACACATGCTTGCACCTCATGATGAGTAGGAGATACACAGATTAGCAGACTTTACACTTGTTCTAGCAATAGAAGGAGACGAAGTGTTATTACTTCTTAAAGAGATATAGTCGTGAAGGTTCATTCACCTAAAGCTTTAACCAAGAGGAAGTAATTACATGGGATTCGGTTTTGGTATCATTACTTTTGAAAATTTTGTTTTTGTTATTATTATTAAAATTAATATTCTGAGCACAATGTTTGTTTTTAAAATCAATAAATTCCGATATAAGTTCAAGAAACCTTAAAACACTATTGATTCTGGTAAAGCACACACCACTTGGATTATTTACACAATATTTACACTTCCAACAAAGATAAGACCTAGATTTAAGCAGTTAAGATATATTATCACAACTATTAGTGTAATTCAGATGAAAATTTAATCCACAAAAGGAACAAGAAATGAGATGCCCAGCTTTAATCTGGGTTTCACACTTGAAGCAGAATAATACCATTATAAACCGAGCAGAAAAAAAGCTCGTCTATACTGGAACACTGAACAATGTTTTTGTCTTGTCTGCTACCGCGTTATTTGAGCTTGACTCTGTGCATATAACAATACATATATGATACAAAATGAAAAATAATATTTGCCTTAAGCATTTTAACAGAATATGTAATTATATGTTTGTTTGAAAACCTATTTTTGTACCTTTTCTCTAAATTGAACATGTTGAATGACTTAATTTTTTTTAAACACTTATTATATTTGATAATTAAATAATATCTTTGTTAAATATTTCAATTGCTAAGTGTTTAAAACTAGAATTTCAATTGCCTAATGTAATGTTTCATACCTCATGGTTGGACTGTGTTTTATGTATTACTTTGCTTTAAACTAATTTCAATTTTTCTGGTTTGTCGCCTATACAAATACCCTTTGTTAACAAGCACAACAATGTTTTTGAATTGAACTGGTGCCATAATTAGGCAACGTTTAATCCTATTTGCACAATTTCCAAAACTAACAAACCCATTTTTTAAATTTTATTGTTTTTAAACCTTCAGGAGAAAATTAAAAATTCTGATTTTTCCACCTCGTTGCCTCGTATCGTGAAATTCCTGATAGCCATCTCTAGTAAAATAAGTTTGTCTGCTTGCAATCACATACGGAAACTTGATAGTACATTTGTTGGCAATTCGCACAGTTAAATATCAAGGTTCAAATCTTGCTTATCCCTTTGCGTTCCAAATTATTTAAAACAACTTCTACATCGACGATTTAGCAATGGCTCAGACACAATTGTTGATGAAACTAAAAATTAAAGTTGTTGATGCACAATATTTGGATCCACTGGTTTTCCATTGAAGAAGTGTCTTTGTTGCTACCAGAGGATGAGCAAGAAACTACTCCTATTAATTGGGAAGAATTTAAATCTGTTCCAATCCTCGTTTTGTGGATTTAACGGATTCGCGTATACAAATTGCTTTTATATCGAATAGGGATGGATTCGAAACAAAACTTTATTAAGTGAAGACTACTCTCAGAAGCATCCCGAAAATTCAACTCAATTTATGAGTTATTGTCCTAGAACTTCGAAAGGAAAAGTTGAAGGGGCCGAACGAATTCGCTAATCGTTGCAATTCATTTCACAGTTGCAGTTGAGGCCGGTCTTCTTTCTTGAAATTTTTTTATATGGTAATAAACTACTGAAATCCGCGTAGTGCACATTATTCTTATTAGAAATCGATTTGCTTCGAAAACACAGTTATTAACCGACAAGAAAACACCTTTAAGTTTTGTGGCCGCTTCACATCGGAGGTCGACGAACTATCGAAATCGAACGTTTTCGATTTTTGGAGCCATTTAACAAAGTTGGCTGCAACTACGTTGAACCCATAACATTACTTTTTCTCCTGATTGCAATCCCATATATGCAAAAACATATATAGCCCTAGTTATCGGTTTTGTAGAAAAAGGGAATTGTCGGAGATATCTCTTCAAACCCATTTATTATGGGCTTAAGATCGACCGTTGCTCGACCTGGAAAGCCAATAATGTGGAGGGATAATGGTACGAATTTTCGGCTACTGGCTACGAAGGCGATCAAACATGTCTCCATTGCGCCACGAAAAATCTGAAAGAATAGTGTGTAGGGTTATCGTCCTTTTTTTAAGATTGAAATTTTCATTTAAATAATTTGTTTTATTTATAAAATTTGAAAATGGAACAAATTTACATTTTTCCACACCACCAAGAGGTAAGATAAAAGGCGCGGCTTGAAAACACAAATTGCACGAAAACAATACACCTTTCAAAAATACAATTTACATAAAAACACTTAACTTCACACCAATATTACAATCCAAATTTAGAAAAACACACGTAACACCAAAAATCTTACCGCGCGCTACGAAAACCTACGCAAATAAACTTTTTCCTTAAAGAAAACAGCTCACAATTTTGTTTAACGTATTTTCCACACACTATAGTATAATGCAAAAAATCAAAACAAGGTCTCCACGATAAAACTCATCATTAAACACTTTTTTCAAAGCTCTAAAACCAAAAGCCCCTCAACAGAAACCCAAGGAAGAGAGTTACCAAACGGACACTGCTAACTCTGAATGCACATCAATTAAATAGGAATTGAATAGCAGCAGCTATACATAACATCTTCTTGATCTATATTTTCATCTGGTATTGGGCATAGTTTAGGCCAACGATCCTCGTTGAGTTTCAACCACGATGGTCCTTGCCACCATAGGCTGCTTTCGGCTAGTTGTCGCGGCGATGAACCTCTAGACGCCAGATCCTCGGGGTTATCTTCACAAGGTAGGTAATGCCAGTTTGCTATAGGAAGAATAATTTGAATTTGACTCACCCGGTTTCGACCGCGGTGAGAAAAGAATAATGGCACTAATTCGTAGCCAGGCAGTTTCAGATCAGAGTGATCTGAGAAGTGTGGGCGGGGGGTCCACCTGTGTTCCACTTAGTGCCAAAACAGCTGGTGTGTAGACGTGGACTTACGCAGAAAAGTGATTACTTTTTAGCCTTCTTAAATTAGCTGCATTTAAATTTCCGAGTCATAACAACTACAAACACAAAAAACACAAGCACCGACGAAACTAAGCCAGGCCGTGAAGTGACATTTTTTTTGTTATTGGTTTACTGAATCGAATTGCTGTAGGTATTATGCCCTTACAGCAATACGAAACAGTACACCAACAAAATTCCCACACACAACCTGCTATCCATCAGTTGCTACATCCACTTAACCATTGCTTTTGTCGTATAACAAGGTACAGCAGTGGCCGAGTACCAGTAACAGCAGTGGGACCAGGGGCAGGAGATGGTGGATGCCCGCGCTATGATTTTTGTTTTCGCTGCACTGCACTTGCACTTCCACAGTTTTTTTTTTTTTTGTGAATTCTTCACATTTTTGCACTCGCGCGCGGTTTTGAGGGGGATGGGAGTATTTGTTTTTTTTTTGTGTGCACAGAAGGGACAGTTTGGCGAGTTATTACGAGTGCACTGATAATGCGTGTGCACTCGTCGGAGGTCAACTCGGTACTCCCGAGTACGCCCAAATAGAAACAGAATGACTCAATTTCATCCGATTCTTCAAAGTATTAAAACGCACATCAGTGTTAAAAACTGCAATTCGGGGAAGTCCATCAAATACGTTTGCAAGGACGTTAACAAAGAAAGCAAAATGGCGGTTTTTGAAATTGAACGTCCAGATAAGAATGACGAAGTTTCGTCCTATCAATTGGGTCGTTATGTAAGTTGCGATGAGGCGATTTGGAGAAATTTTTCCTTTCCGATAAACGAACGTCATCCGGCTGCTTTACATTTGGTGGCTAACAGCCCAGCGAGCCGAACGGCCACTACCAACGACAACCTGCGCAAGCGACCCATTCACCAAATCGCTGCTCTACTCGGAAATACCTCCCTATTACACTTGGAATGCGTCGTCAAAAAATTCCGTCGCCGAAAACAAGGTCAAACTGTTGCCGGATACGTGGATGTGTATTCAACTGATGCGCTTGGTCGAAGTATCATCCGAAAAATATCGGCTTCTAACTACGATTGTTATTGGTCAATAAATGTACGTGGTCGATCTTTGTCCGAGAACCTGCGAATGGTGTGCAGCACATTTCGAAAAGCATGTCAACTGATGAATTTGTTTATCGACAATCATTGAGACGCAGCACTCGCCGATGCTACAGTGTCTGTGCCCGCGACTCAAATTCGTACAATGTTCACCATCAACATCATCAACGCACTTAATTTATGAGATGAATACAACACGACATTGCTGAGCATATTTTGCATCAAGTTCGAAGAACGACATCGAATCCTGAACTTCAAATGAACGAAGATAATGATTGAAGACATATCTCTGCTCATGTGCGATAGTCTATTGAGTAAATTGGGAATGTCTTTCAACTCCCAATCACTTGATTCACGATGCATTTAATCGGGATAGATACGCTTTGACAAAAACAGTTCGTAAAAATGTCCCCCTGTTGAATCCCCAGCAAAGAAACGTGTGCGCCACATTGATGAAGGCAGTTGATGACGGAAATTATGGCATATTCTTCCTCAGACTCAGATTCTTCCAACAGACGCAGGAACTGACAAAACGTTTCTCACTTCTATGAATTTGACTTAAATTGAGGCAAGATCTTACATCGTACTTGCGGTCGCCTCTTTCAGTATAGCGGGCGCGTTGTTGAATGGCGGCGGGCTGCTTTTTCAGCGTTAAAATTGCAATGAATCTTCAGATAAATGAGGGACCAACATGCAGCATTTCAAAAACTCTGCGATACAACAGGTGTTGATTACTTGCAAAATTATCATCTGTGATGAATGCACAATAAGACACAAGCGAGCATTGGAGGAGCTTGATCGAACAAT
Organism: Volucella inflata; assembly: GCA_928272305.1. Lineage (NCBI taxonomy): Eukaryota > Metazoa > Arthropoda > Insecta > Diptera > Syrphidae > Volucella > Volucella inflata. The sequence continues at coordinate 14,145,951 of OV743721.1, read as the reverse complement.
GAAAGATTTGCGAAACAATGCAAGACGCTTTGTAGTCGCATGATACTGCTGGTCGGCGATTTCCGTCAAACTTTACCGGTTATCCCGGGGTCGACGCCTGCATATGAACTTAATGGTTGCTTGAAATTATAGTATTTCTGGCGATACGTAAAGAAGCTGTAGTTTACAACGAACATGCAAGTTGCATTGCAAAACAATCCATCGGCCGATGATTTCTCAAAACAACTGTTGGCAATTGGAATTGGCCGAATTCCGATTGATTCTGCAACTAGCCTGATGGCGAATTCACACCATCGAAGGAAGAACTCATTAGCAAAGTATCCCCGAACATCGGTCGCAATTATTTATACCACAATTCGCTAAGTGAATGCGCAACTATAACTGCGAAGAATAAGGACGTCGATAATTTAAAATTCGTTATTCACCGTATACCACCGCACATTATTCAACTCAAAGTCGGCTCTGTCATCATAATAACATATTATTGCGCAATCAAAACCAACCAAAACTATGCAATGGAACCAGGTTGACTCTGAAGGAAATCATGAAAAATTTCATTCAAGCCTCCATAATCAAGGTAAGATAAAAGGCGAATTTCCTTGCTTTAGCACGACATCCGCAAATCAATCCAAATTGGAAGCATTTAAATACGATCAAGCAATGTCATTTGTAAGCCCGGTTTGTAACCATTTTTATTGTTGATTGAAGATTGAATTGATATAAATTAGAAATAGAACTGAGACCAACACCGATACCTGTGTAACGTCTGTTTCAGTATTTAGGTTTTACTCAATTTACCTTCTAACTTAACCACTTGTTCTCTTTTATTAAGGTACGAAGAAAATCAACTGAGTATGCGACCTCTAAAACCAGCTTTTTCTAGTTTTGATAGTAATAACTTATGGTCCACGTTATTAAATGCCTTGCTTATATACATATATAAAAAGCGCTATCATAATTATAGTTACACAATTTAAAGAGTGCATCCTCGATTGATCTAGTAAAAACTTAACACTCAAGTGGATAATAATGCCTCAGCATGTGTTTAGTTTTTTGGAAAATTGGACAGAGAGAGAAAAAATTTGTTTGGGCTAAGTGATTATCATGCTTCATGGGTGGCATTCAACATTTAATGGGGACACGAAATTGTTAGTGAGAGCTGGCTTGTTGTCGTATTCTAGTCAACTTTACTTTTATTGAATGAAAAAATGCAAATCGTTCGAGCACGGCTGGGATTCGAACACCGATTGTTCCGATTTGGAAGCCAGAACCAGTTCACTACCACTTGAGCAACGGCCACCTACTCAATGTAATATTTAGGAAACTCTATCGAACTCCATTTTTAAATCAATGAAAGGGGTATTCACATATGCAATGGCGATCTTAGCCATTTGTGTGTTTGTTATAGTTTTTAGAAAACGTTTTTAAGGAAAAAGAAAAAATTAGATAACTTGTAACAACTTACTATAATGCTTGTAAAAAGACAAAGTTGTTTGTGCAGCTATTGGGTGCGCAAATTAATGAATCTGTTGGTTTGCCAACGCGTAAGCATGCCCCAAACATACACTCTTACAGTGAATGGACGAGACATGGATTTTCAAGTTTATTCCACAAACTTATAACGACAATCCTTTTGCTTTGTAAATTGTAAATTACTCGTAACTTGCGAATGAATGTGTTGATTTTACCACGAGAAATGTATTTTCAGATGTTAACATTAAAGAAATATATGATGAAATATGTTTTATTATTTTCATATAAAAATTATATTGATATTAATTCTCTTCCCTCTAGATGACTCGATACAAACATGCGGAGCTTAATGATGATGACACAAGTTCGGTGGGGGCAATTCAACTGACTGAAACGCATTCAAATTCAGGCTATCACTTACGCTATCATACATCGAGAGTAAGAACCAAGCTCTAAAAATTGCATGAATAATTAGTTATTAAGGTTAAAACCCAATTAAATGCACATACCATATATTTGTGTAAATAATTTAGGGATCGATTATATTGAAAGTTGTGTAGATATATTGTATTTAAAAAAAAACATATCACATTATTTGTGTTTTAAACACGTGCAAGTGCAAGCTTTTTTATTTTTAACATATTATGCCAACAAAATTGACTTACACCACTTTCAAAATAAAGAGTCCATATATATACGCCTTTATATTACAAAAGCTACGTCTAAAGTTAAAAACATGGATCAGTCAATGTTCTTAATATTCTTAGCAAATACGGCATTAACATGTATGTAATGATTAATATCTAATAGGTATTGCTAGGAATATTTTGTCCTAATTTTCAAATTTTCCTTATTTTTTTTGTTACAATTCTAACAAACATTAAAGTGAATAGTAACAAATTGATCCTGGTATCACTTAATTTACCTAATTACAGTCACTTTTTGGAAATTTTTTCACTCCGAGACATTTATTTCGAGAAGAATATTTTCCCGTTAATATGTGGTTATTTCAATGAAGGTAATCATGGACGTGTCTGTGGACAATGGCTGGCTGTTTATAAACAGTGGAGACCTTTCAGTTTTAAAAGCATTAAATTCCACTTCCACTCTGTTGCTAGTTTCCTAATTAGTTATGCTGTTAATTTCAAAATTTGATTGGCCTAGAACACACTACCACACCCGTTGTACAGTCGACAAGAAGGACCGTGAGTCCGGGAACGAATATGCAAAGGTGAGACAAAAGCAGACAAGAGACCTTTTTGAAAATTCAAACAGGGCTGGAGACAAATCTGATCTTTGGAGCACACCAGCATATGAAAGTATCAGATTTAAAACCATCCAAGGCAGCTTAAATTGAATATTTTAAAAGATGATTTCTAATCCAAATGCACGCATTTTCGACAAAAAAACCTGATCCTAAACTCTGTCAAATGCATCTAAAATATCAAGTGCAAGTATCTTACTTTCACCAGATTGGTGTATTCTTTGGTTAAACTTTTCAGTGACACATGCCATCAAATCATCGGTGGATCGGTTGCCACGGAAACTTTGCTGCTTTCGTGTTTCGAAGTATTTCATGACCTGATGGTTATTAGCTCTTGACCTTAGAAATGTGCAATGGGTCTGTGGGAACTGAGAGAAGAAAATTCGCACAGAACAAATGTTATTTTCCATCAGCTCGGAAAGAGTGATAAAGAGTAAGATTGAGGAAACAGCTTGCGCAGTGGTTTTGTCAGCATGTAGAATATTTTTGATTGAGAAATATATAATTTGTTACTCGTATTAAAGCAATTGTCAGTAATACTTTTTTTTTTATTTTTTTAAGGCAACGTCAAAATGGAGATCTCGTAATAAGCTGGAAAAGTGGCTTCTAATTGCTTCAAGTTTAATGGCAATAACCATTGTCATACTATTGATAGTGATTGCAATTAATTCCAAAGATACCACAACTAGAATCCTTCACGTACAGCCACATGCAAAAGGTAAAAAAGATATTTCAGTTTGTATTTTGTCGTGTCCGATTTCAATTGGATTCTAGATCAAGAAGATCAAGCACAGACACAACAGCAAAAATCGCCCCAACCGGATGAAAAACATCAGTCCATATATACAGGTAACTCAACAACTAATGAAAAATCAACCTCCCCCAATCAAGAGAACGAGATCCTTTTAAGCAACACATTGAACTCCACGCCATGTTTGAATAAATACTGCATATTCGCTGCCAGTGAAATCTTAAAATCCCTGGACACTAGTATAGACCCGTGTGAAGACTTTTATGGCTTTGCGTGGTAAGAACAATTTATATCAACTTTATTTCAATGTTGTATTATTTGTATTAAATATATGCACATTATATATTGTATGTTACGAGTAAAAAAAACAAATAATGGCTTTGTTCGCTGTCAGCCCTAGAGGGTTCAGTGTGCATTAACAACACACGATTGTATTCATTGACTACCAGTGCTGCACTAAAAGAGCTTTTAAACATCGCATTACAAAATTGCATAAGAGTGTCCCCTTATTGTATTGTCAACGATAATTTACGAAATGACTTTCGGATATATTCTAAAAAAACGTTCTACAGTTAGAGTCTATCTCCAATGTTGACATCATTTATCGAGGATTTAAGAAACTTTGGTGTACCCTGACGTATGTTAACGGAACTTAATATACCCTTACTGTAAAACGACTACATATGGTATCAAACATATAAATGTACACAAGAATCATTTTCCTAATTAACGTGTGCGTAGGTGTATTTAAAAAAAAAAAATAATTTGCGAGCCAACAATTTGTATCTTATAGGTGTAAATAATTTTATTGCGCGACATATTTTAGAGTACCTAGGTACAATATTTTCACTTTTGCGTTCGCTAAAAAATAATGCAACATGGCTACAAGTTGATTTTTTCGCAATCACTTCTTACTGCACAATAGTGCCCTCCACTATGGCAGATAGTGAACAAGCCTAAATTCAACGTACAATAAATGCACAATTTTTTTTAATTCACACTTTGAAGTAATATAATTCTGTCCCACTTCTTTTCTATGCTTACACAAACAACTCAACATTGAAATTGACTCAGTAACCATTGGATACGAGAGAATCCTATTCCAGACGGTAAATCTGTGTGGGGTACTTTTGGAAAATTGGAAATGCAAAATCAGTTAGTAATAAGAAATATTTTGGGTAATACAATATATTGATATATTCATCATATGGGCGAAATTAAAGTGAACTATTGTTATTGTTCACTTAATTTAGAAGAACAATATTTTAAAGTTTAGATTAAGAAATTTTTATTAAATCTGACGTCATAATCTGGTATTTGTTTTATTCCCGTTAAAAAAGTAGTGGAAAAGATAGTGTTTTTGGTGGAATTAATATAGAGCCAAGCTAGATAAAAGTTCCTCACTACCTATTTATAGCTGTCGATTGTAACGTTCTGTCCAATTCGTTTATATTTTGTGTTCCTTCTTGTCGACAGCATGTACTCAGTTTTGCTCTTCTTTACCACTAAACCTACGAGTATTTTGGTTAGCTTCTGTTTCAATACTAGCGAAAAAAAGTTTTTTTTTTGTTTAAAAAAAAAGAATTTAACACTCAGTGTGTATGAGTAAGGACAGGCCGATGCCGATAGCATCGGCCGTATGCTAGTAGTTGCACAGACTTTTTTTCCTCCGGATTTCTCTTGTGAGTTTCTCATTATTTTTTCAACTATGATGTTTAAGAGGTCACGTGACAGCTCATCAACTTCTCTAAGAATTTTTTTTGCATTAAAAGTCTCGGTTAAGTCTTTACCGGCCTTGGTTTGGCAATCGAGATTCTGTACAAGCCGACAACCTTGGCAGGGATGCCAACAATAGTCATGACTCTTCAAAGCTATAAATGCTGCCATATGCAGCGTTAAAATTGATGAAGAGATGGTCGGTATCTATTTGGACTTTTTCAGTTTTTACAGCATCTGCCGGATTGTGAAGATTCGGTAGATTATGTCCTTTTTTTGTTTGAAACCCCACAAATAGGAGCTAATCAGGTTGTTGACTACGGGCGTCAGACTTTCGCAAAATATGGTAAATAGGCTATTGTATGGGATGTTGAAAAGACATTGTTTGTGAACCAGACAAACGAAATTGAGACTGCATTTATCGGGCATACACTTTTCTGACCAGCTCTAAGAAATGAGTTGGTGTAAAATCTCCACAAATTCATTTCCAGCAGCTTTGAATATCACAGTCGCTAAACCACTGAGTTCAGCTGCTTTGTTTGATTTCAGCTTAGATATTGCTATCCTTACTTATTTTTGGTCAAATGGGGAAAGTTTTGGCTATCGTTATCTAAGTTCTGTCTGAAGGTGTTTCCATATTCCCATTACCGACTGTGGTTCTACAAAAAGGTTTTCTTCTTTATCTCTTACGCGGTTGTGTCCGAGCTGCCACTGGTCTTCAGTACTTGATGCTGGCGGGACAGAAGTTGTTAAGAGATTTCGGGATACGCATTCAGGGAGGATTCTTGCGATTACAGCTTTTATATCATATGTTATGTCTTCTCACAATAATTCTGCTTTGGTATGGTTTTTGAGAAATCCGCATTCGCACCATAGCTGCAACAAGGTGGTGATACGTTGGGTGGTCGTCTAAAATACTGGAGGTATGCCTTATGTCTATAGAAATGTCATCAATTTGATTTAGCCTTTCATTACCCGGAGACCGCCACGTTCCCATGCGTATATTGAGATTAGGATAACGAGTGCTTGCTTAGTGAAATTTTGTCTTGTTGCAAAGTCAACCTTTGCCCGCTGCTTACGATGGTCTCGTGTCCAAAGATGTCCTTCGTTCCAACCAAGTCCCCCAGTCGAAGGCGCTCCATATAGCAAACACGTTCATCCTAGGAGATGGTTACGCTAGTTTTCGGAACAACTTTGATTGTTTTCATTGGAGTAAACTTTGTAAATTTGATGCTCTCTCGATATTTCCATGTCTTTAGCCAGCCATTGTGGGCTTGAAATCGGAATTAAGTATAATAGCTGGTTTTTTTGCTTTGTTAAGAAGGAGTGGGCCGGATATAACTACGTTTTAAGCTGGAGCTTGATCAAATAATTTGGACAAGACGTTTTCCACATTTTCAAGTGTACCTTTGCGCTGCCGTTTACAGTTCAAGTTTTTTTTCACGAGCAATTTCAGGGATTTGTTCCTTTATTTAAAATTCTGTTTACAGTCGATATGTCGCACTTGTAAAATGAAGCTACTTCCTTTCTGTTTGCTTTCGAATTGTGAGAGCATTCCGATTTCTGTTGAAGCGATAGTATTGATAACCATTTGCTCATTGTTCTACAGTTTTCTGAAATTAGTATAGATGGTTTTAGAAAAACTTCAAAAAGTCTTCCTTCCATATTTTAATGTAAAGTTAGTAAAAATTGTTCGCTTATACGATCAATTAACTCAAAACAGCCAGCAGAAATTACATGTATATCAACAAAAAAAAATAAAAATTGCCCGACAAATACATGTAATTTACGCCATTCAGGTATTTCAAAATGGAATAATACGAAAATACGAAAACTGTAAAATTTTTGAATGAGTCACACGAGTTCTATCCGACCAAGGAATAAAAAGTTGGGAAGTTTAACTGACCAAGGAATAGAAAGTTGAGAAGTAGAGGACACTTATCCGAGAAAGCCTTTGGAAATTGTTGCTCCACAATATTAACAAATAGACAGAATAAAATATGTCAATAAACGACTGAACGCGTGTAAACTCTACTTCTTTTATTGCTTACCAAAGACTTACGGAGAGAGTAAAATAAACGTTACAAAACTTTTAAATTTATAATTCTGAACTCTGAATTGTGCCACCAGAAGCCATTTAAGTGAAACGTACTTATCGGTGTACATTTATTAGCAAAGGCGTGAAAAATTTACATTTAATCGGGTTTTACTGTAATAAGAAAATTTATTGTGTTTGCTTTCTTTTCCCAAACATTTAATAAAAATATGGAATTATCAACAACTGCGGAATACTCAAAAAAAACTTAATTTTATTAATCGAAAAGCCAACGCCAACACTTCTGTCTTAAGGGGTTATATCACAAGAAAATTTTTGAACAATTTAACTATTTACATGTGGCTAGATAAATTGTTTATACTTCTAAGAGTATTTTAAAAGTTTCAAAATTCAAATGATTTAAAAAGTTTATAAGTCATTTCCGAAAAATAGACGTGGATAATATGAGTATCGTAGAAATGTTCAAAAGATCTGAAACATTTTATAAGGTACGGTAGTGGAATTACATAGGCGATGGAGACCTAAAGGCTTATTTAATGGAATTTTTGACGGAAATCGTAAATTGGAATTACTAAATAATCCTGGTATATGTGGCTGGGGAAAGTTAACGGACAAGCTTATTGATGAGTTAGCAGTTTAACACTCGTATGTCTTGCAAAAAGCGAAGGTCTGTATGACTTTGGATTCCTATAATCACACAAAGTCTTTTCTTCTAGCTATGCAAAAAGTTATTAAACTGGTGTACGATTGACTAACTGATACTTATTTGTTAGAAAGCTATTTAGAAGGATAGCCTCATAACAACAACAAACGTCTAAGCGTTGTCATTTGGTCTAAAAATCGCGTAATAATTGTTCAGATTGCTTTTTACATTGTTGTAAGTATATTTAATGGTGGATATACAGGTCTATTACAAATGGCGTAAATATTAAACCGTGTCATTAACCCAAGTGCGGTGCGATCTACCGAGAACTTTTATTCTCAACGAATATCTATAGCCAATGGGAGAAAAAAAGGAGCCGGAGGATATCAATGGAAGACCTCATATACAGTTCTGGAATCGCAGATTAAAGATACGAGTAATTGGAAAATAGATAGATCTTTATTTCGCATAAATTGCCTGTACAATTTTTAATAAACTTACATTTATTAAGATATTTGATACGAGAATACTTGTATCTTCAACATTATACACAATCTATACAAAAAATAGTAAAATTGAGAATGGATAATACAAAATGAGAAGCGAGTAAACTTTTTATTTAAAAAAAGTTATAATAATAAATATCTTAGGGGAAAAAAGATACGATTATCTAATTTGGTAAAGTTAAATATAGGTAACGCACACTAACGCTTTTAAAGCGTTATGAGTTTACTTGAAAAAGAGCGTCGAAAAGAAATACAACGGCGGCCAATCACATGATCTTGGTCGCCAGTTTACATTACCAAAATGCAAAAAAACTCTTCTACGATATTTTTCTTGCAAGAAAGCGAAAATGGGTTGTGTTGTGTGAGACGTAGCACATTCGGCTATAGCGATGAGAATTGACGATGACGATTACACCTTAGTCAACGCACACTATGCAAACTTTTTTTCCATATGCGACAATGTAACGTATCAAAATACAAAATACGCCATTTTAACATATTCAACGATTGTTATTGCAAAACAGCAAACCTGAAACTAAACATATACAGTCTCAGATGTCAGTTGGATTTGACATATGTTATTAAAACAGGTGTGTCAAATCCAGACCACGAATCGGATGATGCTGAACAATATGTCTTATAACGAAATACCTCTTTCCCAGTCACATCGTATTGATGTTGTGAGAGTTGAACAGAGAGATGTTCTTTAAGCTTTTCTTGCTATGTATGCATATTATCTGCATTCGGTTTTTATTAAAATGACTTGGGACTAAACGCTTCCAATGTTTATCAATATTTGCAAAACTTCCTCCTTCCTGGTATCTTAGAAAGCCAGTAAGATCACACACAAAATACCACCTATTGTAAGTCTCTGAAAAGTTTATTCAGTTGAAAATGTATGCGTACTTGCGAAAAAATAAAGTTGAAGTGTAGATCAATGTGAATTTAGGCCGTATTCAAGCCAAACTGCAGCAAAATTTAAAGTAACTGATAACATACGAACAGAGAAAACTGAGATCTTCATATGCCTGCTCTTCATCTACTGCATATCTTGTAATGTCGGAAGCAAGCTGTTTGTGTAAATGGCGCGTAGCCGGTCTTTAGTTTTACATTAACAGGTCAATATATATGTACCCAGATGACAACCAAATCTATATAAATAATGGCTTAGTCTTTTTAAAGGTGTAGCTTATAAGCATAACCAAGATCTAGACAGAATTCTCGAGTGGTCTTAAATAAATTTTTTCTAGGTCTTCTGGCACTGCTACAGAAGGATAACGGTTAGTAAATTATATGGCTACTTTAGCAATCTTTTCCAAATACAAGGTTATAGGTTGCAAAAACAGTACTTATCCCTCATTTTTTGATAGTTTTTGCTGCAAAGTTTCTTGTTGCGGCAATGCCTATGATACTGATAGTTATTTTGCGCTAAAAAAATTAACAGAAACTCAGTATTACATTTTCGCGGTATGAATTTACAATCAATTGACGCTTGGAAATCGTTATGAAATATTGCAAATTTACCTCCAAACTGGATGCTGTGTTGTCGAAACACTGCTAATTTTGAAAAGAAATTTCGAACAAAATAATACACCAATCACAGTAGGTAATTTGTGAAGAAAGTTCATGAGACCTGTTTGTTGATAAGCTCTGTTTAAATCATCACATGTTGCCTTGTTCGTTGTTCAGTGTACATTCTGTTGAAAACGTAGTTTTTCGTAGTAGTTTCACCATATACAAAATACTAACTGTGACCTTACCACTTAATATTTCTATGCACCACAATACTTTTTTGCTCGTTCGCAGACATCGTCCTGTGTAGACTATGCTTTTCGATTTTGCTACTACTTCCTATTTTGCCGTAGCAATAAATCAAAACCATGCTTACGTTATATTTTCGGTATTGCACCTAGGTTAAATCGAGAAGTTCGAAACATTATTTGGTTTCATCGACTATTACTTCTGTGGGACTGTAGGCTAATGTCGGAGAATCGAGCCTTGACACGAATTTATACAATGCTTACCTAAGGAAAGTTCAAGATTTCTTGCTTTAGTTTACCGCTTTCTTCACCAATCAAGATAGTAAATAGTGGGCTATTTTTTTTTTTCTTTTTTAAAGGACATTTTTTGACGATTGTTAATTATGGAAAATGATGTCATTCAAATGAATATGATGCCATTCAAATGACTGCCTCTGCTGACTTTGCAGTAGGCCATCTCCTTAACCAAATTTTCAATACATTTTCGATGGATTCGGCCCCTATTATATCTTGATTGCCTAAATCGTTAGTGTATTGCCCGCATAGCATTGATCTTTAATGACACCCAACAAAAAAAAGTCAAGCGTCGTCAAATCGCAGCACCGTGGTAGATAGCCAACACCACCACAAATACTACTCGATTATTGAACTTACTGTGCAATAAATCGATTGTCGGACGGCTTTTGTGCACGGAGCCCAATCTTGCTGAAAGGATAGCTCGCCCAAGTCTCGGATCTAAGTCCTCAATTTTTGGCCATAAAAGACCGTTTTTTTCATTGTTGTCTTAAAAGAAAAGTGTACAATAATGCAAACACTCCAAAAATCACATACAGCAGTTCAGGATGTATTAGCTTTTCTAAGACTTAGTGTGGATTTTCAGAGCCCCAAATACGACAACTTTTCACAGTTATTTGGACCTTGTAAGCGAATAATCCGAGATCTGTTTGGAATCTGTGAGTTGGTGAATCACTTCTTTTTAAAATTAACCCTGTTTCACCAACACAACATATACAATATTTCCCACCGTTATTTAAGCGTAAATCGATTCATTTCGTACCGTGAAATATAATACTGATTTTCTCTCAATTGTTTAACTGCATAGTTTTTTTTGTATCAGTTACTTATTTCGATTTTATACGACCCACGCCACCCCAATTCGTTGATAGCAGTCATACAATGATCTTTAGCATTAGCATTACGATCTCACCAAGAATTGAAACTCACAAATTTATGAGTTCTCTCTTATTGCAGAAAGTTTTAGTTTAAGTTAAGAAAAAAAACTATTAATTATCCCCGTTCCATCATGGAAAAACATTGAAACATGACAATTACAATCTTTTAATGACCACGCCACTGTGCTATCGCTATCAATTAAGTAAGATACATATGTATGTTCTCTCATTTGATTGGTGTTTTATTTGTCCAATCGGTCCGACGGTTGTGAAGTAACACTCTTTTGATTCCATCCTACGAAATTGGAAAATTGTTATCCAGTCTTTGACTGAGCACTGGTGATCATTTTGCCTTCACCTTTTGTTGTCCGATGAAATTTAGTCTCTGTTTGTGATGGAATTTAAGATAAAACCTTTATAATTTGTGTGTTCTCCTAACTGAAGGTCTGTCCAAATAAAGGAAATGGACGATATTCTAATGAACATGATGTCAAATAAATTCACTCGTATTTACTGAAGCCTTCTGTTGTTGAAGGGAAATACACTAATTTAGCTTTCTTCGATGCGGAAAGTTTCACTCAATCGCTTGTAGAAAATAATTAGTTCACTTTGGTCTCGCCCGGTTAATAAACAATGAGTCAACACGGTGATTGTTTACTCTTGTTTTCATTCTTAGAAAAGCCTTTTGCATATTTTGAATCGGAAGCTGAGCGTAAGGCGAAGCTTTACTACCAGTCATGCATGGATGAAGACGAAACCATGGACAAGCTTGGAGCTGAGCCAATGAAGGATTTTATCAGAAAAATTGGTGGTTGGAATATTTCAGAATCTGGATATCGTATTGACAAATGGTCATTAGAATGGACTCTGAAAATGTTGCAAAATAGGTATGCTAAAAGTATGATATTTTTCTTCCACTGGAGCTATTAGAACCATTCTTCCTCCTTCTTCTTAATTCTTAGATATAATATGGGTGGATTTTTTTCTTGGGCTATTGGAGAGGATGATAAAAACTCTTCAAACTACATAATACAAATAGATCAGGGCGGGTTGGCATTACCAACTCGTGACCATTATCTCAACACAACTGTTCACCAAAAAGTCATTTCAGCTTATTTGGATTACATGACTGAAACTGGAGTACTGCTTGGAGGTAACGAGCCAGACGTGCGGCGACAAATGCAAGACGTACTTGATTTTGAGACAAGGATTGCTGATATTACAGGTAGGTTACAAGTAAGAAGCTTTAGTTTAAACTTTTTTTAAATGCGTGTAATAACTTTATAATTAAAAGCCCCGGCTGAGGAACGCCGAAATGAAGAATCGATGTACCATTTGATGACACTTCGAGAAGTGGATAAAATGGCTCCTTTTATGAATTTTACTTTACACTTTACTGATGCACTTGGACTTATTGGTCGTACGATTTCACAAGACGAAAAAGTTGTAGTATATGCTCCAGAGTTTTTAAAAAACCTGTCTGCTATAGTAAAACAATATCGAATGACTGCTAAAGGTCAAGTGTAAGTATTGAAACAATAACGTATTCATTAAAATTTATTTCCATTGGGTAGGGATGTCGTACAACAATATGCTGACTTTTTGAAAAAATACACTAAAATCAAGTGATAAATCAGCTCTAAAACAATTTCTCCTTTCAATAAAATAAAAAAAGGGCTCAAGTCTCGTACAATGCATACATGGAGGAAAAGGTTTTAGGGTTAGTATCAGAAATTCAGCAATTTTAAACAGGCTTATATGGCTTTGTCACCCTTTAGGTCACAATAAGATGAAAATTTCAAAATTCACTCCAGTATATTGAAACTCTTTTATTCAACAATTTTCTTATACAATGTTTTTTTTTTAAATTAAAAAAATTAAAAATTGAAAGACAATTTGTAGCACTAGCCAATGGTTAGTTAAAGTTGTACACATTCTTTTGGAAATTAACTAATATTAAATAATATCAATAATATAACCACTATGTAGAGTACAATATTCTTAAGGACATTATTAAGCTTACATTTTCAAAAATGCCAATGTGACTAAACATTACTACTGGATGTTTTTTTCTTTTTTCTGAGAGTGTAAGGCCTCGTTTGAGTTTTGAAAGAAGTTTTTAAATGAGCAGGCAGGAGTATGTAATATACGAGTATTTCAAATTTTGGCACATAATGGAAGAATGTGTTGAAGTCCTGTAAGTGTTTATATTTAGGTTCAAAAAAAATATAAACAATGTATTTTATCAAATATATCAGAACGCATTCGAATGTGTATCAGTCCATGCATGAGTTTACACATTTCAATAACGAAATGAGATATTATCGAAAATACAATTGTATAAGTGAAATATATGGTCGAATCTTGGGTGAATTTCGATTTACAAGAATTGAATGCTAAGTTTAATACGTACAGTACGGGGCAGTACGTTGTTATAGGAGCTTATAATAGGAGGCCAAAGACCACCATAGATTCCATTATTATTATTACTTTATTTACATGATCGCTATATAAATCCAATACATATTTCACTTTTGATTGATACACGAATAAAATGACATTTGTATACAAAGTAATTTCAGGACAGTAATTCATCCAATCATTTCTTATTATTGCCTGTTGCCCAAATGTGAATACAGCATAAATATTCATTAATTCTTAAAATTTCTTCTTCCATAAAGCCCAAGGGGAAAGAAAGATAAGTTTGTAAGTCATCAGCAAAAAGATGATAAGCGGAGTATTTGATTACATCTCCAATCGTTCAATCTAGATCTTTATGCGACCCCCCTATTTAGACAAACAAAATTTGTTTTAATCAAACCAATGAAAATGGTTTGCGTATGGCCACTTAGAAAATTATATATTAATTTATAATTAATATAAATTAAGGAAAAGGGCAGTAACTCGAGAAATCTTTATTATCTGATGTGTTATTCTGGAGATGAGCAGTCATGCGATTTTTTCAACATCGTACTTGAGAGAATAGTGCAAAACTCACGAGCAAACACAAGAGGCACTATCTGTCAAAAGTCCTTCCAACTACTCGCATACGCCGAAGATATTGACATAATTGGAAGAAAGCAGCGTGATGTCAGTGGCGCTTTCGCGAGTATTGAGACGGAAGCGGGGAAAATGGGTTTAGCGGTCAATGAGGGCAAGACCAAGTATATGATGTCAAGCAAAAAGGACAACCAACACCGACGTCTCGGGCAGAACATCACCTTCGGCAGATATAATTTGGAGGTAGTTAAGGACTTTGTCTACCTAGGCTCCGCTATAAGTACAGACAACGACACCAGCGCTGAGATCAAGCGAAGAATAACTCTTGCCAACCGCTGTTTCTTTGAGTTAAGAAGGCAATTGAGTAGCAAAGCCCTCTCTCGGACAATAAAAGTCACCCTTAATAATCCCGGTCCTTCTCAAAATGGGATGGGGGTGTTCTTGCTGGCGTCGAGAGAAAATTTTTTCGGGCGATCTTCGGGCCCGTCTGCATTGAAGGAGAATGGAGGGGGAGATACAACAATGAACTCTATAGACTGTACAGCGACATCGACCTAACCAGAATAGTGAAGATCAAAAAAATGAGATGGCTGGGTCATGTAGAGCATATGGACATCAATGCTCCGGTCCGTAAAGTCTTCGAATCCGCTCCCGAGGGAAAGCCCAGTAGAGGAAGGCCAAGACTCAGGTGGCGCACGCAAGTGGAAGAGGACCTCAGCCAACTTAGCTTGCGAAACTGGAGGCAGCTGGCCAGTGACGCTTGTTGACTAAGGACCAGGTCAACCCCGGACTGTAGCGCCACTTAAAGTATGTAAGTTATTCTGGAGAGGTATAACTCTCAGTAGCTTGAGAAATCTTTATTATCCGATGTGCTATTCTGGAGAGGTATAATTCTGACTACTTTCCAGAGACTTGGAAAACCTGGCTTTGTAAGCCAATCATTGAAGATGTAAGAGATCATTGGAATGATTACAGGTAGTATTAGTAATATGAATTTGGGTTGTAAGTTGTCCAGGGCTATCGTTTTCGAATTTATTGAATGAGTAGATTCGAAACATTTATTTATTGTAACGCAGTCAAATGGTTTGGATTATAAAGTGTATCCTCGTGATAATGGGTATTTAAACATGAATGGGCAAAAGAAGTGTTGAACTGGTTTACAAATTCTGGGGCATCGATGTTTACTTAATTCGAATTTTCATATGATCGGAGTATTTTCAAATTTTTCCATAGATTTTTTGGTGAATTCTTATGAGCATCTAATCGATCACTATAAAAGTCTCTTTTAGCATTTCTAGCTGTAACGACCATGTTTCTGCACTTTTTGTATGACTCCCAGTTGCATAGAATTCTATTGTTTTAGTAAATATTATATAAAAAAACCGTTCTTTTATTAAATTAATTATCTTTTTATTAAGTCATCGATGTCTATGACGAGAGATAGAATTTTTTACAGGGACGTGTTTATCAAATAAGTAGTTAAAAGATAAGTTAAATATTCAACTTTAAGGTCGACTGAATTAATGTTTCTGAGATATTGCCATTCAATGTTTTATATTTCGCTTTAAAGTTCATCCATATTTATGAATTGTTTTACGGAAGAAACAGAAACTCTCATGACTTCGGTTTCCAACTTTTACGTTTATTTGGATGATGTATAAAGAAGAAAATTTTATAAATTGAATGAAAATGTAATGTTAAGCAATTGTATCTATCTGGAATAAATAAAAATGAATCAATATTTTATTGGTCAATAATTTAAATCTGAAGTTACGATAGCTTAACTATGAAAACATATTTTTTTTTACGACTTGAAAGTTACCATTTTGTCTATTGAAGTGATAAGTAAAAATAATAAGAAATAATAAGAAAAGTAATAATTGTGATGATTCTCCGACACGGGAACAGGCAACTTATAACTGACCATGTGAAAAATATGGATTTTCCAGATTAATGTTGCAAACCTTGCGATTTGTTTATCGACATTGCGAATGCAAGCGGCACTGCAAATTGCAACCGTTTGAAGCCAAATGGCATGTCGGTTAAAATCATGGGAATGCGTGGGTATACGACATCTTCATCTCTTTATTTCCTCTTACGCATTGTAGCTTCGATAACGTTGTTCATTAGTTTTTTCAACGCAATCCGAGTGCAAACAACATGCTAGCAACATAATAATTACCGATCCAACTTTCAATTTTAGATTATGAGCCGGTAATTCGCGCAAGTTTAAAAATTTCGTTGGATAGTGAACGACATCATCTTGGCTGGTAATGAAATCAACTGATTTATATCTGATCAGTTCACAAGGAATATCATTTTCATATCATTTCGTTGACAACAAAGTTTTTTGCAGCCATTTTAGCACATCCGCTTAACCAAACATGATTTTTGTAATTCAGATCAATGTTTGTGAACACCTTCTCGATGAGTTCAGTCATTATTTTGATGAAGTGAAGAAATCGACAGGGAATGTAATGCATCCACACGAAATGTCAACAGGGATTTTTACATTGCCAATGTCCAGCAATTGTTTTAAAAAAACTTCTCCAGATTGGTCGTTCTGCAACACAACACACACATTCATCGTTAATTTGAGTGTTTTGACATATCCAAGAAGAAAATCCTTCCGGTTCCGTGGTTCACTACTTTCATGAGTGTTTCGTTCGCTTATTTTTGTAGCTGATTCAATAGAGGAACATATCTTTGAACTGTTTCTCTCAATGCCTCCAAATTGTATTCTGTTTCGCGCCTCCACTCTTGATTAAATGCGTGGTGCATTGAGCTAACAGTAACCACAAATAGAAACATTCGTTTTGGCTCGGGAGGCCTATGTAAAGGCGCCCCAGTGTATCAGTGGAAAATACTTGTCGATAACCTGGAACTGGATTTCCTTGTTTCCGTCGTTGAAATTTCCTGGACGATTGATTCCAAGTAAAATGTTTCGGCATTTCGGAGTAAAGCAGTGTTTGATCAAAGTCATCATTCCGGCACATTTCAAAAAAGCTGGTCAATGTTGTAGATGGCGGCCTGACAGCTCGTTGTAACGCGTTCTCTGCAGTAAAGTATACTCTTTGATCATTTTCCAAATGTACAGCCAAGCGAATAACAGTGGGATGTCTTTCATGTACGGAAAATGACAATAGTTGATCTCCCATTGTCTGCAGCGGATCGGCAGCGGTACAGTGAATAACCATCATTTCCAGTAATGGTTTCTGCTACTTATTTTCGTGGATAACGTTTTGAACATTTTCCGTCGATCATACACGGAGCATTGGAATTAAATGTTCCACATGGACCATGCATCATATTTTTGGTAACTAAATCATGCAACACTGGATCTTCTTCATTATCGAGAGTTTCCGCTGATATGAAATCATCGATTTCTGATCTTGTCAACTTACCAAATGAGTATATGTGCATGCGGCAAGCCGCGTTTCTGCCAGTCTTCCGAATGCATCCAACTGCGCGTCTTACCAAACACGCAATGTCTAACAATGAAATGAGTGATTTCAATTTTTATTTGAAAACTGTTGCAGTGATGTCATGACGATCGATAGGTGATTGGCCAGGGAATAATTCTCGTCGGATTTCTGTCCACTGCGGACTGAACGTAAACGTGTAATAAATTACTGTTGTGATGAGTAATAAATGGTAGAATAGTAGTTTACCTGTAGGTGGATTACCATCTTAATCGAAAAATGATACCCATTTCACCTTTGCTAAAATAAGATGGGATATTGTAACGCATCATACGATCGATGCAGCGGATCGTTCCGGCAATGTAGAATGATATCACGGTTTTGTAAATTTTAACCAACGACAACAATGGCGTCTTCACCAATTGTTAAGGCATAGAAACTTCTTGCGTGTTGTCCTGTTGGTGTCCTATCGGCTTTGATTACAATTTTGTAATCATCAGATGACATGTGGTCCAGTGCGTTTTTGAAAAGTACGACCAATTCATTATGATAATGGATAAAAGTTTGCAATTGTTCCACAATTGGTCTTTTCACAGAACGGTTTTGTGCACAACGCTGATCATCAACTTGTACATGAGATAAATCTACAGAAATTTGTAGTCTGCATCTGGTGGCAACAGTGAACTTATTCGATTCTATATTTGACCTTGAATATTTAAAGGCAAATATAGATATAGTACAGTTAATTGCCTGTTAAGTGTTGAATGATTGAATGATGTAGAAGACAACTGTTTTAAAATTAGGTACCTACCTTTAAAATAGGCATAAAATTATCCCGGATGTCATTCGTTGTACCGGATGATGTCATTTGGAAGCAATTGTTGTATTGTTGGATATGCTTTAACAAATGTATGGAATCTGTTCCTGCTCCGGAGATCAATGAACGCAGTGGCTCAGGTGGCGGGACCAATGGCATGAATTTGATCTGTCCACTGGCGCAGCATAATCCAGGTGCTTCATTTTTGTATTTAAACCTTTTACATTGTGGGCACTTAAAGTTCATCGATCTAATGACAACGGATTTATGTGCACTGTAATCAATTGCCACGTTGTGAAATGCGGATCGATGAGTATTGAACGCAACAGGTGGTTTTCCACCGTTCAATTTTATTTTGATCTCTACATTGCTTTAGAGTTTGATTAGCTAGATAATTTGCTTGAGATGCTGCATGGCTCATTCTGCGACCTAAATTAGTGGCATAGCAAGTGTGCCAATTTAACGTACTGTGAATTACAGTAATTACGCGTAACATATGCACGTGAATGTGTTTAAGTACGTCAAATAAATAAATAAGATCAATAATTAAAAATTGTATACTTAAATCTTGTCAGAACGCGGTCGATTTCTTTCTACCCCTCAAACTGTCGTAAACGTAAAAGACACTCTTGATTATGAGTCATCT
The DNA here is from genome assembly GCA_928272305.1 of Volucella inflata. NCBI lineage: Eukaryota > Metazoa > Arthropoda > Insecta > Diptera > Syrphidae > Volucella > Volucella inflata. The sequence goes on along the minus strand of OV743721.1, from coordinate 14,126,725 downwards.
TAAGGAATGAAGGTGTATTATTCTTACCTGTTTGAACGACGTATAACTATGATGAATCTCTCTCTGTATAAAGTTTGCACATTATCTCACACTCTCTGTCTCGACGATAGGTCCTTTTTTGTAACGTATCAGGCAGACAAGGCGACGGTCGCGCGAGATGTGATGTAAAAAGTCGCGCGCGATGTAAGCTTTAGCAGCGCCCGGGTAACTTTTTTGATGTTTCTGTACGTACAAAACCTTCATTACTGTTGCGAACATTTAAAAAAAAATTAGTCAAATCGGTCTAGCCGTTTCAAGTTATGTCGTCACCAAGGAAATATTGATTCCTTTTTTTATATAAAGAAGGTAAGTGTATTCATACCCACTTGAGTGTTAAGTTTTTAATTTTTTTTAGAAAAATGTTTCGGATAGGCAGATAGTTATTGTTGTTGCCGATTGAATCCTGAATCCTTAGTCTTCGATTTTATGGAATTGGCTTCGCACAATATGGCAAAAATCAATCTACTTCACCAGTGCCAGATAATAAAGAATAGCTCAAATGCCAATTATTTAAAAAAGAAATAGCGAAGTTCAATAAAAATTACGAAAAGATAAGTCAAGATACGCATACACATCATTGCTGTAATAAATAACTAATGAGTTATAAAAAATGCAAAATGAGTTAAGAGAAAGAAGAAAAACAAAAAAAACAGCCTTAATCACTGTATTGTGTTATTGCCCGTATTAATCCTGTAAATTGTTGTTGGTATCATGTTGTTGAAATTGGAGTAGCAGGCAGACCATTTAAATCTTCGACACAATTAATTTTAACGAGTTAATTAATAGGGTTAATCTTGTTATGTAGTACAAATTTTATTATATGATTGCACTGAGTGAAACTAGGTTTCTTTCATCAACTTCATTGCCGCTCTACGAATATGCAGTGCATTAGAAAAGGATATTCGAATGCTCCGATCGCTCTATTGGAGGTGAATTTAATTTCATGCATTTAGACTGGAGTGACAGCAATAAAGCACTTTAGAAATGTATGGAAAGTGATTTTCATTGTTAATGCTATGCTGCTGTTTCGATCATCTGTTATGTGTTCGTGCCAGAATGGCAAATGAATCACAAGCGATTACACTTAAAAGAAACCAATTCGGAAACCGCTACGGATTCCGTTTTCATAAAAACTGCGTGGTTTTCCCTTAAATGAATTGTTTCCCGACCTTGGTAACTTCTGCGGCAATGTCTTGAATATCTTGTTCTCTGGTGTTCATTTTCTTGTTCTATTCTGTATTGAGTTGTATTTGCTGTCTTGGTTTGAAGTATTTGATTTACAATTTCTTTATTTTCAAATTTAATATCTTATGCAAGAATTTTCAGATTTTCTTTCTCTCATTATATCTTAATGACATCCTAGGTCTGTCCTCTTATAACTTTTATTTAATGATATACTCTGGGTTAGCTCTTCAATTTTATTTACTAACAAATTACATACGAGGGCGGGTCAATAAGTCCGTGACTTTTTGAATTTCTGACCTCTTTACTGAAACAGCAATACTGCTCCTGTCAACAGGCATCTGTCAGTTGACTCCTGTCAAAATTTAAACTTGCTGCGTCAGTTAGTTTGTGTTTGACAGCTATTTTTATCAGACTACTCACTAATTTGAGGAGAAAATGGAAAAAAGTGAATTTCGTGTGCTTATTAAGCATTATTTCTTGCGAAAAAAAACCATTACCGAGACCAAGGCTAAGCTTGATAAATACTATGGGGACTCTGCACCATCGATTTCAATGGTAAAAAAGTGGTTTACTGAATTTCGTTGTGGCCGTACAAGCACTGAAGATGCCGAACGTCCTGGACGCCCAGTTGAGGTCTCTACACCCGAAACAATCGAAAAAATTCACGATATGGTGTTGGCCGACCGAAGATTGAAAGTGCGAGAGATTGTGGAAGCCGTAGGGATCTCGCATGGCTCAGTGGTTTCAATTTTGAATGATCACTTGGGCATGAGAAAGCTTTCCACAAGATGGGTGCCGCGTTTGCTCACAGTCGACCACAAACACATGTGCAGTTGCCATGGCAAAAATCCATGAATTGGGCTATGAATTGCTCCCTCATCAACCCTATTCTCCAGATTTGGCTCCGAGGGACTACTTCTTGTTCCCAAACCTGAAGAAATGGCTTGGTGGAAAAAGATTTGACTCCAATGATGAAGTCATCTCGCAAACAAAAGCCTATTTTGAGGACCTCGACAAATCATTTTTTTTGGAAGGGATAAAAAAATTGGAGAAGCGTTGGACAAAGTGTATAGAGCTCAAGGGAGATTACGTTGAAAAATAAAATTATTTTTTTATCAAAAAATCTGTGTTTTGATCCAAAAGTCACGGACTTATTGACCCGCCCTCGTATATTGCTTATATCTACGAGAATACTTTTATCATCTTTTTAGTATACACATAGTTTTTTAGACTTGAAAATTTTTTTAAAGTTTTCAAAATAATGAATGCATTCATTCCTCAACTTGTTATGTATATTTATTTACTTACTTACTCTAGGTGGCGCTTCAGTCCCGGGTGGATCTGGGCCTCAGTCAACAAGCGTCTCCAGCGAGTTTGATCTTTGCTAGCCGTCTCCTGTTTCCCACACTAAGTTGGGTGGGGTCCCCTTCCACTTGAGTGCGCCACCTGAGTTTCGCTTTTCTTTTACTGCGCTGTCCCTCGGGGCCGAATTCGAGGTCTTTTTGGACCGGAGCATTGGTGTCCATACGCTCTACATGACCCAGCCATCTCAGTATTTGGATCTTCACCCTTTTGGCAAGATCGATGTCGCTGTACAGTCCGTCCAGTACGTTGTTGTATCTCCTCCTTCATTCACCATCAATTCAGACGGGACCGAAAATTACTCGCAGAATTTTCGTCTCAAAGCAGCTAAAAGAACTCTCAACCATTTTTGATAATGTCCATGCCTCTGCACCATATAGCAGGACTGGGATTATTAAATTCTTAAATAGGGTTACTTAAGTTGCTCGAGACTGCTAGTCAATTGCCTTCTTAGCCCAATGAAGCAGCGACTAGCAAGTGTTATCCTTCGTTTGATCTCAGCACTGGTGTCGTTGTCTGCATTGATAGCGGAGCCTAGGTAGACAAAGTCCTTAACTACCCCATCTATTACCTACCTTTATCTGTCGAGGGCAACGTTCTGTCCGAGACGTCGGTATTGACAGCATATGCTCGGTTTTGCCCTCGTTGACCATGAAGCTCATTTTCGCCTCTTACTTCTCAAGACTACCGAAAGCGCCATCACGCTGCTTTCTCTCAACTATGTCAATATCATCGGGGTATGCAAGTAATTGGACGGCATTTTGAAAGCCTGTGCCTCTTGTGTTTGCGCGTGAGTCTTGCACTATTCTTTTAAGTAAAATGCTAAGGAAATAGCATGAAAACGCATCGCCTTTCTTAATCCATTTTTGACGTCACTTAACTCGGTGACTGATCTTGACCACGCAGCGTGCATTCTTCATCTTCTTCCTGCACAGAGGGATGAATTGGGCGGGTATGCTATAACCCGATATTGCTCTCTACAGGTCGTAGATGCTATCATTCGCGGCTTTAGTTCGATGAATAAGTGGTGTGTATCGATCATTCATGGTTTTTCTCCAGAATCAGCCATAGTGTGAAAATTTGGTCGAAGGTAGACTTTTTCGGCTTGAAGTCACACTGAAATGGACCAGGTTGTTGACGAACGGCCTCAGACATTCACAAAATACACTAGATGAGATCCTGTACGCGATGTTAAGAAGACTGATGCCCCTGTAGTTGTCTCAGTTAAGAGGGTCTCCTTTCTTGAGGATCAGACAAAGAAGGTCGAGGTTCCATTCATCGGGCATACTTTCATTCGATTATATTTAAGAAATGAGTTGGTGTATAGTACAAGTCATCGCTTGTCGCTTTGAAGAGCTCGGTTGACAGACCCTCCGCTTAAGTAACTTTTGTCGAACTGAAGCTTAGATATTGTTATCTTCACTTCATCCAGGTATGGAGGACTTAATTGTCGCTCTACAACGTTTAGGGCGAAAGATTCATTGAACCTTAACTAAGTACGTGGCACCGATGTACGTTGACCTCTTAAAGCATGGAAAAATTAGTAGTAGTAATTGTTTCGTATTGGATATACCTATAACATGTGGAAGGACTGGCCTTGAAAAGCTAAATGACATCAGGTTCCAGAAAAATACTATTTGTAGCTTATTTATTGCTATCTTAAAGTAACGCTTTTATATTCCATAGTCAGAAGTTTTCCTATAAATACACCTATTATATGATAGAGGACTCGCTTTGATTGCAATAAATCAAATAAATACCTATTGTCACATTGATCACATTCGTATATTTTGTTGTTTTGTTTACGCTTAGTGCGAATTCTATTACAATTTTTAAACAATCATTTTTAGCGCTCTCAGCAATTATTTAGTTTGGCAAGGAGTACGTACCCTTACAACTTGTCTGTCAAAGCCTTTTCGCGATGCATATAAAGGTGTTCGAAAGGCATTACTTGGTTCCGATGGTAGTGAAGAAACTTGGCGGTATTGCATTACTGATACAAGCAATGTGATTGGATTTGCTATTGGTGCTATATTTGTTCGGCAAACCTTTCAAGGAGATGCAAAACCCAAAGCTGAGAAGATGATTGAAGAAGTGCGAGAAGCATTTAAAAAAAATTTGCGTAATATACCTTGGATGGATAGTCAAACACAGCGATTGGCGGAAGAAAAAGCCGATGCTATAACGGACATGATAGGTTTTCCAGAGTATATCCTAAATTCCACGCTTCTGGATGAGAAATATGAGGACTTAAAAATTGATCCTAAGGAATATTTCGCAAACAACTTGCGCATTAATCATTTTAATTTGAAGCAAAATTTGGAAAAACTTGACTCTGCTGTAAATAAAAGCGCATGGGGAATGACACCACCGACTGTGAATGCGTACTATACTCCTACCAAAAATCAAATTGTTTTCCCAGCTGGAATTTTACAAAAGCCATTTTATGATGTTCACAACCCAAAGAGCCTAAACTATGGTGCGATGGGCGTGGTAATGGGCCACGAGCTGACTCATGCTTTCGATGATCAGGGAAGAGAATACGATAAATTTGGTAATTTGAACAAGTGGTGGAATAAGAAGAGCATCGAACGTTTCGTCGAACAGACTAACTGTATAATTAAACAATATGGTAATTTTGAAGTCATCGGCATGAACTTAAATGGAAAACAAACAGTAGGTAAGTATCTGAGTCATTCAAATTAAGTGTCTCCATATTAAATTTCTTTCATAATTGAATTTATAGGTGAGAACATTGCGGATAATGGTGGACTAAAGGCGGCTTTTAATGCCTACTTGAACTCAAAAAGCGAAAAAGAAGCCGACTATTTACCATTACCAGGCCTGAATTTAACACATCAGCAATTGTTTTTTGTTTCTTTTGCACAGGTAAGTGGGCCCAATTTTTTAAAAATTTTCCAATATAATTCCACAAATTGTTTTTATTTTCGAATTTCCTTAAAAAAAAATTAAATCGCTTCGTAGTTTTGTGATTTTTGTTCTGCTTTTTGAAAATTTAAATGTGTACCACTAGCCTTCTTCATAATGATTTTTATTATCGTGGCGCATTTTGTGTATGTCATAAATAAATGAATCGGTTAGGGACAATTAAGCGTCAGTTAATCTAAGCTAGCCTTACTAAATTTTAGTCTGAGTTCTTCTGTTAGTACGTTTAAATCAAATACATATTGCAATCGAAATTACGACTAGTTTCTCTGGCAGACATGTGTTTCAGATGACAGAATTTGGTGATTAGAATACGATACGCGTTAAGATGTTATGCAGAATTATAACACTAGTTTCAGATAAAAGGGTCTGATAAGTTGCATATACAAATTCTAATTCAAAAATTATATCGGGGAGGCGTCAAGATGATGGATTACTATTTTTTCACAAAATTATATAGAATGGCTTAAGGATAAGATTTGATAAGCCTTACGCTATGTGGTTAACCTAGACCTGTGAGATAGCCATCGTTATAGCAGCTCTGAAACTAGATTAAGAAACACTGAATTTTAAGCCTTGATTAAGTTTTAGTGCGTGTTATGGGCACATGTAGAGGGGCAAAATTATCGCTCTATATGTAAACCCTGTTTCTAATTGGGGTTTTGTTTACTTTTTTATTGAATTGTCATCAGTAAATTCAAAGATAACAACACACCCGTCATCCAAAAAAATAATGTTGAGTTTAACTCGAGCCGGAAAAATGAGAAAAAAAAATTGGACCTAAAATACACATATTCTTAAGCATTTATTTTTTTTTTTTTTGTAAATTAACAACTGGAGGTCCGAGAAATGGTATCAGACATAGTGCTGCCAAATTCTGAAGTTGGGCTGACTTAGCTTCGATAGGTAAGGGTCTGACTCCCCCCGTTACAAAGTTATAGGGGGTTGATAACTCAGGAGTAAAAATAAAGGGCATGAGAAACGCGCGGTCGAGGAAATTAAGAGATGCTACTCCAGGTATGACATTCGGAAGTCTTACTTAAAGGTAAGAAAAACGTGCCATGGACACAAGCACCGAGCCGAAGCCTGTACAGGTAGAGACCAACAAGGGAACATCGTAGTAGAATCGCACTCAATGCTGAGGATTTGGAAAGACTATTTCTGCAGACTGTATAACGGCGATGACTGACCAAATACCGCTGTCAAGCAGAATGACCCTTTCAACCTGGACGATGTAAACCAACAATTCCATCCACCCAACCTGGATAAAGTGAAGGTAGCAATATCTAAGCTGACGTTCTACAAAGCTGCTGGAACGAACGGCTTGATTGCCGAAGTCTTCAAAGCGGCAGGCGATAACTTGGTAAAGACCATACACCAACTCATCTCTAAAATAGTATGCCCGATGAATTGAGCCTCAGCATTGTTTGTCCAAAACTCTGAACTGCGGCAACTACAGAGAAATCAGTCTTCTTAACATCGCCAACAAGATCCGAGGTCCATATTAGTGTGGTTTCAGGCCAGTAAAGTCAACAATCAATCAAATATTCAGACAACAGATGAACACATGGATCAAGAAATTATTTTTGTAGGTCTGTTTGGCCAACCGATGAATTGAGTGAAAAGAGCAAATGACAACATTACATATAATTAAGTTATGTGAGAATGACAAAAATGACTATCTGACTAAAGACTAAGTGAAATTAATATGAGTGAAAATGATGTTATTGAGTGTTTTATGATGATGATGATTTCCTGATTTCTAAACATCTACCACCCATGAAAGTCGTTTGCTTTCGCAATTAGGTAGAGGGGCGACCTTGGTTATTGAAAGGCTATAATCTTCAAAACTGGTGCGAATGGTACCACTCTGTATAGGTTTTTGCACTGGGTTAAACCTTAATAGTACGTCCCAATACCTATTTAGCCGGCGGAAGATTTGGCTCCTTCAATAACACAACTTCGTTGATTTTTATGTTGGGTTGTGTCCAGGGCTTGAAATAGATATATAACAAAATAAAAAGTTCCGAACGGATTGGTTTTTGTGGATACTTATATTGATTGATTGCATAAAACCATTATACAGAGAAGGAAATAATTTTGCTCCCAATAATTTCTATCATTCCGTATGTTTATCCGGACGGAGCAATTCATTTACTCCGAGTAAGAAACTGCTCCGGCCCGGAACAAAAAATTTTTCTCGCAAAATTGTTCGCTCCTTTAAATTTTTTGTACGAAAATGAGCTATTAAGGCCACCAAGTTTGATCTAAAATAGTATAATTTTCTTATCCAACTTAACAGAAATTATAAAACAATTTTAAATTCCTTATAAGCAACAATTAGCAGGTGTCAGAAATGAACACAGAGTACATGTCATTCAATACATTATAACATTGGTGTTTCAGCCCGGTGCAAGCCGGGGTTTAGCTTCACGCACCCATTTGTGCTGCTCGCGTTATTATTTTTTTCACTATTGTGCAGGGTCTTTTGTTATTAGCCGAATTCAATTCAAACGGCTAAGAGGCTTTTACACAGGCAAAAATGAATCTGAATTCTAAGGTTATTAATTTTTTTTTTAAATTTTACTAACTTTGTGGACAAACTATAAAATAGTAAAATATCAATATTAGTGAAACAGGTATATTGAGAGTTCAGAGGTTCGCTTTATTTCATTTCGATTTACGAGTATAGTTATAAATACTCACTTCTTTTTAATCGGAAAAATATTTTCAAAATCAAATTTTGTTTGCTCCGAATCGGATCAATTGACAAAGATGAAAAAAAATATTGATGCTAGGGATTTAATCCGATCGGAACTTTTCGTAAGAGATCATTAAATTTTTGTTCCTGAGTAAAATTGTTTACTCTCATTTTTTTTCTATTATATCTAGATTGATTCAAATGGGAACAAAATGGAGTGGTACTTCGGATAGATATCTTCATGCCCTGGTTGTGTCACTTGCCATTTTGGACGTTGTTGTAGTCACGTCAAGAATTCGTTATGCCAATGTTTCCAAAACCCTTGAAGCATAGCCTATAAAAGAGATCAATTAGTTCGAATTGATAAATTATTTTGGGAAACATCAGGTTGGGGTAAGGCTGTATAAGAGTTTAATGTGAGGGCGAGAGAGCGTTAGGATCAGCATCAGTTGTTGCCTACATAAAGCTCTGATTTAAGACAGATTCGATTTTTGTACGAAGGGTATACATATCCTCATATGTGAGTCTGGTGTCTCTTATTACCCGCTTCAGATGCAGCGTGACAGATTTAACCCCAGTCTCCCAAAGACCTCCGAAATGTGGAGAGGATGAGGATATAAAATTCCTCCGGATGTTAACCTTCTACAGATGGTCGATTGCAAATGATATTGTGAAGTTCGCCAAGAAGTCGTTCAACTCCATGGAAATTCGTACCATTTTCGCTCCAAATTTCTTCAGGTTTACCGCGACACGAAACGAATCTATCAAGGGCTAGTAAATTTGCATAAGATTACAAATCTCCGACGAGATGGAAGTGTATGGCCTTTGTCACGAAGCACACAACAAGTGCTATGCACGCCTTCTCAAACCTTGGGTTCCTGCCTCTGTTAATGCGTATAACAATAGGACCCGTATAATCGCACCCGACGCTACTCTAGGGTCGTGAGTATCCAATCCGTTCAGCGGGTAGGCTTCCCATTAGTTGTCTCGATGTAACTCCACGTTGGCGAAAACACGAAACGCAACTGTGTACTACCTTTCGCGCGAGGTATCTGCAACCAAGGATTAAATGGTTTTGCTTTACTAATGCAAATAAGTATGACACACAAACATGAAGGTAATGAGTTGTGCAATAGGGTGAGTTTTACACAATAAAATGGGATGTTTTTCTGCAAACGACAAAAACTACCGCCGACGCGCATAACACCGTACGAATCTATAAATGAGGCTAGTTTTAAAAGTCTATTTTTTGGGAGCAATTCGGTTTTATTATTTAAAATCATGATTTTATTACTAAACACTGCTAATTAAAAAACTTTAAATAAATGGGATTAAGCGAGAGATAACTCTTCGACGGATAGGCTTTTTTAAATTTCGATTGCTTAAAAAGGAGTTTTCAATGCATTAAATGAAGTTGTATTTGCAATAAATGCTTTATAATCGAATGTCCTTTCTTCTAATTGGATATAATCAAATTCCAAACATGATTCCATTTGTTGGCAGGGAATGAGCTAAGAATTTCTGATGTCCTGTTTCCGATAAATGTTTTTTTGGGCGAAGCCGAAAGCAACTGAAGCACAATTGCGGAATCTGTCCAAGCAAACATTTTGATGTTTGGTCCTTGCAATGATGATTTTATTTTATTCAAGTGACGAGTTAAAAGCATAGTTCCTGAAAGTTCTACACTAGGTAGTGGCAGTACCTTAAGCGGAGCAACTCTCGTTTTCGCTAAAACAAGACTAACAGATATGGAGTTGTCTTCAAGACAGCTTCTAATTGATTCGACAAGGTAGAGTTGATTCCTTATAGTATTCCATTGTTCCGATATATTTGTTGGCACTTCTTCGTCCCATTTCAACTGTTTTCTCCACAGTTCCTGAAATAATATTTTAATAGCGACTACAGCAGGAGGAAGAAAGCCTAGAGGATCGAATATATGAATATAAGATACGCCGTTACGTGCAAATATCTGAAGAGCTCAGCTTGATCCTGTACAAGAAGCAATCTCGCGAAGGACACCACCCTAGACCAAGCATTTCAACTGAATCTGACTCATCAAAGTCTACTGGAGAGTAAACAACAATTTGTTGTCCACTTACGTAGGTTGAACCCTGCAGTATTTAATATCTCGATGAGTTCCTTATAAAGGTGCATAACATCTTCAACTGTATCTGCTCCTGTTATCACATCATCGACGTAAAAATCATTGAAAATAGTAGCAGAAGCACGTGGATGGGTGGTGGAGGAGTCAATTGCGAGTTGTTTTAGAATGCGAACAGCTAGAAATGGAGCTGACGAAGTTCCATATGTAACGGTTAGAAGTCTATATTGCCTTAGAGGTTCTTCAGAACTCTAACGCCATAAAATTCTTTGAAAATCCGTATGGCTTGGTTTGACACATATCTGGCGATACATCTTTTTACTGTCTCCGGTTATTAAAAACGTGTGCCGACGAGATCTGAGACAAATCGAAAATATATCTCGTTGAATAGTAAGGCCGACTAGTAAGGTTCGTTTAAGAACAGAGAATTAGCAGATTTCGCGGATGCATAAAATACTACGCTTACCTTAGTCGTAGAGCTATCGCTCTTAAATACTGGATGGTGAGGCATATAGTAAAGAAGTTGCTCGAGATATCTGATGCTTCGGAACTTCCTCAATATGACCATTGTTTTATGTATTCCTGCATAAATGCTGTTTAATGAATTTTAAGTGTATTGTTTGAATTAAGTCTGCTTTCGAGAGAATAAAAGCGAGTTAGAGGTGTATGCAAAGTGTTTCCGAAATGAATTGGTACTGTGTGCTGAAAGGCAACTATTCTTCATATTTGCCGTCTGGCCGACGAGTTCATGTTTGAATCAAGTTTACTTCAGAAAGTTTTTTTTCGACTGATAGGCGTGGTTCCTCGGATATTTCCTCCTTTTCCCAAAAGCGTTCTAATAGAAAACTGAATTCTTCATCTAAATGTGTACAATATGCTTTCAACTCTGTCCCTTACGGCGAAAAGTTTGCTGCTCGACCCATCCAACGTTAGTAGGAATAGCGCTTGTACCATTTTGGCTCAATGTTTTTGATCCTCCCGTTATTACATATATGAACTTATCCGCACCAAGCATATCAATAAAAACGGGCAAGTAGAAGCGGGGGTCGTCTAATTCAGATGCCTTTACCATTACCATTAATTTACCATTTCATTAGGTAAGTAATCAAAAACAAAGGGTGGTTGAGAGGAGGAGATTTTCCAGAGTATATTACAATTAGAAGAATTCGAAAAATTAACATATGGTGAAACCGATGTGTTCGAATTGGATGGCGTATACGAGGTGGGTTGTGAAGGAGATACTAATGTATAATGTCGGGAGTTTTATTGTCTGACTCTTCATTTATGACTCTTTTGACTTGACCGAGAAAATGAAATACATAATTCTAAGGCGTTAAATCCTCGAATAGCTTCATATGCTCCATCAGCGAGCTTTCGAAGCATGTGAATATTCGCGCTAGCACACGTGGGTAAATGCAGAAACGAGTGAATAAATGATTGTACAATCATATTCTTCTCATTAAACCGTCTTTCCAAGCAATCCCACGCTTCGACGTAATTTTACTCCGAGCAGGAGATGTGTTTTATTAGATTGGCGGCATCTCCTCGAAGAAACGATTCCAAATAATGCAACCTTTGAGTGCATGTGAGAGATGCGTTCGGGTCTATTGTTCCCGTGAGCATTTCGCGAAATGCTGGCCAGTCCTTATAGTTGCCTGCGTATATGGGAATGGGATTTGTGGCAAATTAACGGCTTTGGATGTAAATGAAGAAGAAATAATTTTGGAAGAATCGGAATCTTGAGAATTGTTATTCTGGTTCACCTTTGAATTTTCCTTTAAACGAAGAATTGCGTTAGAAATCGCGGCGTTTGCATCGAAATATTTCGTTTCGTATTCGGCAAACTCAGGCTCCTTATCTACGTAATCGGTCTTGCCTATGAATTCTAAAAGTGCATTTTACAACTCAACAAATTCATTTCAGGCTTCATCAAGTTTCTTAACAGGAAATTCTAGGGTTGTAACCATAATGGTTTCATCAAATGTTGCTAAAAGAGTAATGCAATACCGCGATCACGTTTAGCAATTTTTTTGTTCATATTCAATTAAAATATTTAAGGGATTAATTAAAAGTTTCAGATAATTGTTCAAAGCAGTTATAACCCGTTAAGGTTTGAGATTGATTGTCCCGTTTGATTAAATTGCACTATTGAATCTTGGACCTGTACATATATATATATGGAAAGGTATATCTGTTGTAAAGAAAACGTACTGCGTGGATTCAACGTGATCGATTTACATTTGACGATTTATGTTACTTTTGTGTTCTAGTTCAAGGAAACGCGGTGGAAATGGCGCGATTGTTAGCTCATTGGACTATCAGTCGTTCATTGATCTCCGCGGAGAATAGACGTGATTCGGCTTCTCTTTTTAAGTGGAAAAGTGAATAGAACATTTATAAAGATAACAATTAGAAACGACTTTCGTAAGTTATTCGGTAGCCTGACGGCATTGGTGGTGATTCGAGAAAGTGGGGGTCGTGGGTTCGATTCCCGAAGAAATCACAGTGTATTTTTATTTTTAAAAATTCGTAAAAGATAGCTCAACGAATATAGAAAAGTGCTATCGAACGATGAGTGTGAATGAGCGGTCCGCTAGCCCAATAGCGGGATCATCAGGTGGCATGATGTCATCTGATGATAAGGCCGTTAAATCGTTGCATCAAAAACAAACAAGAACAACAACAACAACAACTACAGAACCAACTGAAATTTCTACCAAGAGGAGGAGGAAGCTTAGGCCAACTCCAAATCTAATAAAGCGGCCTTCCCCATCAACTTCTATTGAAAAGCTGCGGGGCAGAGTAAGGGAAGAGGCGCCAACTACGTCAACGATGGCGGCAGCAGAAACAGACCAGGACGAATACCCATACGTTTCTGATGGTGGGAAGGCCACTATATGGGCAGTGAAAATACCTTCGCATCTCTGGCGGCTTCCGAGTCGGAGGACGAAGAGGAGGAGGTTGAAGCTCTTAACAATAGTATAAAAGAGCTTCAAAATAAAGTTTTATGTATCAAAGCCAAACAAATGGCTCGGAGAGAGAAGGAGCAACAACAACAGCTCGAAAGCTCAGAGCAACAGCCGAAGGCAAGGGAAACTAAGCCTCCTGTACAACAACAAAAAGTACAAAAACCAGAACAAAATCCAATGAATAAACGAGCACAACCGAAGAAAAGAATTACACCTGAACAAAATGAAAAACAACAACAGCAGCAGCAGAAGCAACAACAGCAGAAACAACAACAGACACAGATACAGAAGCAACAGCAACAGCAACAGCAACAGCAACAGCAACAGCAACAGCAACAGCAGCAGCAGCAGCAGACGACAAGCAGACAAAAAGTGCCTCCAATCAACACGTACAAAGTAGAATTGAAGGACACCATAGAATTATGTAAGTCGGCCATAGGCTGTAATTTTTATGTTAAAAGGCTTAGCGTAGATAGACATGCGATCCACTGCAACACAGTGGAGCGCTACCACAAAATAAAGAATTTGTTAAGGGACTCGACGACGGAGTTCTTCTCCTTCACCCCGAAGGGGGAAAAGCTGCAAACTATGCTGCTGAGGGGGTTAGAACCTACTAGTCCGGAGGAGCTCCTCGCACTGCTCAAAGAGATAGAGTGCGAAGAGCTCAACTTCGTAGGGGTCAAGCCCTTCACCACAGCTAGAGCCAAAAGGGAGAAACGGAAGCTACCGTTCTTCCTGGTGCAGCTCAGTCCCGAAAGCCGTCTGGATAGTCTAAGGAGTATCAATGTCCTAGACTACCAGGTGGTTCACTGGGAGAAAGTAAAAAGGCACGAAAACATTTTGCAATGTGTTCGCTGCCAAAGGTTCGGGCACGCCGCGTCGAACTGCGAAATGCAGCCTCGATGCGTCAAGTGCGGTAAGAACCACAAGTCTGAAGAATGCGCTCTAGGTAGGGATGGAGCGTCAGAAAAAAGCCAACTCTCTTGTGTTTTATGTAAAGAACACGGGACAAACCACAAACTATCGGGGTTGTCCTAAGTTCCAATACATAAAAAGAGTAAATCTGGCTCGACAGCAAAAGGTGGAAGTTAAGCGTCCACCTGTTCTACCAAAAACACCAGCCGTTACTCCCCAGGTTACCTACGCCCAAATGGCGGCAGGTAGGGGAAATACGGTACAGCAAGCGAAGGTTGCTTCTCGGGCCCCTGCGCCTAGAGCACCGGAACCGGCAAATGACATGCTAGCTATCTTGCTCTCTATTCAGGGGCAAATGGCTCAGCTGCACTGTCAAATTACCGAGCAAGCTACGCGGGTAGATCAAATATACGCGCTGCTGCCGAGCCTAACGCACCTTCAGTCGTAATGGGTACGTACATGGCGGAGCAAACCCTGAAGGTCCTTGCAGTGAATGTTAATTCACTGATTAGGATTGAGCGAAGAGCCACACTGTTTAAGTTGCTTAAGGACCAAGCCCCTGATGTGCTTTTGGTTAGCGAAACTAAGCTAACTAAAAGACACAAAATGAGGCACAGAAGGTATAAAATTATGCGTAGAAATAGACCCAACTCCATACAAGGAGGAGGCGTTGCTATCTTCGTAAGAAAAGGTATACGTCTTAAAAGAATATACAGTCGTGTAGTGCGTAGGTTTCAGGTGCTAGAAGCATGCATCATGTATATTCCTCTCCGCAGTGGAAAGCGGTTATACATGGTGTCAGTTTATGCATCTAAGGCTACTCAATCCACCCTATTCATCTCAGAGCTCGAGACACTTTTTCGATTTCTGAGACTGGAATTGGAGGAAAACTACTTCATTATCGGCGGAGATTTCAACGCCAAACATAGCGATTGGGGAAATAATACACCAAACACTAGAGGGAACCTGCTATTCAATTGGTGGGGTCAGCACAGTGTGATGTACCGACTCGGCCTAAAGGCGACGGATAGTCCGTCGTTTCCTAGACACGGCTCCTATTTGGATCTCCTGTTGTTCGACACACGAATACAACTGACAGGTACGAACCAACAAACTGTAAACTGTCTTCGCACTTTCGTGTATGACAGTGACCATTGCGGTCTTAATACCGAAATAACCGTTCCGAACGAAAATGCGGAATTGGATGAGTGTGTTCAAAGGCATTCCTACAACTATAGTAGAGTGCGTTGGACACACTTCTCCAGGATACTGACTAGAGCACTCTCCTCGAATCCGCTCTACCCACCGTCCAACAGAAATCTGTCAAACGAGGAGATTGACAGGTATCTAAAACTAATGGACGAAACAATTAAACGGACTATGGACAAAACGAACGATCAACACACTGACAACAAAAACTTATTCCGCAACGCAACTATTGACGCACTTCACCGACATAAAAGTAGACTACTCTCAAGACTGAAGATCTTATACAGACAGTTTACTGACAGACACAACCCGGAGATTTTGACATTAAAGTCGTCGATCAAAAACCTCCAAACATTGATAAAAGAAAGTTACAGGGCTTCTGTAAGTTTGTATTGGAACAACAAAATTCAGGCTGTAAACACCAGCAACCCGAATAGGTTCCCGCAAATAAATAAAATATTTCGGAGGAAAGATCAAAACGACCTTTCATGTCTAAAAATCGCCCGAACGACTGACAACCAACGCATACTCTCAACAGCAGGCATAGATCCAAATGAAGCTGTTGATGCTGACAACTTCTTTGTGATCGAAGATCCGCAGGAGAAGGTCGAGGCTATAGGAGCGACTTTCCAGGAAGTGTACAAGACAAATGACATCATTGGTCCCAACCACGACCTGGAAAATCGAGTCCTTGTGCACAATTTCTACCTTCGAAATGAAATAGTGAACTGGCGAATCGAGAACTCGGGTTTCACCCAGATCAGTGACGAGAACATGGCAAATAATGTCATCGCCAATGAATGGGAACAACCCCCGTTCATTTCGAAGGAAGACCTTCACACGATCTTCGACACAATTAGAAGTAAGAAATCAGTGGGAACCAATGGAATACCGAACATTGTGCTTCGACATCTCCCACTAGAAGCGGTGGACATTTATACCACCCTGTTTAACAATGCAATGAATAATGCACATTATCCAGCGCATTGGAAAACTGCGATGGTACATCCTATCCCCAAAAGGGATAAAGACACCTCCAATCCGGCGAATCTCCGGTCGATCAGTCTCCTTCCAAATATCAGTAAGGTTTTCGAAAAAGTTATCAATAGAGTCCTGACAAAGTGGGTTGAGGACAGAAATATAGTTCCTGATAATCAATTCGGTTTCAAGGCGGGGCATGATGTTATTCATGCCGCGTCTAAACTGGTTTCTGATGTCCAATGGAACAAAGCCAAGAAACAGTGCACGGGTGCCTGCCTGATTGACTTGGAGAAGGCTTTCGATACCGTATGGTTAGAGGGACTCTTCTACAAGTTGGACAGACTGGGCATTAGTAAACCACTGCTGTATATTCTTTTCAATATGCTCACAGATAGACAGTTCATCGTGAAAAATGGCGATGTGACTTCTACTGGTACATTCAACATTAAAAACGGTCTGCAACAAGGTGCGGTCAATTCGCCAATCCTTTTCAACATTTACACAAGCGATCTGATAGGTTCACTTCACCATGCCATAGCGTACGCAGACGACTTAATTGCGTACAGATCAGATCCAAAGATAGAGGTTATAAACATTCTTTTGCAACGTGATTTCGATAAAATTAAACAATATTGCGACGACTGGAAGTTGAAGATCAACTTTCAGAAGTCGGAAACCATTCTGTTTAGGACGCCTTTGTCTGGGGCCTCTGCGGATACCAGAAAGAATTGGCGAAAGTTTCAGATCGTGGGACAACACGGGCAGCCACTTGTTTGTCGAAATGTAGTCAGATACCTTGGGATCTGGCTAGATCAATATCTGTATTTTAACAAACATATAGATGTTGCTCTGGCTAGAGCCAAAGGTGCTTTTGCCCTTACAAAGAGACTGTTTTATAGCAGGCAACTCGATGCGAGGGTAAAGGTGATCTGCTACATGGCCCTTATTCGGCCTATGCTTACATTTGGTTGTCCCGTGTGGTTCAACGTGAGAGCAAGTCTTTTGGAAAAGATTCGGGTGTTTGAGAGGGCTTGCCTTAGGACTTGTCTTCGCTTGTACAGAACACCAGAGTCTGAGTACATAAAATTCTATCCTAATGAGGTCTTGTACAATAGGGCGATCCTAATACGAGTGGACAATTTTGTTATTAAGTTGATTCGAAGGCACATTGCAAGAGCAATGATCTCGTCGAACAACCTGATATCTGCTTACTACCCCAATTATATGTATCACGAGAGAGTTCGCTTTGACGGCTTTATTCCTCCAGAAGCGTTCCTCTACCTCGACAAACAAGGTCTGATCCAGGATAGATTAGCGGTGCCGTTAATCTTCCACGTCGCTCGAACAGCTGCGGACAGGCGACTCAACTACGACAAAGACGTCGCACACGGCAGTGCGGAGCGTCTCCGGTTTAGTAGGGCGGTAGGGAGTCGCGACATGAGGGATGTTGCTCGGCAGCACCATCAATTTTGGTGGCTTGCAGAAGAAGGGGAAGCTCCATCGTCGAATTCCTCTAGTGCAGGGTAGCTTCGTTAGGGAGCAGAGTGGGTCTGTCTAATATTTAGTCATGGCCGACTTACATAGGTTTAGGTAGGGTTAAGGTAGCTTTAAGAACAAAAATTATAAAAACAAAAAAAAATAATAAAAAATAAAAAAATATATAAAAATAACAAAAAAATAAAAACAAAAAAAATTAAAAAAAAAATAAAAAAAAAACAACAGAGATGGGTAACTCTCTCTTAAAAAAGTGGTTATCCACACCACACCAAAAAAAAAATATTTTAGAAATAATACTTATACAATAAGATAGCTTAAGTAGGTTAAGTAGATTAAGATTTATTTTAGGTAGTTCTTAGTTTTTTAGTCTTAAGTTTTAATAATATAATAAAACAAAAAAAAAAAGTAAATTTACTATGTTTTTTAAATTTCAAAAATATATTTTCTTAGTCTTAACTATACTTAATGTACAAAAAAATATCTGTTCGGTACGTCGAAAGACAAAATTTAATTGCTATGTTTAACTTAGAGTGCCCGCATGGGGCCAGTAGGTTAGAATAAGATAGTTTTCTAAGTTATATAAGCTAATTTTTAAGCGTTTTTTGTCTAGCATGTAAGAATGAATGAATTAATTAAATAAAAATGCATTTAAAATGAATGGTGGTGATTCGAGAAAGTGGGGGTCGTGGGTTCGATTCCCGAAGAAATCACAGTGTATTTTTATTTTTAAAAATTCGTAGAAGATAGCTCAACGAATATAGAAAAGTGCTATCTAACGATGAGTGTGAATGAGCGGTCCGCTAGCCCAATAGCGGGATCATCAGGTGGCATGATGTCATCTGATGATAAGGCCGTTAAATCGTTGCATCAAAAACAAACAAGAACAACAACAACAACAACTACAGAACCAACTGAAATTTCTACCAAGAGGAGGAGGAAGCTTAGGCCAACTCCAAATCTAATAAAGCGGCCTTCCCCATCAACTTCTATTGAAAAGCTGCGGGGAAGAGTAAGGGAAGAGGCGCCAACTACGTCAACGATGGCGGCAGCAGAAACAGACCAGGACGAATACCCATACGTTTCTGATGGTGGGAAGGCCACTATATGGGCAGTGAAAATACCTTCGCATCTCTGGCGGCTTCCGAGTCGGAGGACGAAGAGGAGGAGGTTGAAGCTCTTAACAATAGTATAAAAGAGCTTCAAAATAAAGTTTTATGTATCAAAGCCAAACAAATGGCTCGGAGAGAGAAGGAGCAACAACAACAGCTCGAAAGCTCAGAGCAACAGCCGAAGGCAAGGGAAACTAAGCCTCCTGTACAACAACAAAAAGTACAAAAACCAGAACAAAATCCAATGAATAAACGAGCACAACCGAAGAAAAGAATTACACCTGAACAAAATGAAAAACAACAACAGCAGCAGCAGAAGCAACAACAGCAGAAACAACAACAGACACAGATACAGAAGCAACAGCAACAGCAACAGCAACAGCAACAGCAACAGCAACAGCAACAGCAGCAGCAGCAGCAGACGACAAGCAGACAAAAAGTGCCTCCAATCAACACGTACAAAGTAGAATTGAAGGACACCATAGAATTATGTAAGTCGGCCATAGGCTGTAATTTTTATGTTAAAAGGCTTAGCGTAGATAGACATGCGATCCACTGCAACACAGTGGAGCGCTACCACAAAATAAAGAATTTGTTAAGGGACTCGACGACGGAGTTCTTCTCCTTCACCCCGAAGGGGGAAAAGCTGCAAACTATGCTGCTGAGGGGGTTAGAACCTACTAGTCCGGAGGAGCTCCTCGCACTGCTCAAAGAGATAGAGTGCGAAGAGCTCAACTTCGTAGGGGTCAAGCCCTTCACCACAGCTAGAGCCAAAAGGGAGAAACGGAAGCTACCGTTCTTCCTGGTGCAGCTCAGTCCCGAAAGCCGTCTGGATAGTCTAAGGAGTATCAATGTCCTAGACTACCAGGTGGTTCACTGGGAGAAAGTAAAAAGGCACGAAAACATTTTGCAATGTGTTCGCTGCCAAAGGTTCGGGCACGCCGCGTCGAACTGCGAAATGCAGCCTCGATGCGTCAAGTGCGGTAAGAACCACAAGTCTGAAGAATGCGCTCTAGGTAGGGATGGAGCGTCAGAAAAAAGCCAACTCTCTTGTGTTTTATGTAAAGAACACGGGACAAACCACAAACTATCGGGGTTGTCCTAAGTTCCAATACATAAAAAGAGTAAATCTGGCTCGACAGCAAAAGGTGGAAGTTAAGCGTCCACCTGTTCTACCAAAAACACCAGCCGTTACTCCCCAGGTTACCTACGCCCAAATGGCGGCAGGTAGGGGAAATACGGTACAGCAAGCGAAGGTTGCTTCTCGGGCCCCTGCGCCTAGAGCACCGGAACCGGCAAATGACATGCTAGCTATCTTGCTCTCTATTCAGGGGCAAATGGCTCAGCTGCACTGTCAAATTACCGAGCAAGCTACGCGGGTAGATCAAATATACGCGCTGCTGCCGAGCCTAACGCACCTTCAGTCGTAATGGGTACGTACATGGCGGAGCAAACCCTGAAGGTCCTTGCAGTGAATGTTAATTCACTGATTAGGATTGAGCGAAGAGCCACACTGTTTAAGTTGCTTAAAGACCAAGCCCCTGATGTGCTTTTGGTTAGCGAAACTAAGCTAACTAAAAGACACAAAATGAGGCACAGAAGGTATAAAATTATGCGTAGAAATAGACCCAACTCCATACAAGGAGGAGGCGTTGCTATCTTCGTAAGAAAAGGTATACGTCTTAAAAGAATATACAGTCGTGTAGTGCGTAGGTTTCAGGTGCTAGAAGCATGCATCATGTATATTCCTCTCCGCAGTGGAAAGCGGTTATACATGGTGTCAGTTTATGCATCTAAGGCTACTCAATCCACCCTATTCATCTCAGAGCTCGAGACACTTTTTCGATTTCTGAGGCTGGAATTGGAGGAAAACTACTTCATTATCGGCGGAGATTTCAACGCCAAACATAGCGATTGGGGAAATAATACACCAAACACTAGAGGGAACCTGCTATTCAATTGGTGGGGTCAGCACAGTGTGATGTACCGACTCGGCCTAAAGGCGACGGATAGTCCGTCGTTTCCTAGACACGGCTCCTATTTGGATCTCCTGTTGTTCGACACACGAATACAACTGACAGGTACGAACCAACAAACTGTAAACTGTCTTCGCACTTTCGTGTATGACAGTGACCATTGCGGTCTTAATACCGAAATAACCGTTCCGAACGAAAATGCGGAATTGGATGAGTGTGTTCAAAGGCATTCCTACAACTATAGTAGAGTGCGTTGGACACACTTCTCCAGGATACTGACTAGAGCACTCTCCTCGAATTCGCTCTACCCACCGTCCAACAGAAATCTGTCAAACGAGGAGATTGACAGGTATCTAAAACTAATGGACGGAACAATTAAACGGACTATGGACAAAACGAACGATCAACACACTGACAACGAAAACTTATTCCGCAACGCAACTATTGACGCACTTCACCGACATAAAAGTAGACTACTCTCAAGACTGAAGACCTTATACAGACAGTTTACTGACAGACACAACCCGGAGATTTTGACATTAAAGTCGTCGATCAAAAACCTCCAAACATTGATAAAAGAAAATTACAGGGCTTCTGTAAGTTTGTATTGGAACAACAAAATTCAGGCTGTAAACACCAGCAACCCGAATAGGTTCCCGCAAATAAATAAAATATTTCGGAGGAAAGATCAAAACGACCTTTCATGTCTAAAAATCGCCCGAACGACTGACAACCAACGCATACTCTCAACAGCAGGCATAGATCCAAATGAAGCTGTTGATGCTGACAACTTCTTTGTGATCGAAGATCCGCAGGAGAAGGTCGAGGCTATAGGAGCGACTTTCCAGGAAGTGTACAAGACAAATGACATCATTGGTCCCAACCACGACCTGGAAAATCGAGTCCTTGTGCACAATTTCTACCTTCGAAATGAAATAGTGAACTGGCGAATCGAGGACTCGGGTTTCACCCAGTTCAGTGACGAGAACATGGCAAATAATGTCATCGCCAATGAATGGGAACAACCCCCGTTCATATCGAAGGAAGAGCTTCAAACGATCTTCGACACAATAAGAAGTAAGAAATCAGTGGGAACCGATGGAATACCGAACATTGTGCTTCGACATCTCCCACTAGAAGCGGTGGACATTTATACCACCCTGTTTAACAATGCAATGAATAATGCACATTATCCAGCGCATTGGAAAACTGCGATGGTACATCCTATCCCCAAAAGGGATAAAGACACCTCCAATCCGGCGAATCTCCGGTCGATCAGTCTCCTTCCAAATATCAGTAAGGTTTTCGAAAAAGTTATCAATAGAGTCCTGACAAAGTGGGTTGAGGACAGAAATATAGTTCCTGATAATCAATTCGGTTTCAAGGCGGGGCATGATGTTATTCATGCCGCGTCTAAACTGGTTTCTGATGTCCAATGGAACAAAGCCAAGAAACAGTGCACGGGTGCCTGCCTGATTGACTTGGAGAAGGCTTTCGATACCGTATGGTTAGAGGGACTCTTCTACAAGTTGGACAGACTGGGCATTAGTAAACCACTGCTGTATATTCTTTTCAATATGCTCACAGATAGACAGTTCATCGTGAAAAATGGCGATGTGACTTCTACTGGTACATTCAACATTAAAAACGGTCTGCAACAAGGTGCGGTCAATTCGCCAATCCTTTTCAACATTTACACAAGTGATCTGATAGGTTCACTTCACCATGCCATAGCGTACGCAGACGACTTAACCGCGTACAGATCAGGTCCAAAGATTGAAGTTATAAACATTCTTTTACAACATGACTTCGATAAAATTAAGCAATATTGCGACGACTGGAAGTTGAAGATAAACTTTCAGAAGTCGGAAACCATTCTTTTTAGGTTGCCTTTGTCTGGGGCCTCTGCGGATACCAGAAAGAATTGGCGAAAGTTTCAGATCGTTGGACAACACGGCCAGCCACTTGCTTGTCGACATATAGATGTTAACAAACATATAGATGTTGCTCTGGCCAGAGCCAAAGGTGCTTTTGCCCTTACAAAGAGACTGTTTTATAACAGGCAACTCGATGCGAGGGTAAAGGTGATCTGCTACATGGCCCTTATTCGGCCTATGCTTACATTTGGTTGTCCCGTGTGGTTCAACGTGAGAGCAAGTCTTTTGGAAAAGATTCGGATGTTTGAGAGGGCTTGCCTTAGGGCTGGTCTTCGCTTATACAGAACACCAGAGTCTGAGTACATAAAATTCTATCCTAATGATCTCTTGTACAATAGGGCGAACCTAATACGAGTGGACAATTTTGTTATTAAGTTGATTCGAAGGCATATTGCAAGAGCAATGACTTCGTCGAACAACCTGATCTCTGGGGCTTACTACCCCAATACCATGTATCAAGAGAGAGTTCGCTTTGACGGCTTTATTCCTCCAGAAGCATTCCTCTACCTCCACAAACAAGGTCTGATCCAGGATAGATTAGCGATGACGTTAATCTTCCACGTCGCTCGAACAGCTGCGGACAGGCGACTCAACTACGACAGAGACGTCGCACACGGCAATGCGGAGCGTCTCCGGTTTAGTAGGGCGGTAGGGAGTCGCGACATGAGGGATGTTGCTCGGCAGCACCAACAATTTTGGTGGCTTGCAGAAGAAGGGGAAGCTCCATCGTCGAATTCCTCTAGTGCAGGGTAGCTTCGTTAGGGAGCAGAGTGGGTCTGTCTAATATCTAGTCATGGCCGACTTACATAGGTTTAGGTAGGGTTAAGGTAGCTTTAAGAACAAAAATTATAAAAACAAAAAAAAAAATAAAAAATAAAAAAATATATATATAAAAAACAATTAAAAAAAAATATAAAAAAAACAACAGAGATGGGTAACTCTCTCTTAAAAAAAGTGGTTATCCACACCACACCAAACAAAAAATATTTAGAAATAATACTTATACAATAAGATAGCTTAAGTAGGTTAAGTACATTAAGATTTATTTTAGGTAGTTCTTAGTTTTTTAGTCTTAAGTTTTAATAATATAATAAAACAAAAAAAAAATGTAAATTTACAAAGTTTTTAAATTTCAAAAATATATTTTCTTAGTCTTAACTATACTTAATGTAAAAAAAAATACAATAATAATAAATATCTGTTCGGTACGTCGAAAGACAAAATTTAATTGCTAGGTTTAACTTAGAGTGCCCGCATAGGGCCAGTAGGTTAGAATAAGATTGTTTTCTAAGTTATTTAAGCTAATTTTTAAGCGTTTTTTGTCTAGCATGTAAGAATCAATGAATTAATAAAATAAAAATGCATTTAAAATGAAAATGAAATGCTCATTGGACTATCAAGCAGAGGGTCCGTGGTTCGATGTCGGTGCAACAATTTTTCGAATCATCATCACCCTTTCGGCGGACAATGGCATACTGCCGAAAGTAAAATTGCCTATGAAAAAGTTTCTAAGTAGTGCAGTGTTTTTTTTTTTTTTTTTCAAGGAAAGATATATTAATGTTCATGCACAATTATAAAATAAGCATTTAGCATTTTCAGTCGTTCGCAGATCTACGCTGAGAGTAAACGTGTTTCGGCTTTTCCTTAAGTAGAAAAAAATTGTTATTAAGTTTTCCTCACAGTGAATTAGTTGCAATTGTTTTAATCGACTCCGTAGCCAAGCGGGTAGCGGCGTCGGTCATCTTCAAATCGTAGGACACGACAAAACTCAAGAGTTTTTTTTTTTTTTTTCCTTTCAAATTGTGTAAATAACAATTCAAAAAAAAAACAATAAGTGATAATTAAATCACGTGATGGGAGGTGGAGAGCGTTCCGCTCTTCCCATGGCGGGTGTAGCAAAAGGTAACAATAATGTTGCCGGTGCCGTGGCGAAAGCCATCAAAAGGAAGACGGGGTTGAAAACCACTCCTAATTTAACGAAGATAAAACTAAGTGCTGCGTTAACAGCTAAAACAACAAAACCATCACAAGAAAACAAAAAAACAAGCAGATGATGCGTTATTGTGCATCTCTGATGAGGTCCATTATGAGGGGGGCAACAACAACTTTGCCTCTCTAGCGGCATCCGAGTCGGAAGATGAGGATGAAGCAATAGAAGAGATTAACAGCAGCATTCAAAAGTTAAGAGAAAAAGTGCTTGCTATCAAGCAAAAACAAACTGCACGTAGGCAGAGGGAGCAATCAGAAGTAGAGAGCTCCCAACAACGAATGCAACAACAGCAGAAACAAATACCGCAGAAACAACAAAACCAGGAGCAGCAGAAACAACAACTGCAGCAAACAAACCAGCAGCAGCAGAAACAACAACAGCTGAGACCACAGCAGCTTAAAGAACAGAAGCAGCAGCAGCAGCAACAACAAAAGCAGCAGCAACAACAACAGCAGCAGCAGAAGAAGAAGGACAAGGTGCCTCCTATCAACACTTATAAACTTGAGGTAAATGCTACCAAGGACCTATGTAAGTTGGCCATTGGTAAGAATTTTAACATTAAGAGATTGGGGAACGATCGCCATGCCATCCACTGTAATACAGTGGAGGGCTACGCGAAAGTGAAAGAGCTCCTCAAAAAAACGACAACGGAGCACTACTCATTCACCCCGAAGTGTGAAAAGCGGCAATCGATGCTGCTGAAAGGGTTGGAACCGTCTTCTGATCCTGAGGAGATCCTGGCACTGCTCAAAGAGAAGGAGTGCGAAGGACTCAAATTTGTGGGGGTAAAGCCATTTACCACAGCTAGAGCCAGGCGGGTGGACCAGATCTACGCACTGCTGCCGGGTCTAACGCAACACATCTCGTAATGGGTACGCACATGGTGGAGCAAACTTTGAAGGTCCTTGCGGTGAATGTTAATTCACTGATTAGGATCGAACGAAGACCCGCGATGTTTAAATTGCTACAAGACCAAACTCCTGATGTGCTTTTCGCTAGCGAAACCAAGCTAACCCACAACCTGGAGTACAATAATTATATTGTTAGAAGAAGAAACCGGCCTAACTCCCAACATGGAGGCGGTGTCGCGATCTTCATTAAAGAAGGCATAAAATTCCACAGAGTGTACAAGGGAGTGTTACGCAGGTTCCGGGTGTTTATTTATAACAGAGCTCGACACACTTTTTCGACTTCTGAGGCTGGAATCGGAGTAGAATTATTTTATAATCGGCGGGGACTTCAACGCTAGACACAAAGATTGGGGAAATAATTTGCCAAATACTAGAGGGAACCTACTACTCGATTGGTGGGGTCAGCACGATGCCATGTATAGACACGGTCTCAAAGCGACGGATAACCCGTCGTTTCCCAGAGGCGGGTCTTATTTGGATCTTTTACTGTACGACGAACGTATACGACTGACAGGTACGAATTTAAAAACGCTTAACTGTCTGCGCACATTCGTGTATGACAGCGACCATTGCGGTTTTAGCACCTAAATCACAGTTCCCAACGAAATTGCGGAATTGGAGGAGTTTGTCCAAAGATACTCTTACAACTACAGTAAGACTTGATGGACACGCTTCTCCGCAACCTTGACAAGAGCACTCTCATCGAACACGCTCCACCCACCGTCCAATAGGAATTTATCAAACGAGGAAATCGATAAGTACCTTAAACGAATGGACCAGACAATAAAACAAACTATGGACACTACATTACCGCGGTATAAACAAACGACTAACGAAGATCTGTTCCGCAATCCTACTATTGACGCACTGCACCGACAGAAAAGTAGACTTCTGACAAGACTTGTAAACTTATACAGACAGTTTACAGACAGACAAGACCCAGAGATTAGGACACAGATGTCGTCGATTAAAAATATTCAAACATTAATCAAAGAGAATTACAGAATTGCTGTAAGTTTGTATTGGAACAACAAGGTACGGGCTGTAAGCACCAGCAACCCGAATATGTTCCCGCTAATAAATAAACTATTTCGGAGAAAAAATCAAAACGACATTCAATGTCTTAAAATAGGCCGGACAACAGACAACGAACGGTTATTAACAATAGCAAGCATTGATACAAATGAGGCCGCTGATGATGACGACTTCTTTGTTATCGAGGATCCACAGGAGAAGGTTGAGGCCATAGGGGCGACTTTCCAGGAAGTATACAAGGCCAATGATATCATTGGCCCTAATTATGACCTGGACAATCGCGTCTTGGTGCACAACTTCTATATTCGAAATGAAGTAGAGAACTGGCGATCCGAGGGATCTGGTTTCACCCGGTTCAGCGATGAAAATATGGCAAATAATGTCATTGCCAGAGAAGGTGGCCGACCCCCGTTCATTTCGAAGGAAGAACTCCATGAGATCTTCGACACAATCAGAAGTAAGAAATCAGTGGGGACTGATGGTATTCCGAACATCGTGCTTCGACATCTTCCTCTAGGAGCGGTGGACATTTATACCATCCTGTTTAATAATGCAATGAATAATGCACATTATCCAGCGCATTGGAAAACGGCGGTGGTTCAACCTATCCCCAAAAAGGGATAGGATATATCCAATTCGAAGAATCTCCGGTCGATAAGTCTCCTTCCGAATATCAGTAAGGTGTTCGAAAAAGTAATCAATAGAGCTCTGACTAGGTGGGTTGAGGACAAACATATAGTTCCGGATAATCAATTCGCAGGACATGCTATTTCATATGATGCGTCTAAACTGGTGTCCGATATCTAATGGAATAAAGGCAAAAAACAGTGTACTGGTGCCTGCCTAGTTGACCTGGAGAAGGCTTTCGACACTGTATGGTTAGAAGATCCTTTCTACAAGCTGGCTAGTCTGGGGATCAGTAAACTACTCTTGTACATTCTTTTTAATATGCTAACCAACAGACAGTTCATCGTGAAAAATGGTGAAGTGACTTCTGTTGGAATATTTCAAATTAAAAATGGTCTTCAGCAAGGCGCGGTCGATTCGCCGATCCTATTCAACATTTATACAAGCGACTTGATAGGTTCACTCCCCCATACTATTGCGTACGCAGATGACTTGATAGCGTACAGAACAGGTCCAAAAATCGAGGTCATTAATACTCTCTTACAGTGTGACTTCGATAAGATAAGACGATTTTGAGATGACTGGAAGTTGAAAATCAACTTTCAGAAGTTGGAAGCCATTCTTTTTAGGTCGCCGTTGTCTGGAGCCTCTAGGGATACCAGAGAAAATTGGCGAAAGTTCTCGATCATTGGACAACACGGACAGTCTCTTGCCTGTCGAAATGTAGTCAGATACCTTGGGATCTGGCTAGATCAGTTTCTGTATTTTAACAAAAATGTAGATGCTGCTCTAGCCAGAGCTAAAGGCGCTTTTGCCCTCACAAAGAGACTGTTTTATAGTAGCCAACTCGATGCGAGGGTAAAGGTAATCTGCTACATGGCCCTTATCAGGCCCATGCTGATATTTGGGTATCCCGTGTGGTTCAATGTACGAGCAAGCTTAATGGAAAAGATTCGGGTGTTTGAGTGGGCTTGCCTTAGGGCTTGTCTTCGCTTGTACAGAACACCATAGTCGGAGTACAATTTTTTTTATCCAATGAGTTCGAACCTAATACGAGTGGACAAGTTCGTAATTAAGCTGACTCGAAGGCACATTGCAAGAGCAATGGCCTCGACGAATAACCTGATATCTGGGGCTTACTACCCCAATCACCTTTATCATGAGAGTGTGCGCTCCAACGGCTTCCTTCCACCCGAAGCATTCCTCTACCTTGATCAGATAGGGTTGATCCAGGATAGATCAGCGGTCCCGTTAATCTTCCATGTCGCTCGGACAGCTGGGGACAGGCGAATCAACTACAACAGAGTCGTCACACACAGCAGGGTGGATCGTCTCAGGTTCAGTAGGGCGGTGGGGAATCGCAATAAGAGGGATGTCGTCCGGCTGCACCAGCATTTCTGGTGGTTGAATGATGGAGAAGATGTTTCGTCGTCGTTTCCGTCAATTACGGAGCAGCCTCACTAATGAGGCAGAGCTGACCAATCTATTTGCTCCGTAAATAGCGATGGCCAGCTTACATAGGTTTAGGTTAGCATTTAAGTAATATATATATATATTAGTATATACAAAGGTATATACTAATGTATGTATATAATTGTATATAATGTCTATTTGTGTGTATGTACGTATTGTATGTAGGTAAGGTAGATTAAGGTTTATTTTAAGTTAGATATTAAGTTTTTATAAAAAGTAAAAAATAATGTCCATATGCTAAGTTTTTTGATAGCAATTTTTTTATAGAAAATAAGTAATCATAAATACAATGTAAATTAAGTCGAAAAACATAGAAATACGAATTTAGAGTTGCTTAGAGTGCCTGTGTAGGGCCAGTAAGTTAGTATAAGATTGTTTTGTAATTTTAAGCTAGCATTTAAGCATTTTCTGTTAGAATGTAAGACGTAATGATAAGTGAAATAAAATGCATTTAAAACTAAAACTAACTAATAAGTATTTAGATATAAATGTATAATAAATGTGTATATATATTAAGGGATGTTTACGTTTTTGATATAGGTTTTCAATTTTTTTTAAATTTTAGTACTCATACACGTATAAACTAAACAAACTATTTTAGCTAAGAATAGTTAATGACATTTATATTAATAATTATTAAAAATAGTGTTAATGTCACTTCAAAATTTCTAACTTTTTGTGTGGGGTAAACAATTATTTTAACTCATTTATTAGATAGTAAAAAATAAGAAAAAGTACATTAAAAAATTAATGAACTGCTGTTAATGCGCAAATTAAGTGAATCGGATATTGGACTCTGTAAGTATCCACTTTTCATAAAAATACGGTTTCTTAAAGGACCAAAAATATGTTTGTGAACGAGAATGGGATTTATTTTATGCTTCGAAAATTTAGTGAGTCTGTATGTTGATTGAATATGTATGTATGTATGTTAGAAGAATGATTGTATGCTTATCCAAGGTTTTCAAAGCGAAGAGTTTGCCTTACCGTGGCAGTCCTTGGTAACTGCAATAGTAAGCCCTGTAGGCTAAAATGGCAAGCGCGTGCTCCGCCCGTAGCAAAAATAGGGCTTACAATTCTATACGGAAAACATTATTAGAGTGACGAACCAACAAATAGCCTCGAATATAACCAGATTCACCAGTGACGAATAAATGTTCGGACCCATAACAATTTACGTGCAGTCGAGCAATTAGCGCAGACCCTTGACTCGTTTTATGCAGATATCACTACCTTCCAGGAGGTGCGAATGGATGGATCAGGCATAAGAAAGACGAAAAACCGTGATTCTATTGTGATTGTTATAGGGAAAAGAGGGGCGTTTATTCGGATGTGGATTTAAAATATGCAGTAGCCATCCGACACATGAGCATCTTCTGACAATCCGCATGAAGGCTAGATTAGCTAACATAAGCCTAATATATGCTCATACCTCTACCGAAGACAAAGACGACGCCACCGAAGAATGTTTCTGAGAGCAATGTCCGAAATATGATATTAAAATCGTACTAGGGGATTTTAAAGCCAGGATAGGGAAGTAGGATATCTTTGATACGACAGTTCATAGGGTAAGCCTACACGACGCCACGCCTGGTAGGCGGACTTAGGCTTATTGGGTTTGTGGCATTACAAGCCGCAGCAAGCACACGTTTCCCTCATTTCAATATACACAAGGAGA
The DNA here is from genome assembly GCA_928272305.1 of Volucella inflata. Classification (NCBI taxonomy): domain Eukaryota; kingdom Metazoa; phylum Arthropoda; class Insecta; order Diptera; family Syrphidae; genus Volucella; species Volucella inflata. The sequence continues at coordinate 14,096,084 of OV743721.1, read as the reverse complement.
TATGGCGGTCTCTAGATCATGAAATGCCCAATCAAATTGACCACGTTGCGATTGACGCAAGACATTCCTCCAGTATTCTGGACGTCCGAATGTTCCGAGCAGACAACATTGACTCAGATCACCATCTAGTTTCAACTAAGGCGTCACAACAAAAAGGATCTATTGTGAGAAAATATAACGTAGAAGAGCTGCAACCACATCTTTGCCGAACGCGTAAGTTACATACAACCCAACCAGGGGTCATGTATCAATAAAATGTTCCCATACTACTTATATTTTGTTTATTTCATTTTTTTTGGCTCACATTGCATTTTTCATTAATCGTCTCACAATGTATTTAATATCAACATTCATTTCCTTTCACACGCGTTTTGTATAAACCGTCAGCATAAATTTTGTAGAAATACTTATGTATATTAGACACAGTAGCTTCTTTTGGTCAATAAAGTTTCAACTCTTGTGAAGAACAAGTTGTTTCTTTTTTAATTTGGGATCGCGACCAATCATAAGTGGCGTAGTCGTATCCATTACGTCGTGAATCTTTTTTTTTTTATAATGTCAACGATTTATCGATAGTAGTGACGTACATGTAAATGAACTCATTTTGAATTGTGTGAAAAGTGAAGTGATTCAACGGAACATTGAATCAGAGATGGGTTACAACAATCAACAATCAATTCGAGAAGTTTCAACCTCGAAAGTTCAAAAAGACCGATGAAAAAAAAATCAAAATTCGATGGCAATCCCAGACTCCTCTATGAGTTCTTAACGAATGTAGAGGAAATTCTCTCCCTTATTAGATCTGAAGATGGAAGCAGTTATGGTAAACTTTGCTTAGTGTTATACCCAATAAAAAAGAGAAACCTGCAAATAAGGTTCTTAATGAACTGGGACAGTATAAAATCGAAACTCATACTGCACTTCGCCGACAATTGTAATAAGACATCCCTAATAAGGGATTTGCATGGCTTGGGGCAAAATTAAGAAACAATAAAACAGTTTTATAGCGAAGTAATAGAATTGCTATCCGCAATAACCAATCATGTGCAGATCCACTCCATAGCTACAAATGTCATAAAAGGCAAACGAGAATTGTACGGGGAAATGTGTCTAAACGTGTTTATGATTGGCTTACTTTAAGATAACTCTTGGGGCCTACTGTCCGGGCAATGAAATCATCAACCCTAGCAGAAGCCTTTTCATTTTTATCAAAGAACAAAATACATATTACGGCCGAACAGAAACAAAGCAACTCCTCTCTAAACCTTTAACAAAGATAGAACGCAGACACACAATCTCAGTTGAAATTTCCCCAAAACCCTATCCTTAAACAATAACAAACTAAATTCAATTCACAACAGCTACAAAATATGTATGTATCCCGTACAATTTTAATTTTAATTTATTTTTTAATTGATTGATTTATTTTTCTTATAATTCGTTGTACAAAATAATATAAAACATATAAACATTTCAGAAAAAAAGAATTAGAAAAATTCATGACATTCAGTATTTTAAAGTAAAAAAATAGTGTAGAATGCCTCTTCAATGGGCTTAAGATCATAATGAACTAATTTTGGGTGGAGTGACCCTCAAAAGAAATATACATAGACATAATTCATTCAAGTAAGATAAAATTAAGTTTTATAAAGAACAAAAAGAGGAAAGGAGAATAAAAACAAATTTGTTTATACCAAGACGTCTGAAATTAGGGATTCGATATCAGAGTTATAATATCCAAAAAGCCAATTTTTTACTTTTGTTAAAAACATGTGAACACCCCTTATTGAGCGAGGGAGTTTATTAAATAGCCGAAAAGTGAAGACAGAAAAGAAATTACGTAAGGAAGTAGTACGGAAATGTTGGTGTTGGTAGAAGATAGGAAAGGTTTCCATGAAGATTATAATTGGAAATCAAACGAAAATTACGGTTACCAAACCTAGTAAGGAACATTTTCAATACTTTAAAGCAATACAAATGACGAACAGCAAGATTATATAGGTTGCGGAATAAAGGAAAGCTGGAATATCTACTAGGTTTACGACAAATTTTTCTAAGAACATATTTTGCAGAGTCAACAAAGATTGTATTTTACTTCGGTATATACCTCCCAAACAGGCAATTCCATGTTGTAGTTTAGATTGAAAAATACCACTCAAATAGTAAAAGTGTCGGAGAGTGGATCGGAAATATTTTTTTAATGCATCAATGTGGCTTGTAAAGGTCATCCTGGAATCCAGAAAGAGCCTCAAATACTTAAAGTTGTCCACTTTCTCGATTAAAAAACATATATTACTACTAGTTATAATTGCAGTTCAAAAGGCAAAAGCTTTGACACTCAGGCGAGTGACAGTACACATATATATCCCAATTGCAGAAGGTAGATAAGCCAAAAACCATAATTTTTGTTTTTGAGCTTATAACTAAATTGTGTTTAGCAAACCAGAGCCTTAATAAATGAACGTCCCAATTGACATCGGAAATTAGATGCAAAAGACTGTTTAAGCCGTAAGAGAAACCAATATCACCGGCAAAGTCAGTAAGTGAGCCTTTAAATTGAAGGAGAAATAAAGAGTTTATATACACCAGGAATAGAATCGAGCCTAAAGCAGAACCCTGAAAAACATTTGTTCACTCCTTATTTTGTCAATTAAAACACATTGGGACCTATTTTTTCGATACTTTCTAAACCAATCGAGTATAAATCCTCGAAATCCAGCATTATAAAGCTTAACTAGTAAGATATTGTGGTTGACCATATTAAAAGCTTTTGTAATGTCAATGAATAAGCCCGCGATGCATTTTTTAGCATCAAGGTGTGCCATAATTTGGAGTAAAAATTCATTAACGCATCTTTCGCCGATTTGCCTTTTTGAAAACCAAATTGGGCAGGATTGAAAAACCCTGTTTTAGTTAAAAAAAAATCAGTATCCTATTTTTCATAAGCTTTTCAAAGATTTTTCGAAAAACTGGGAGAAGTGAAATGGGCCTGGTGGCAGAACCTTTTTTAGTAATGGTACGACATCAGCACATTTAAGCTTATCTGGAAAGACCCTTTCAAACACACAACGATTATAAATATGAGACAATGCATCAACTATGAAATATGCAATTTGTTTAATTGTAAAGTTCGAAATACCATCAGGTCCGAATGACGACGAATTTGGTAAAGTACCAATCACTTTTAAATTTTCAATAGGAGATATGGGATTAAACACAAAGTTATTGCTAAGCAAAGGTTCTGCAGTTTCACAAACAGATGAACAGGTGGAACACATAAATTGAACAGAACTTGGTTGCAGACCCGAGGCAGCATTAACAAAATAATTGTTGAAAGATTAAGCAATACCTAGCAACTTTGTCGTGCACGTCAGATTTGTCAATACATAAAACTGTAGAAAAAACCTTCGAGGAAGTAGATTTGTTAAGTTAGCCATTAACAATTGTCCATTCCTTTTTTAAGCTTCTCTTTGCTGAGTTAAATAAAGCACGGTAATATATATCACGGCAAATTTCTTTCATTTGTTTTTTAAGTTTACGTTATTTAGATGTTTATTGCACTTGATATAAAGTTTCTTTTTCCTTAAAACTTTGATCAGTAAGGGACTACAGATCCAAGGCTTAAGTCTTCTTACCATTATTTTACTATACAGATATAAGGAACAAGAAACTATATGACTTTGGAGGGCGGCCATAAGTAATTTAAAAGCAGTGGAAGTATCGCTACAATTAAAAGAAATTTCCCAAGACTCAAACAATAAACAGTTTTTTAGCTCAGCATAGTCAATTTTTGTATGTCTTTTAGCAGAATTAGAACATCCATTAACTTTTATTTTCGAGATAGTAAGTAAGAGACCGAGCATGATCAGTAATCTTTAAATCAAAGACACATTTGGACTCAACATTTCTAAAACGTGCATGGATGTGGTCTAGACATCCTCCTGAAGAAGCTCTAGTGAGCAGTAAGAAACTAGACCATGAGCGGCAATAACGAATAAATAGTTGGATATGGTTTCTTTACGATCCAAGCTATTAATGTTAAAATCACCAGTAATGATCAATTTTTTTGATTTTTCCTCTGTGAGAAGTTCTGAAAATTCACTAATAAATAATAACACACTTAACATATGGAGCCTATAGACACAAAAAAATACAAACTTATCACGATTTACTTCTACGGACACTTTTAAAACATCAACACTCAAAAAATCAACAAACAATACATCAATTATCTTAGGCCGCGTTTCCATTTGCAAGAGAACTTCTGCAAGAAATGTTTGAGAGTCTGTCCGACAGTAACTTGTAAGTGGAAACTGCGAAGCAAGTTCGATCGCGACTGTTCTTCCTTTGAGTATTTGTGAGTGCAATTGATTGTATGTTTAAACAGGTGTGCATTGACTCGCGACAATTCTTGCTACTCACCGAAACAGTTTCTATATCTCGCGCTCGCGGCTTTCTTTCCTTCGGTGATATTGAATCACGGAATCGAGTGTCTTGCTTTTTTATAATAGGACCCACTTTTAATAACAAAACTTCCAAATCAACGACGGTCATACAAGTGAAATTGAAGTATTGTTGAGCGTCTTCCATATTCAGTTCGTTTAATAAATTATAGAAGGCACAAGCTTCCCGTCTTCTTAAAATCCAATCACGAGCCCAAGGTGATCTTTTTTTCTTTTTTGACAATAAAATTGTAATTGCAGCTGCTAAACGTTAACGTCTTCTCGCCACGATTTCACAACTTTAGGTAAATAACCAAATTTCTTGCGACATTAATGGCTCCCCTGTGTAAATACCTCTGCAATAAATTGCGACAGTATGATGCGCGAGCTTCGTGCAAGATATTTATTGCAGAAGAAATTGCAAGAATTCATATGACAATGTAAACGCTATTGCAAGAAACTTCTGCAAGATTTCCGCAAGTTCACTTGCAAATGGAAACGCGGCCTTATAGTCTTTTTTCACAAAACAACCAACTCTACCCGCAGCGTAATTTTAGTTTGTTTTAGCAATAAACAATTTATCAATACAAAAGAAACGATTTAAGAAAATATTATCAAGGCAAACATTATATAAAGTAGGAGAAAAAAAGTCATCGATCAAATCATCTTGCAGCTTCATAAATATGGAAATACAAAGTAGAGTCTACTGCACTTAATAAATGCAAGGTCATTGAAAGATTTGATTGAGTTAACTTTTCCCCCCTCTTCCTTTCTAATTAGAATTTGGTTATTATTGAACCAGACATATTTGCCGCCTTTCTGCTTCAAAGCCTCTTTGGTCTTCAAGTAGAGAGCCTGGGTGAATTTCGTAAGAGAATCGTTAATGTATATTCCTGTATTAACTCGTTTTTTGCTGCTGCCATCCGATTCAACCTGGCCATCGATACCAGAAGCATGTGTGTTCAGTATGTTTTTGTTATTCCTCTTTGCGCACATTATTCGTTGTTTCGTCATTAGGCTGGCAAATCTTAAGCAAATGACTGATTTCAGTGCAGATGATTTTGTTTTTATTTTTTCACATAGCAGTGTTCTATTTCACTGTCAGGAACATCAATAGCCCTTTCCCTCCTGATGACAGGACGGAACAGTCGCAAATTGCGCTATTTACAGGTCGAGCGGTACACATGAATGAACCGCAATCGGCCCCAATATACCTGGAAATAAATAGTCGGTAAATTCACATTTGTGTGGTGCAGGAGTGAACCAAGTAAATAAATTTTAGCTCATTCGGCAGACAAAATTCTGACACTCACAATTGTGAGTCCGTGGAGGGAAAGGGATAGACAAAGCATTTGTGAAAATTTATTTTGCTGTTACAACCGTGTTGGTTTCGGTTATGTTTGACATATCCACAATTTCGATTGAAATGCTGACAAGACGCTGTTGCTACCAGTTGAGCTTGCTCTCTAAAACATTAACTCTCAATTTAAGGTCGGAAATTTCTGTTCGCAAGATTTCTAGCTGTTCTAAGAACTGCTGGTTTGTTTCTTCCAACTTTGACAGTTTCGCCTAGACCATCTGTAGAGTGCATTGACCCTCGCTGTCTGTTTTGCTATCAAGGGATTCTACAGCTGATGATTTGGTGTTGCTTTTTACCAATTGCGGTTTGTTGTTGTTGGCAGAATTCAGCACGTTATTGTTAGTTGGTTAAGGGAGCACCGGCATGGGCATATGAAGAGAACGTCGTCTTAGCACTGCACATTTGTCACAACGAAAGGGATAATCACTAGATTTAAAACAATCGGCATCTTCGTTTGTTATATTGACACCAAGCATTGTGAAAAAAATCCTTGCAATCATTGCAGTTTATTTTTCTTGAGCAATTAAGATCAATTTTTTGTGTACACACCGAACAATTCATCTTTTGAAATGTAATTTGTTTTTTAATACAGAAAAAAAGGTTAGAAGCGCACCCCTTCTTGCAACAAACACTAACCTAAACTTCCCAAATACTTCGTACAAAACGCCTTTCAATACCCCAACCGATGCCAAAGGGACCTTTTTTCCCGTCTTTTGAAGTTGAAGAAAAGAAAAAGGATTTGATGCAGAATAATTATAATGTAATAAAAGTAAATAGGCAATATAACTCTCCAAAGAAAATATTCAATAAAACAGGTATGTTAAACTTTGCATTTTACTATTACAGATATAGTAAAAACGGACACATGATGAAAGATGGTCGAATTAAGGAGAAATTGAACATCGTTGAAAAACAGCAGTAGGTTTTATTACATTAGATATAAGTGGGTCAAAGAAAAATGCAAACAGCGTGGCCTCCGTAGGAAAAAATAACATGATCTGGTGTCTCGATAGCGGTGCTACATCACATGTGTTGTGATGAAAACATTTTTTTACCTTGTTAGAAACTATTCAGGAACAGTTCGCCTTGCTGAACAACAAGTTACAATCAAAAGAATTGAGACTGTTAATCTAAATATAAAAATTAAGAATCAATACATACAAATTTCATTATTTAATACATTATACGTTCCAAATCTTGCTAGTAATTTAATATCAACGAGCAAAGCAAAAGATAGTGGATGTTGTGTTATTTTCAAAGATAATTATGCATGCATTTCCAAGCGAGATCAAATTTTAGTTAAAGTTCAAATTTGGACAGGGCGAAAGCCAATAGTCAAATGTTTCAGACGAAGCGGATGTAGAGCGTTTGCTTTGAATAAGAAAGCAGGAAAGTCGAAATGGGACTCACGAAGTGGAAAATATGTGCTTGTTGAATATCCGAATGAATCCAAAGCTTATGGAAAAGAGGTACGACAACTGTTATAGAAGCCGAGATGTTCGATTTATTGAGCAATTCAACTTTAATGAGCAATTTGAAAACAAGAATGAATACTCAAACTCCGAGTACAATCAAAATAAAATCAAAATTTTTATAATGTCACCTCTAAAACCAAGAAAAATTGCAGCGAAAACAAGTGGATGTAAGAACCTCTAAAAAGAATCATAAATATGAAGATTGCGTTGAGGAACACGAAAGCGATGATAATAAATTTTTAGATGCCATTGATGATAATGAATTTGAAAACGAAAGGGATGATAATGAATTTAATAGACCGTTAAAAAATTTGAAGGTAACACCTATAAAGAATAGACTAAGAAAACACACAAAAAACAAAAAAACACTGTGGCGCTGGCAGCCCGTAATGGGCCATGGCCTAGCTTCTTGACACTCATTTGTGTTGCTCATGTTGTCATTTTTTGTCAAATTTGAGCGGGGCCTACGGTTTATAGCCGAATCCGAACGGCACTCCTCAGAAGCTTTTTCATAGACATTTTTACTTTCGGGTGTTTGCCATTGCCCGCCGAAATGGTCCAATGAGCTAACCATCGCGCCGTCGCCACCACCCAGAAAACATACAGTGAAGGAGAAAAATACTGTGGAAAAAGCCAATAAAGCTGTTTGTGAAAATGACCCAACAGATTTGTATGAGGTCAATAAATCAAAATTTCGTGATGAATGGCTCAAAGCTATGAAAAATGAGTACAATTATGAAGAACGACCTTTTGACACTATATAAGTTACCACCTGATAGAAAAATCACTGGATGCATGTGGGTATTCAAATCGAAATATAAACCTGGTGGAAGCAGATCGAAGGAAACCTCGATTAGTGGCTAAAGGCTTCGTACAGAAATAAGGCGTTAACGATACTGATACCTACGCACCAGTTGTTCGACAAAGTTTTTTACGTTTGATATATATTTTGTCCGTAGAAAGTGGTTTAAAATTGCACCAATTGTTTATTTCTACAGCATTCTTAAATAGTGATCTCGAAGAAGAAATATTCATGTCCCAACATAAAAGTATTGTTTGTGGCAATGAAAGTAATGTCTACTTATTGAAGAAAGCAATCAATAGCTTGAAACAAGCAAGTAGATAATGCTATAAAAGATTAAGTGATGCTTTGAAAAAAATTTGAATTTACTCAGTCGAACTATGATAAATATTTGTACCTATATTATAAAAGAAATAACAATTATTGCGATCTATGTTGACGATAATCAAAAGGAAACCGACTCTTTTATAAACGAATTAGACACTTTATTCAAATTGGGAAACCTAGGATCACCATCAATGTGTATAGGACTAGAAATAAAACAAGATATTAGACAAATCACTGTATCACAGATTGGTTATATCAACAATCAAATCTTAATATGGAATGGAAAATTCAAAAACCATGAAATTGCCACTGCAAGCCAAAACGAAACTACAAAAGGAACTGTCTATTAAAGGAGAAAATCAAAAGGTTGATAAAGTCAAATACCAAGAACTTATTGGATCTTTGCTTCACCTGTCAGTATTCAGTCGACCTGATATTGCATGCAGCGTTAGCAAACTTTCTCAGTTTTATCAGAACCCATGTAGACAAGATTTGAACGCGGCACGTCATTTATTACGTTACCTTGACCAAAAACAAATATGCTAAGATAAGTTTTAGCAAAACTGGTTCACCATTGTAGATGGGAGTTGGGCTGATGACTGATAGAAAGTGTCAAACGGGTTTTTTCTTTATACTTGCAGGCGCAGCTATAAGCTGGGAGTCGAGGAAGCCGCATGTTGTAGCTACGTCAAGTGCTGAAGCTAAATATATACTTGTTTTATGAAACAATCTAATACAAAATCAATTACATATCCTTATTCGTCATAAGAAAACCTCATCACTAACGTTATGTAATGTCACTTTGTTTTTAAATGAAAAACTTACTTCCGCTCTTGTTGTATACGTGTTAGCTCTGTTTTTTCTTCCACTCTTTATGGAATTTGACATCGGCTAATAAATCATAATACAATGTACATCCTTTCTGCACAAAGTCGTCCCAAACAATCATTCACTTCTAGTCCACATTCTAATGGACAGACCCAAAATAATAATTTCAGACCATCACACTACACTATTCAGAAAGTGTTGGAATTAGTAACCAACAACATGATGCATTTTACACAAGAAAATCCCCATCCTCCATTACAACAAATAAATACAGATGGAAATAGTTTCTATCCAAATATGGATGAATTTGTCTTCCTCCAAGATCCACATAAAACCAAATCCTGTGGAACCGAACAAGATTAAAATTTTCAGAACCCAGTCTGACAAATGCATTAAATACATAAACATAAACAAACACTCTTAAAGCACTCTTTACCCTATATTCATATCTCACACCACTTTCGGAAGTCCCTTGAAATTCCTAAAAGACAGAGGAGTCTCATCCAAGCAAGTATGTTTACCCAATTTTCTCAAATTTAATTGTCCCGGAGAAATAAGATTCCTTATATTCAAATTCCATGGATACTTTGATGGATTATTAGGTCTAGGCACATTGAGTTCCCTCAAGGCTTAAGTCAATCTAGAAACTAAAATACTTATTACCCCGCTTACTAAAATTTCCCTACTTTTTAAGCCTACATAATTTCATGTCTAAGAAATATAGTATTTCCCCCTATTCTAACTCATTATTCTGGCTACCTGTAGATATTCGCAATAGTGACATTTTAATCAGAAGTATTGAAATCAAACCGGAGTTTTTATTTCAGAAGAAATCTACAGTGCCAATAACTGGTATAGCCTAGCAGTAATAACAAGTCAAGTAATAACCAAACAATCTTAACAGAACACTTAAAAGTAAACAAACTCTCAAATTTTGAAATTTGTGAATTAAATAACTTTGGCAAGACATACAGTAACTACTTAGAAGACCCAGTTTCCAATAACATTGCTAATGCATTATGGCTAGAACATTTCGATTCCGAGGAACGAAAATTAATTATTGTACTAAATTATGTAGGAACTATGAAGATGTATTTTACAGGAAAGGTCAAACTCTCACCTTCACCATTGCAATTGAACACCAAATTAAAACTTCTGATGACATACCTCTTCTTATCCTTTTATTTACCCTTTCCTCGTTATACGAACTTATGCGTAACGAATTTCCCATTTACTGCATCGCTGCTGCTCCGCTTATGGGGTTGGCTTCTGATGACATACCCTTATACAAAAAACAGTCAGGTACGCTTATATTCATAAAAACGAGGTCCAACATCAAATAAAAGACATGTGTGCCCAGGGAATCATTCGACCTAGTTACTCCCCTGGAGTGCACCTGTAGCTTTAGCACACAAAAATTGCGATATGTCATTGACTTCTTCTTATCCTTTTATTAACCCTTTCCTCGTTATACGAACTTATGCGTAACGAGTTTCCCATTTTTACTGCATCGCTGCCGCTTATGGGGTTGGCTAATGTCGCAGACCGCAGAACGCGTCTACAAAATGCTCGGTCCTGGATCGCTTCAGTGGTTAACCCCAGACGTTGTTGCGCATTTGCCATCTGAGAAATCCAGGAATTCTTTTTCCGACCTCGTTTTCTTACAGTTGGAGTGACCGTAGTTGATAGTGCCTTTCAACCGGATTCTCCGCAGATCTTCTTTGAACGTGGCAATACCAACTTATTCTATTCGCCTCAAGCTGTTCAGTTACCGAATTCTTTATATGTAGACTTCCTCTTATACGCGTAGATCTAATGCAATCGCGTTTAGTAACTCCACTAGACATCCTTAACATTTTCATTTCCGCTGCCGTCATTTTGTTTTTAAACGCTTCGTACATTGTCCAGCACTGTGAACCGTACATAAGAGCTGGTCTAACAACCGTGCTGTAGAGTTTCCCCTTCAATTTAAGTGGAAATTTTCGGTCGCAAAAGATTCCCGAATTTTCCCGCCATTTCATCCATCCCACACTCACTCTGTGGTTTACGTCGTCGTCACATTTCGCTTCCATGTTAACGATTGATCCTAAGTACTTAAAAATAGTGCTTTTCGGAAGAACTATTCCGTCTAACATTATATCCGGAACAGGTCGCAACGGATGTGCAAATAGGCACGTCAAATGCTCCGTCTTTGAACGACTTATTTTAAACCCGTTTCTCTCTAGCGCATTTCTCCATGAATCTAAGGCGTTCTGTAAATCTTCGACGTTATCGCTAAGCATAACTGCGTCGTCAGCGAAGAGAATTGGCGTTACATTTGCTTCGTGCATGCAGTCTTTTAAAAGATAGTCGAATACTACGTTAAAGAGGAAAGGGCTAAGTACGCTTCCTTGATGCACTCCGACATTAACTGGAAATTCTCTCGTTAGTCCAGCAGGGCTTTTAACCGCAGTTTTCACGTTTCCGTACATGTCTTGTATTATTCTAACATACGTTTCCGGTACATTTTGAGACCTCAGCGCGGCCCATATGAGATCCCTAGGCACTCGATCGAATGCTTTCTCGAGGTCGATAAATACCATGTGTAAATCCTTAGACGAATCTCGGTGCTTTTCCATTATTATTCGTAGGCTTTGGATAGCGTCCACCGTCGATCTTCCTTCAACAAATCCACACTGGCTATTATCGAGCTTTATTATTTGCCGAAGACGTTCGTTTAAGACTCTTTCGACGATTTTCATTGTATGTGACATAAGCTTGATTGAACGGTAGTTGTTGCATTCTCGAGTGTGGCGTTTTCCTTTGTATAATGGAACCAAGAAGCTACTTCTCCATTGATTCGGCATAGGTTGTCCACATTTTAATTTATTTAAAAGTTTCGATAGCCAAACGCTGCCGATCCCCTCCATCTTCGACCAAAACTCTGATGGAATGCTGTCTGGTCCCGCCGCTTTCCCCCGCTTCATTTTTCCAATTGCTATACTTATTTCTTCGATTGAAAAGTCCGAAACTTCCTCCTCGAATAGACCAGCTGTCGGCACGATCACGTAGAAACTGTTTGTTAAGCAACTCCTTGCAGTATTCAAGCCACCGGTCACAAATTTCCTTTTCATTTGTTAATAGGCGACCGTCTGCGTTTTTGATGTATTTCGGCGAGGTTATTTGCGTTGAATTTTTTCTCCTTTGTGCAGCGAGCTTAAAAATATTTGGCATTTTAGTACTGTACGACGTTTGAACTTCTTGGATAGCTTGTCTTCTATCCGCCGATCGTGAGGATATTTGTTCCAACTCCTGGTACAGGTTTTCCGCTTCTGTCGCTCGAGTTCGAGCCAGGACTTTCTTTGCGATCTTTTTAAGACGCTCGTATTCAAGAGCCAGTCGAGCTTTTTCGAAATCGTCGCTCCGATCGCATTTTGTCCACGCTTGGAATGCACTCTTCTTGTCGGCCACAGCTCGTTTGGTTTCGTCATTCCACCACCATGTTTCTTTGCCGACGTAATGGTATTTCGATATAGTATTGCGATAAGTCATTGACTATCGCAAGTTAAATGAAAAAAATATAAATGATAAATATCTTCTTCCTAATATAAATGAGATACTGAATAACTTCGGCAAATGCCTCTATTTTTCAAGTCGTTGTGCTCTCGTTTTCCCTTAAAAAACACATAGAAAATCTCAAGAGAGTTTTTGGGCGACTAAGGGAGGCAAACTTTAAAGTTCGACTTGATAAGTCCAAGTTCCTCCGTAAGCAAACCGCATTTCTGGGACACATCATTACCCCAGACGGAGTTTAACAAAATCCTGATAAGATTAGCGCAATAAAAGAATTCCCCGTCCAAAAATATCAAAAGAAATTATATAGTATTCGTTTTATGATTTATTGGGTAATACCTCAAATTTATAAAAGATTTTATGAAACTTACCAAGCCCTTAACGGCATGCATGAAAAAAGGAGTTGAAATCAAATTAGACGAAAAATATATGCAATGTTTCGAAATGTGCAAGAATATTTTAACAAACGATCCTCTATTGCAATACCCAGATTTCTCGAAAGCATTCGTATTAACAACGGATGCTTGTAATTTCGCGATAGGTGCCGTACTATCGCAAGGACCTATCGATAGTGATAGACCTATTGGTTATGCAAGCAGAACACTTACCACAACAGAAATCAATTATTCCACCGTCGAAAAAGATCTTTTGGCCATAGTTTGGACAACTATGAAATCGTGTGCACAAAGGGCAAGACGAATACAAATGCTGATTAAAATCAGCGACAAAGTCGAACTTAATGCCAATGCAACAAGTAGCTCTACAATTCATTCCGCAGATGAAAATCTTGACGACGGGATTCCGTTTGCAGAAAACCCTTTAAATGAGTTTACCTATAATTTACAAATGATTCTATAGATTTCTCGATATTCACAAGGGGTCTTGGAGAACTCCTGATGAATCAACCTTCAACCAGATTGACCACATTGCGATCGACACAAGACACTCCTCCAGTATTATGGATGTCCGAACATTCCGAGGAGCCAACATCGCAGCAGTAGTTTCAAGACGCATAAGTCAGGAAATTCATTTTATATAAAAGAGGAAGTCTGCGACTATTACAAACTCAATGGTCACGAAATTCAAGCTTCCAGAAGATTTCAGAACGCAACAATTATGGACCGCAGGCAATTTGTTCGAAAAAAAAGGTTGTGTTATAGATGCATGCATGACTCACAAATTCAATCAAAAATGTCTACAAACATCAAAAAAGTGTAATAGAAGCCACCACGCATTGCTACACATTGATGAATTTTATAAGGATACGAAGATCCCAGAAAAGATGTCAGCAATGATGACAGATGCACATAATACTTCAACAGTCTTGCTAGCAATAGCTCAGGTTCGAGTACGAGCAGAAAATGACAGTTTTTTAACAGTAAGAGCATTAATTGATCAAGGATCTCAAAATACGGCTGCATCGGAAGAAGCAGCACAGTTGCTGCAGCTGAAGAGAAAAAATATCAGAACTGAACTTCGTTGTCTAGGAGAATCATTAGTAGGATTATTAAAATATAAGATAAATCTTGAAATTTACCCACGATTTATGAGCAACGGAAAATTCGAATAAGTGGCATTAGTGCGCACCCAGATAAATCCTTTAAATTCAACATTGAAGAATGGAAAAATTACACACTTGCGGACCCGTATTTTAATAAATTAGATCGAGTAGACATCATTATTGGTGGAGATGTATATCAAGAAATTTTAGAAGTGGGAATTCGAAAGGTCGATAAGGTACTAGGACAAGCAACCAAGTTGGGTTGGATTTTATCTGGCGTTCTCAAGGTGATAAGAAGCTCAAATAAAATTACATCAGCAATGACGGCAAACTTGGAAAGATTCTGGGAAATGGCGAAAAAAGCATATGACGAAATTAACAAAGAAGATCACTGCATTCAACATTTTAAAATAACACCACCCAAGATTGCTAAGGCTAGGTTGATAAATCCGGAAAAACAGCTGAAAAAGAAAAATGAATTAAATATAGAATATGTAAAGTTTATGAGAGAGTATCAAGAGTTGGGCCATATTAAAAAGGTTAATATTATAAATTCAAACAGATATTATTTGCCTCATCATGCAGTAATTCGAGAGGGTATTACAACTACAAAAGTTCGAGTGGTATTTGATGGATCAGCAAAAACTTCAAATGGTCGAAGCTTAAACGACGTACTAATGGTAGACTTCAAAATGATTTATTTGGCATAATAATGAAATGGATATTATGGAAATTTGCTTCATGTGCCGTCATAGAAAAAATGTTCAGGCAAATAAAAATGGCGGATTCAGACCAGCAGTTTCAAACCATCGTTTGGAGAAAAAACGAAAACAAACCAATTAAAGAATATCAGCGTACAACGTTTGTACCATTTATAGCTACAATATCATTAAAGGAAATAGCAGATAGATGCAAAAATGAGAAAATCAGCAAAATTATAAAAGAATATTTTTATATGGACGACTTGATAAACGGATCAGATACAATCGACTAATGCATAATATTAAAAAATTATACTACAGAATAATTGGAAAAGTATGGATTTCACTTACGAAAGCGGGTATCAAATTTTAACATTGTAATAGGAAAGGAAAGAGATAACGAAAACAAGATTCTTATAATTGACAAGCAAAAGTCAACCAAAACGTTGGGGTTGCACTGGAACCCAGCTATCGATGAATTTCTATTTTAGCTGGAATTCGAACGACGCGAGACAATTACCAAAAGACAAACCTTCTCCGACTTGGCAAAAATTGTTGATCCAGTGGGTTGGCTGACTCCAATAACAGTGGTAATAAAGTTATTTATATAAAGGCTTTGGCTAAGTCAAATGGAATGGGACAAAATTCTAGATGAGGAACTCACAGAAGAATGGAAAGAACTTACAGCAAAAAGTAAGGTGAATCCGGTAAAAAACAGGAAAACACTTCCAAAATTAGAACTCACCTCTTAGAGAGATTAAAGACGAAAAGCCGGAAAATAATTCAACGAAAGGTAAAGATGATGGCCTGGACTGATTTAACGATAACCTAAGGCTGGCTTTAGTTTAACAAAAGTAAGGACAAATTCATTCGGAATTAAGTAAATCCATCAACTGATACGCAAGGCAGAATGGCATCATGTAAGAACGAATGAAAACCCAACAGATGTGGCAACACGAGGGATATCTCCTGAAACACTAGCATCTTATGGTTTGTGGTGGAAGGGTCCAACATGGCTTGCAGAGAAAGAATATGTACAAAAACAACCAACAAAATACGTGGTTATAGCTACAACAACGACAAACAAAAAACACTTTCTTGATGATCTGATACCAAAGATATCAAATTATGCAAAACTTAAAAGAATGGTGGGATATATAATCAGATTCACCAGGAAAAAGTTCACAAACATCAATAAATGAATTGGCACAATCCAAACATGTAATTATTCGATATCAACAGAATAAGGATTTTTCAGGAGATAGAGCTTTTAAAAATACATCTCCAGAAGTAACATGTACATGTACAGAAGTAACAAAATTGCTATATTAAATCCCTTTCTGAATAAATATGGCATCCTCAGAGTTGGATGAAGAATCGGAAGATCCTGTTTGGAATACAACCAAAACCATCCGATAATTTTAGACAAATAAATGCTATCTTCCCTAATCGTTAATTGCATTCATATGTCAACATTACATGGTGGAAATAAATTAATGAAAGTCACTTTAATTAGAAAATATTGGATTCTAAGAGTGTCAAAGGAAATAAAGAAATGTATACGGATTTGCCCCAGGTGTGCCCGCTATCGACATCGATCAAGCACTCAAATTATGGGAGACCTACCAAAGGCACAAGTCACAGTATCACATCTATTTACGTCCACTGGGATTGATTTTTCAGAGTCGATTTATATTAAACAGTCAAAAGGAAGAGAACAAAAGGCATACAAAAGATATTTTTTTTATTTATTTATTTATCATTATCCTCGTTTTACAATTTGCAAATAATTTCTAAAAAAAAATATCAAAAGTATGTTGCAGCTTAAAATGCGAGAATAGTTAGTGACATTTTGTATTAAATAACATAAATAGAGGCAAATGTCACTTTATATTAAACTATTAACAGTGGGGTGAACAAAAGTAGTTCCAATATTGCCAGAAGAAAAGATTGAATGGAAATTTATTCCGCCGGCAGACCTCACTTCGGAGAAATTCGGGAGGCTTGTGTTAAGTCAATAAAGCATCATCGGAACAGAGTAATGGGAGATACAAAGTTGACGTTTGAAGAAATCAGCACTGTTTCAAGCCAAATTGAAGCAGTACTTCACTCAAGACCACTCTCTTAAAATACGAATGAAATCGATGATACCGATGTGTTGACACCGGGCCACTTCCTGATTGGGAAACCAATGGTCGACTCTCCCGAATCGGAAGATGAGTGCATATCATCACTAGATAAATGGAAATTGATTAGGACAATCAAAAGCAGAAACAGTATACGGCACAATAGGGGCAACCGTAACGGAGATTCCAAACAACACTGTAATTTATAGTGACAAGGTGGCAAAAATAGATATGATAAACTCATATTGGAGCCTTATTATACCTATACATTCTGACTTGAAGCCATATTCGCGTGAGTTAACCAGAACACAATCATTAATGGAAGACTTGCGAACACAATGTGCCGAATTAAGAGATTATGGAGGAATATACGAAGAAATGGTAACTGCAATGAATCAGCGATGTAGAACGCTGAAAATGTCCTACCCGATGGCACATCAAATATTTTTCGTTCTTCTTCTTCTTGTCCTTTTATTAACCCTTTCCTCGTTATATGAACTTATGCGTAACGAGTTTCCCATTTTAACTGCATCGCTGCTGCTCCGCTTATGGGGTTGGCTAATGTCGCAGAACGCGTCTACATATTGCTCGGCCCTGGATCACTTCAGTGGTTAGTCTATGGTGTTGTTGCGCATTTTCCATCTGAGAAATCCAGGAATTCTTTTTCCGACCTCGTTTTTTTACAGTTGGAGTGACCGTTGTTGATAGTGCCTTTCAACCGGATTCTCCGCAGATCTTCTTTGAATGTGGCAATACCAGCTTATTCTATTCGCTCAAGCTGGCTACCGAATTCTTTATATGTAGACTTCCTCTTATACGCGTACATCTAATTCAATCGCGTTTAGTGACTCCGCTAGACATCCTTAACATTTTCATTTCCGCTGCCGTCATTTTCTTTTTAAACGCTTCGCATATTGTCCAGCACTGAGAACCGTACATAAGAGCTGGTCTAACAAGAGTGGCGTAGCCCCTTCAATTTAAGTGGAAATTTTCGGTCGCAAAAGATTCCCGAATTTTCCCGCCATTTCATCCACCCCACACTCACTCGTCGTAACATTGCGTCGTTGTAACATTTCGCTTCCATGTTAACGATTGATCCTAAATACTTAAAGATAGTGCTTTTAGGTAGAACTATTCCGTCTAACATTACATCCGGAACAGGTCGCAACGGATGTGCAAAGGAGTACGTCAAATGCTCCGGGTTTGAACGACTTATTTTAAACCCGTTTTTCTCTAGCGCATTTTCCCATGAATCTAAGGCGTTCTGCAAATCTTCGACGTTATCGCTAAGTAAAACTGCGTCGTCAGCGAAGAGAATTGGCGTTACATTTGCTTTTCGCGTACATACAGTCTTTTAAAAGATAGTCGAATACTACGTTAAAGAGGAAAAGGCTAAATACGCTTCCTTGGTGCGCTCCGACATTAACTGGAAATTCTCTCGTTAGTTCAGCAGAGCTTTTAACCGCAGTTTTCACGTTTCCATACATGTTTTGTATTATTCTAATACGAGTATACGTTTTCGGTAGCTTTTGAGACCTCATCGCGGCCAATATGAGATCCCTAGGCACTCGATTGAATGCTTTCTCAATGTCGATAAATACCATGTGTAAATCCTTAGACGAATCTCGGTGCTTTTCCATTACTATTCGTAGGCTTTGGATAGCGTCCATCGTCGAACTTCCTTCATCAAATCCACACTGGCTACTATCGAACATTATTATTTGCCGAAGACGTTCAAGACAATTTTCATCGTGTGTGACATCAGCTTGATTGAACGGTAGTTTTTGCATTCTCGAGTGTCGCCTTTTCCTTTGTATAATGGAACCAAGAAGCTACTTCTCGGTTGATTTGGAATAGGTTGTCCACATTTAAATTTATTTAAAAGGTTCGATAGCCATTCGTTGACGATTCCCTCCATCTTCGACGAAAACTCTGATGGAATGCTGTCTGGTTCCGCCGCTTTCCCCAGCTGCATTTTTCCGATTGCTATACTTATTTCTTCGATTGAAAAGTCCGAAACATTTTTCGTGGCCTCCGCTGCTATAGTTGATAAGATGTCGTTGATATTTAATAAACATTGTATTAAAGATGGTTAAGCCGTAAGCCCTACAGGCTACAAGGATGTCTTCACCAGCTGTATTTCTGGTTCCAAAGCCTTTGCCGCCGTGGCAGTCCTCATAATCAACATTTGTTTCTCCGACGTAGCCGTTTAAATCTCCACCTACGAAGAGCATCTCATTGATAAGTATATTTCTAAGCAAATTACCGAACTCTGACCAAAAATTAATCTTTTTCCGATTGATCGTATTAATTTTTTGGAGCGTACGCGCTAACAATGTTCCAAGTTGCATTGTGTATGACGAGTTTTACACTTATTAAGCGGTCGCTTATTTTCAAATTACCAACAATAATGCTAAGAAGATCCGCTGCAGCGACGATACCAACACCGTTTCGTCCATTGACCGTTCCATGGTAGAACATCTTAAATGCCTTAGTTTTTAAATCAAGAAAACGCGCTTTATTTCCGGTATTACACCACTTAGTTTCCTGTACGCACAGGATTTGTAGAGTTCTGCGACGCATACTCGCTTCCAATTCTAAACTTTCTGAGGTCAGCAATCCTAGGTTCCAACTTGTATGCCGAAGTTTAAGAAAATATTTTTGAAACTTCATTTTGCCCGCCCCCGGAATCCGTCAGGCTCTGAAACAAGCACTTTTTCTTGCTTTGGGATCACCCGATAGGGTTGCAAGCGTGTTGCTCAGCTAGGTAGTGTTATTAATTGCGATCATTTCCATGAAGTGGTTTGACACTTGTATGCTCATTCCAAATTGATTGACTGTGCCTGTATATGATTGGTGTGTCATTTAGGCGCCTCTTACGGTAAGCTGGGACGCACTGCGGCATTATTCTTTATCCGATGCCGCACGGATATTAAACCATCCGAATTGTATTCCTAAAATTATAAGGAACAAAGTAGCCATCTGCGACATGATAATTGAACCGAAATTTCAACAGTGTAGCAACCGGAACCCAAATACATTTTAAAAATCAACACTCATAACATAAAAATGCGTGAAATAGAGCATTACCTACTTTACGAAACTAATCTCAATCATTATTTTAACTGTTGTATTGAAATTAATAAATTCACCTATGATTCCAGATCCATTAGTTTCTGGGACAGTATTATTATACATCTACCTACACAGAACTTCATAAATTCATCCTTGATCTTACATCGCTTATCCCTGAAGAAGCTTTATACACATCAGATTCAAATTCAGGAGGAAGTAGCAACATTTTCTAATTAATTGTCTTCATCCTATTTACCGTAACGCTAATTTAAATCATTCACGTAAAACGTATAGCACACAATAAGGAAACTACCATCAACAATCAAGATTCAGCAGATTTATGTACGAGTATAAACGATACTCTGCCAGTCGCTCCTACCAGAAAACAGTCGGTTCACTAATAGGGGAGGAGTTTTATAACCTAACCAGGAGTCAATAAACTGTTCCCATAATACTAATATTTTGTTTTGTATCAAACATCAAAAACCATTATTTTTCCCACGCTTTTTGTATGAACCGTCAGCATAAATTGTGTATAAATACGTATGTAAATCAGACACAGTAGCTTCTTTTGGTCAATGGAGTTTAAACTTTTGTGAAGAACAAGTTGTTCTTTTTAATTTGGAGGTCGCTCGTAGTCATAAGTCGTATGACCAAATCTCTCAACTACTCCTATACCGATAGAACCAACAGTTCCTTTATAACCAGTGGCACTCATGAGCTCTATGAGTAGAAGGAAGGCGAAAAACAAGAGAAGAAAAAAGAGCACGAGAAGTACGCGGTTAATGATGTTAAGAGGTCGTTTTCTAGATTTACACAAGAAAATTATTACTGTACAGAAACCTGCAGGAATGAAGAAGTATACCTTGTAGTAGAAACACAGTTGGTACTGAGAATATGGTAAAACTTTTTCTGCACCCTGTATAACCATTGTATGATAGCTACAACTTTCGTCCATCGAACTAAAACGAAGTCAGAATAACAATATAAAAGCTTAAATTAAACAAAGTATCTGGACCTGACAACTTCCAAGCCCAGTACTCAAAGCTGCTGGAAGTGACTTTGTAGTTAGGAGATACGTCTTCAAATTATTTCTCAAATCTGGTCACAAGAGTATATGCCTATTGAATAGAACCTTCGCATCATTTTCCCGGTTCACAAAAAAGGAGACGACTTTCACAGTGCTAACTATAGTGGTATAAGTGTATTCAACATGGAATACAAGATCTTATTTGCCATATTGTGTGATGGTCTGATACGGAAGCGGTTGCAGACAAAGAAAATCCACAATGAACCAGATCCTCAGATTCCAGCGGATCCTGAAAAGACTCAAGTCCAAATCGATATTCACCATCTTTTCATTGATTTGTAAGTCACATCTGTGCAGAATGACAACAATTGAGAACTCTCGCTGCTTCGTTAAAGTCAGTATTGATTAAACCGAGGCCTTTAATGTCAAAAAAGTTTACGACAAGGAGATGCGCTATCATGTGAGAGTAGAAAAAGTTGTAAAAGTTTGTACAACTATTAGCGTACGCCAATGATATCGACATAATTGGAAAATCACAGCGGATTGTCAAGATGGGTTAAATGGTGAATTAGGGTAAATCTATGTATTTATTTGCTGTCACTAAGAGAATAAAATCAACGAATTAAACAGAACCTTACAGACCACAGCTATAATTTTGTAAGGCACTTTGTCTACCTTGACAGAAGTCATATGTAGGATTATTTAGGACCCCGTAGTATGGTTGAGGTGGGTTGGACACATTAAATTTAGCATTCATTGCACAGCCCCTAGTTTGGGTATAACTGCTAGAAAAACCTATTATCCTGTTTTTTGCAGTTTTTTTTTTTGAGATTTTCGAATTTCTTTCTTGTCATCGCATACATATGTTAACTTCGAACTGTATGTAAAGGCCCAAACTTCTCCATTTGCATGTGGGCAGTAAGTTGGGAGGAAGATGAGCAGGATGTTGTTATTTTCGCAGTGGCTCTTGAATTCGTCATTCCCGACCTGACGCCGGCGGTTGACCCAGTCTGCATAATACCTCTTCTATATTGTATGCAATATACCACAACGAGTTTATGGTCGTCTCCACAAATTGTTTACTTAAAAAATGCATGCCGCGTGATTGGGCTTGCTTGTAGCGTCCTCGACAAAAGCAAACAATCGTGACAGCTTTTAACAAATCTAAAAACGTACAATTTAATTAAAAGCCACCAAACCTTTGAGAGAACTCGTTTTTTCACAATCGTCTGCCCGGTGTGAACGTCGTGTGCGAGCTCAAAATTGACTATCGTAGTTTTTTACAAGACGATGTTCCTAATGTACCGGAAAAATCGATTTGACACATCAGAACGGCATGTATTTGTTTTAATACCTGTATAACATAGTGCTTCCATCAATTCTAAATTTGTTCGTCGCTCTCTATTGTCTACCCAATGGTAAGCGTTTTTGGTACGGATATCACGATCATTAAAAGTTTCAAGGTGTTTTCTTTTCAAAGTTCCGAGAGCGATCCAACGTTATGACATTCAAAGGACTGCACCAGTAAGACCCATTGCTCAGTTCTGCGTGTCGGCTTCAAACTTGGCCTCTTGGGACATGCAGTTCATTTCCAACTAAAATTCTATTTACTTATTGAGATATCAATATACAATATAGAATTTTTATTAAAGTTATACAGTGAAAAAATGTACGTAAAAAAATTTTTCAAAACTAGCTTTTATTTAGTTAAAAAAGAACTAAAAATTTAAAAATAAATTTATTTTGATTTTACTCAAGGCATTTTTTACATTTTAACCTTTGACCGACATTAAAATTCCTTCCTTTCTCTCAAATTCATTCTATTACCAATATAAAAGCGTGTTACATTTTACATTTTAGGTATAATCAAAATATAATCAAAAAATAAAAGTTTGTTTTTAAAATTTTTGATAGCAAAAATCTCTGTGTAGTTGCTTCTTTTCTATTCATGCTTTTCCCTTGAGTATAGGACAAAAACCGTCCATCTCCCCATAGATCCGTTGTAGAGGGATAAGGGCTTCATTACAACAGGTTGCACCCCGGTGCACTGAAGTGCAACGCTAGCGATATAATATGTTTATGCACCCTCATACCATTCAGCCCTCGGCACGTGCTCACTTTAGAGCTGGGTCATCCACATAAATCAAAATCTACATCCAAATTCAAAACAATCGAAAAGCAAATTCGAAAATTTCGCTTTACAGTTCTTATAGCCGCCTTGTTGAGAATTATTTGTTATTATAAAAATATTTCTACTCTTCAAGCCCTTTCATATGATACCCATATTAAGGGGGTTGAAAAGGAAATGTAATCCGCCCTATTTGAGCGGCAGCAATATTGAATTTAGTGTGAGGTGACTAACTTTATCGTTTTCTACTCTTCAATCCCTTTCATTTAATACCCATATTATAGAGGATGAAAAGAAAAATGTAAATGAAATCTTGTAGCGGCGGCCATATTGAATTTAGTGTGATATCACGTATAGGTACTTTTTTATTTCCTACACTTCAAACCCTCTCATTTGATACTCACATTAATGGGGTTGAAAAGAATAAATGTAATCCGCCATTTTGGAGCATCGGCCATTTCGGAATTATTGCAACATTGAGTATTGCATATTGTATTGTCATCAGAACTAAAGGTGTTTGCCAAATTTCAGCAAATTTAACGTGCAGGATTTGATAACACACAAACAGGTGAAACTAAATAAAAGTTTTAAAAAACGCTAATATCAGCAAAAGACTCTTAGCTGTAGAGAAAAGGTTATATCGATATATGGTATGACGTTCCGTCTTTGTTTAATGGTTTCTGAAATATCGCTGTCTGTTATTGAGCCTCTTGTGAAGAAGAATTTCGCACTGACTTGGCAATATTTCAACATATCGCTCTTCAATAGCTTGAAGTCCAGCTTTAAAAAGAATGGTTTTGATAAGTGTAGTTCGAAAAGCAACTAGCCTTTTCCTAGCTCCCTGGTTGGTGTAATGATATTCTTTGTGGATTTTGGACAAAAACAATGGACGGATAAAGCATAATCAATTTTACTTAAAATTAGCTTTTTTGAAAGATTTCAAAGTGAATTTACATTTAACTGGCTTTTGATAGGTGAGAGATATTTTATTATATTTACTCTTGCTGTTAATGAATGTTAAGGTTTATATAATAGTATATATTTATTTCGCTTGAATCTGGCGGTAACTTAAATGCTAAACACACTTTTTGGGGCTCCTGATGTGTTTCCCAAAAAGGTAAATTGGTCTATGAAGCTGGTGTGGAACACAATTGTGACTTCCATTCGACGGATAAGCCGACTTATTGGCCGACAAACACAATGAAAATACCCGATCTTGCCGATTTTTACGTTTTAAAAGGAATCTCTAACAATTACCTATATATAAAAGTTGATGAAAGCTTCGATCTTTCCTGCGACCATTTTTCAGTCATACTGACAATGAGTGACACGCTCTTTAAAAGACAATTACCGCTTCGACTACCTGGAAAAAATACCAATTGGGAAGGATTCAGGAAAGAAATCGAAGATAACAAGGAATTGAACGTCTCAACAAGTTCACCACTTGAACTTGAAATCGAAGTTGACTCCTTCGTGAAAATCGTTCAATATGCTGCGTGGAACAACACACCTCATCAACGACAAAAAAACGACGAAAAATAGCACAAATTACCCGCCAGAGATAAAAAATATGGTATATAAGAAATATATATATATATTAGTATATACAAAGGTACATACTAATATATGTATAGAATTGTGTATTATGTCTATGTGTGTATTGTGTATGTAGGTTAGCTAGACTAAGGTATATTTTAAGTTAGATATTTAGTTATATAAAAAGTAAAAAAGCACGTCCATATGCTATGTTTTTGATAACAAGTGTTTTCTTAGCCTTAAGTGTAGAAAATAAATATTCCGAAACAAAATAATAATGAAGTCGAAGGACATAGACCTAAGAATTTAGAGTAGCCTAGAGTGCCTATGTGGGGCCAGTAAGTCAGTATAAGATTGTTTATTAATTTTAAGCTAGCATTTATGCATTTTTTGTTAGTTTGTCGGATTTAATGATTAATAAAATAAAATGTACTTAAAACTAAAACTACTGACAAAAGAAAAAGCGCGTAAGAAATGCCAATTTATTCGAGCTCCGCAGGATAAAAGACTTCTAAATAAACTTTGTAATCTGCTCAAGGAGACTCTAAAAAACCACAAAAATTGTGTAGTAAATACAAATGTCGAAAACTTGACGGCGGGAAAAGAAACCAATTACTTGCTTTGGAAAGCATTTAAAAGCTTCAAGAGGCCCAAAACCCCAGCGTCACCAATTAAAATCGATAACAACGAATGGGCGAAGGAGGATACGAAGAAAGCGGAGGCATTCGCGGATTATCTAGAAGAAACTTTTAAGATGGGCAAACACTAGTGCACTATACAAGAATATCAGAAAGAGTTTCTGATAACCTTACAATGGCAAACGCAGCTCTTGCTGAGTAAAGGATTATTATACTGAACCGAAAAAAGCTCACGCATACGACCTTATAACCGGAGCGGAGAAGTCCTCAAAATGCTGCCCTCAAAAGCACTCACTAAGCTTTTACATATTATTAACGCGGCCTTAAGACTAGAATAAGTTCAAAAATTTTTGAGGGGATCCTGCTCAAACGTTTAATGCCCATAATTGAAGACAAGAATCTTATCCCCAACCATTAGTTTGGATTTCTGACTACGCAATTATTTTTTGACCAGGTGCATAGAATTACCAACGTAATTGAAAAAGCTCTGGAAGAGAAAAAGATTTGCGCAAACGTATTTCTTGACGGCTCACAAGCCTTTGGCATGAAGGTTTAAAGTTAAATTGTGAGCAAATTTTGCCATGGAAACTTTGCAAAATATTGACAATGTATCTTAAAAATAGAATTTTTCGTGTTAAATACGGAAATGACGTATCGCAGTTTAAAGATATATTGGCCGGTGTACCGCAGGGAAATGTGATCGGTCCACTCCTGTATCTCTTATATACTAGAGATATACGAGTACGACAAGTCGATGGTACTGTTCTTGCCACCTAAAGAATAATCAACGGCGAATTGGAAAGTGCTCTAAATAAGGTATATGACTGGATAAAGATCTGGCGAATCGCTCTCAGCGAGACCAAATCTGTGCAAGTAAACTTTATTTACAGAAAAATAAGTCACCCGCCCATCCATATAAGCTCGGCCTGTTTGCTAATGAGGCTAAATACTCGTATTTGGGCATGACACTCGACGCAAAGCTCAAATGGAAGACACACGTGAAAAAGAAACGTAAAGAACTTGAAACTAAATACAGAGAAATGTACTGGCTACTTGGTAAATATTCCAAGCTTAGTGTAGAAAACAGCCTGCTTTGTACCAAGCTGGGTTGTAATAAGAAAACAAATATTTGTATTTTAGAAACTGTTCAAAATAAAGTGCAACGAAATAAGACCTGCATCGTGAACTTGGAGTTACCTCTAGGTAATAATACAGTCCTAGAAATTCTGGACAAACAAAAAACTAAACCTCTGAACCTGGCACGATAAATTGAAACCGTATTATAAAAGCGGAATATGTAGGATCTTTCAATGGAAAGTCACCTACCAAACGAGCTTATGCTGTGATGAAAAAGCTGCTTGATAAGTTTTACTTAGTTGTGGTATCAAACATAACTATCGAAGGGAGGTGTTTTCAGTGAATAAGAATCTCGTACTATATGAGCACACGCTCGCGATCCTCATAGTGTCTGATGGAAGATTTTCACCTGCCCTCGCCGGGGGAAAAAAAAATGTATATAATTAGGTTTTTAGTTGTATCTGTTTTGTACAAGGTTGGTAACTATTTCTATTTCAGTGTTATTTATAATTAATTTTAGATTTAAATTTTTTTTGCAGACATGAATAAATTTGAATTTCTTCAAAGAGAGGCTAGTGCAGGAGGTATATGACCATTGACTTATATCGTTAAGCAACAGAGAAAACTTTAATTTGGCTTCATATAGGTCAATGCATTTACATAATATACACGGTGTTTCACAATCACCGCCTAAGATAGGTTCCTAAGATCATTTAAAGTCGAAAAACTCGCTTTCTTTTCGACTTGTAACGGTTTATGGTCTCTTTTCTTTAACTGGTTCTTACATTGCCAAACTGCACCCGATTCTTTTTGTTTTTTCTTTGTTTACACAAGAGCAGTTAGCAGTATTTATCCGCTCTACAACGTTTTTGTATGCAGATAACGGTTTTCCCAATTTATTATCCGTTATATTTTTATATATTACTATTAAATATTTTTATAGCCATTTTATTTTGCATGTTAAGATAATTTTTCTGATATTGGTATCATTTTTTTTTACAAAAAGACGTTATTAACTATCATTTTTTCTATTTTATTATGAAAGCCCAATTTATTTTCTTAAAAATACTAACCACTTTTTAACAAACAAATACATTTAAAATTATGAAGAAAACTAAAACAAAAAAAGGAAATAAAAAGAAAAATAAAAAAAAAATAAAAATCAAAATTAATTCTTTGTTGTTGCGACTAACCCACCCTGCTGATCGATACATAACTGCGCTCACCTCAAAATACTTTGCGGTGGCCGTTTTGATCATATCCGGTGTCTCGGGTTGATATGCCAATTCGATACGGTGATTTAAGTCAGTCCTCCAATGTAATAATTTGGCGCTCATGCATAACGTTTTTAAATGCCGAAATAGTTTAGAGGGTTAAGATCCAGTGACCTCGGCGGCCAACTGTTAGGACATCCTCGGACTATCCACTGCCCCGAGAAGTTTTGATTGCATTGGTGTATGTGTAGCCCGTAACGCTACCGACGAGTGCATACGCTACCCAATGCACTCGAAAATCTTTCCTCGCCAGTTCCAAAAAAAATAAATGAAAACACAGTCGCGTTTACTATCAATTACCGCGTGTGTGTGTAGTGCGACGCAGAAATAAATAGCAATTTACACAGTGCGGGTTTCTAAACTCCCCACGCTCCAGGTGGCATCGTACTATTGCCTGCAGTACTGCAGTTGCTGTATTGTCATATGGCACGGTAAATGACTGAGTGTATGTGACAACTGATGTATAGCAAGTTGTGTGTGGAAATTTTATTGGTGTACTGTTTCGTATTGCTGTATGGGCATAACACATACAGCAATCCGATTAGGTTAACCAATTACTAAAAATTTTCACGGCCTTGATTAGTATCGTCAGTGTGTGTTTTTTGTGTTTGCTTGTTGTTATGACTCGGGAATTTAGAGTGGATGTAGCCAGTATAAGAGTATATAAGAGTAATAATTTTTCTGAGTACATCCACGTCTGCAAATACAGGTCAGCTGTTTTCGCACTTAGTGAAACACAGATAGATCCCCGCCCACAATTCTCAGATCACTCTGATCTGAAGCTACCTGGCTACGAACAAGTGCCATTATTTTTTTTCAAACGCGGTCTGGCCAACTACGTGCGTAGTGATATAGCTTACCAAACTCCATCACAATGTAGTCTTTGTTCGGGAATTCAATTTTATGTGGTAAAAATTCCATCTCTGTAAGCAAGCTATCCACAAATGCTTTATTTACAGAAGCCCCAAACTGGACAGCAATTCTGGGTGACTTCGACATTCTGGACAGACAACACCCGAAGGACGGTATGTTGAGAACTTCGATGCGGAAAACAACTTGATCCAACTTGTAACATTAGAAATTCTGCCGCATCCTCCATCCCAACTATCCCAAATATTCAAATTATCTTTGATTTCGTTTTTATTTTGCTTCGTATTTTTTGTTAAAAAAGTGATAACTGTTCTTAAGAGAATAAATTGGGTTTTTATAATTAAAAAGAAAAAATGATACTTAGTAATGTGTTCTTGTGAAAAAAATGATATCAAATCAAAAAACCACCTAAAAATGCAAAAGAATATGGGTTTCATAATAGATTGGGGAAAACGTTATCCGCATAGAAAATAGTGTTGAGGCGAGTAAAAACTGCTAACTGATCTTGTATCTTCTTCTTCTTTTTATCCTTTTATTAACGCTTTCCTCGTTATACGAACTTATGCGTAACGAGTTTCCCATTTTTACTGCATCGTTGCTGCTCCGCTTATGGGGTTGGCTAATGTCACAGACCGCAGAACGCGTCTACATAATGCTCGGTCCTGGATCGCTTCAGTTGTAAGCCCTTAGGCGTTGTTGCGCATTTGCCATCTGAGAAATCCAGGAATTCTTTTTCCGACCTCGTTTTCTTACAGTTGGAGTGACCGTAGTGGATAGTGCCTTTTTGACCGGATTTTCCGCAGATCTTCTTTGAACGTGGCAATACCAGCTTATTCTATTCGCCTCAAGCTGTTCGGTTACCGAATTCTTTATATGTAGACTTCCTCTTATACGCGTAGATCTAATACAATCGCGTTTAGTGACTCCACTAGACATCCTTAACATCACAACGTCATTTTGTTTTTAAACGCTTCGTACATTGTCCAGCACTGTGAACCGTATATAAGAGCTGGTCTATCAATCGTGGTGTAGAGTTTCCCCTTTAATTTAAGTGGAAATTTTCGGTCGCAAAAGATTTCCGAATTTTCCCGCCATTTCATCCATCCCACACTCACTCTGTGGTTTACGTCGTCGTCACATTTCGCTTCCATGTTAACGATTGATCCTAAGTACTTAAAGATAGTGCTTTTCGGAAGAACTATTCCGTCTAACATTATATCCGGAACAGGTCGCAACGGATGCGCAAATGGGCACGTCAAATGCTCCGTCTGTGAACGACTTATTTTAAACCCGTTTCTCTCTAGCGCATCCATGAATCTAAGGCGTTCTGTAATCGACGTTATCGCTAAGTATGACTGCGTCGTCAGCGAAGAGAATTGGCGTTACATTTGCTTCGTGCATGCAGTCTTTTAAAAGATAGTCGAATACTATGTTAAAGAGGAAAGGGCTAAGTCCGCTTCCTTGATGCACTCCGACATTAACTGGCAATTCTCTCGTTAGTCCAGCAGAGCTCTTAACCGCAGTTTTCACGTTTCCGTACATGTCTTGTATTATTCTAACATACGTTTCCGGTATGTTTTGAGACCTCAGCGCGGCTCATATGAGATCCCTAGGCACTCGATCGAATGCTTTGTCGAGGTCGATAAATACCATGTGTAAATCCTTAGACGATCTTGCTGCTGCTGATCTTGTATCATTAAAGAAAAAAAAAACAGGAATCGGTTGCAGTTTAGCAATATAAGAGCCAAGTACCTATATATGAAACGAGACCAAAAATTATAAAAACCGTTATAAGTAGAAAAGAACGCGAAAACTAGAAAATAACCTCTTAAGTTTTTCAACTTTAAATTACCCTATTGAGTACGGTCAGTACCCAAAATATGCCGGCATCCGAGTGCCTGCAGCCCGATATTGAATACAATAGATGCTTAAAACTCGTGCTTGTTAGCTTTAAATGCATTTTATTTTCTTAATCATTAACTCTTACATACTAACAAAAAATGCTTAAATGCTAGCTTCAAATTACTAAACAATCTTATACTAACTTACTGGCCTTACGCAGGCACTCTAACCTACTCTAAGTTCTTATATCTATGTCTTTCGACTTCATTTACATTTTTTTTATGATATTTATTTTCTATACTTAAGGCTAAGAAAAACACTGTTAACAAAAACTTAGCATATGGACACAATTTTTTATTTTTTACGAAAACTTAATATCTAACTTCAAATAAACCTTTGTCTTCCTACCCTACATACAATACATACATACACACATACAGACGTTATACACAATAATTTACATACATTAGTATATACCTTTATATATACTAATATATAAATATCTTTGTTTAATGCTAACCTAAGCCTATTTAAGCTGGCCATCGCTATTTACAGAGCAAATAGATTGGTCAGCTATGCCTCATCAGTGAGGCTGGTCCGTAATTGACGGAAACAACGAAGAAACATTTTTCCCATCATTCAACCACCAGAAATGCTGGTGCTGCCGAACGACATCCCTCTTATCTCGATTCCCCACCGCCCTACTGAACCTAAGACGATCCACCCTGCCGTGTGCGACGTCTCTGTTGTAGTTGAGTCACCTGTCCCCAGCTGTCCGAGCGACATGGAAGATTAACGGGACCGCTGTTCTATCCTGGATCAACCCTATCTGATCAAGGTAGAGGAATGCTACCGGTGGAACGAAGCCGTTAGAGCGCACACTCTCATGATAAAGGTTATTGGGGTAGTAAGTCCTGGATATCAGGTTAATCGTCGAGGCCATTGCTCTTGCAATGTGCCTTCGAGTCAGCTTAATTACGAAGTTGTCCACTCGTATTAGGTTCGCCCTGTTGTAAAGGACCTCATTAGGATAAAAATTGTTGTACTCCGACTCTGGTGTCCTGTACAAGCGAAGACAGGCCCTAAGGCAAGCCCTCTCAAACACCCGAATCTTTTCCATTAAGCTTGCTCGTACATTGAACCACATGGACACACAAATACCAGCATGGGTATGGACAAGACGCGATTGTCCAGGTCATAATTAGGGCCAATGATATTATTGTCCTTGTATACTTCCTGGAAAGTCGCCCCTATGGCCTCAACCTTCTCCTGTGGATCCTCGATCACAAAGAAGTCGTCATCATCAGCGGCCTCATTTGTATCAATGCTTGCTATTGTTAGTAACCGTTCGTTGTGTGTTGTCCGGGCTATTTTAAGACACTGAATGTCGTTTTGATTTTTTCTCCTAAATAGTTTATTTTTTTTCGGGAACATATTCGGGTTGCTGGTGTTTACAGCCCGTACCTTGTTGTTCCAATACAAACTTACAGCAATTCTGTAATTCTCTTTGATTAATGTTTGAATATTTTTAATCGACGACTTCTGTGTCCTAATCTCTGGGTCTTGTCTGTCTGTAAACTGTCTGTATAAGTTTACAAGTCTTGTCAGAAGTCTACTTTTCTGTCGGGGCAGTGCGTCAATAGTAGGATTGCGGAACAGATCTTCGTTAGTCGTTTGTTTATACCGCGGTAATGTAGTGTCCATAGTTTGTTTTGTTGTCTGGTCCATTCGTTTAAGGTACTTATCGATTTCCTCGTTTGATAAATTCCTATTGGACGGTGGGTGGAGCGTGTTCGAGGAGAGTGCTCTTGTCAAGGTTGCGGAGAAGCGTGTCCATCGAGTCTTACTGTAGTTGTAAGAGTATCTTTGGACAAACTCCTCCAATTCTGCAATTTCGTTGGGAACTGTGATTTGGGTGCTAAAACCGCAATGGTCGCTGTCATACACGAATGTGCGCAGACAGTTAAGCGTTTGTAAATTCGTACCTGTCAGTCGTATATGTTCGTCGTACAGTAAAAGATCCAAATAAGACCCGCCTCTGGGAAACGACGGGTTATCTGTCGCTTTAAGACCGAGTCTGTACATAACATCGTGCTGACCACACCAATCGAGTAGTATATGCCCTCTAGTATTTGGAAAATTATTTCCCAAATATCTGTGTCTAGCGTTGAAGTCCCCGCCGATTATAAAATAATTCTCCCCCGATTCCAGCCTCAGAAGTCGAAAAAGCGTGTCGAGCTCTGTTATAAATAAATTGGATTGTGAGGCCTCAGGTGCATAAACAGAGGCCAAGTATAGCCGCTTTCCACTGCGGAGCGGGATGTAAATGACGACTGCCTCCAACAGTCGTAACCTGCGTAACATTACCTTGTATACTCTGTGGAATTTTATGCCTCCTTTAATGAAGATCGCGACACCTTCTTTTAATAATATAATTATTGTACTCCAGGTTGTGCTCATAGGTTAGCTTGGTTTCGCTAGCCAAAAACACATCAGAAGTTTGGTCTTGTAGCAATTTAAACATCGCGGCTCTTCATTCGATCCTAATCAGTTAATTAATATCCACTTCAAGGACCTTCAAAGGTTGCTCCATCATGTGCGTACCCATTGCGACATGTGTTGCGTTAGGCCCGGCAGCAGTGCGTAGATCTGGTCCACTCGCTTGGCCTGTTCTTGCACCTGCTGTTGCAGCTGAGCCATCTGCCCTTGGGTTGCGAACAAGATGGCCAGCATGTTAGGTGCAGCTTCTGTTGTTCTCGGCATAGGCGCCGGAGAAGCAACAGCCGCTTGCTGTGCCGTAGCCCCCCTACCTGACGCCATTTGGGCGTAGGAAATTTGGGGCCTGACGGCTGGTGTTTGAAACCTAACAGGTGAACGTTTGACCTCCACCTTCTGCTGCCGAGCGAGTTTTGCTTTTTTAATGTCGGCGAACCTAGGACAACTCCGATAGTTTGCTGTGTGTCCCACGTTCCCACATTACACGCACGAGAGCTGCGTTCTATCGGATGCTCCGTCCCTACCCAGAGCACACTCCTCGGAACCGTGGATCTTTGCGCACCTTGTGCGTGCCCGAACCTCTGGCAGCGAACGCATTGTATAACACCTTCGCTCCTTTTTAATTTTTCCCCAGTGAACCACCTGGTAGTCTAGGACATTGATACTCCTTACACTATCCAGACGGCTTTCGGGACTGAGCTGCACCAGGAAGAACGGCAGACCCCCGGCGGGAGAAACCGCCTGGCTCTAGCAATCCATTTCGGATTGCTCCCTCTGCCTACGTGCAGTTTGTCTCTGCTTAATTGCAAGCACTTTCTTTTTCAGCTCTTGAATGCTGCTGTTTATATCTTTTATTTGCTCATCCTCATCTTCAGATTCAGACGCAGCTAAAGAGGCAAAGTTATTGTTGCCCCCCACATACTGCACTTCATCAGTGATGTGCATCAACGCATCCTCTGATTTTCTTTTACGTTGCTGTGTTGTTTGTGTTGTTTCCTCCGTTGCCAATGCTGCACCCATTTTCATTTTTATTGAATTAGGAGTGGTTCTTAACCTCCTCCTCCTTAGAATAGCTTTAGCCACGGCACCGGCAACAGCATTGCTGCCTTTCGCAACTCCCGTTATGGGAAGAGCGGAGCGCTCTCCACCATCCATCACGTGATTTTATTATTTTATATTGTTTTTGTTTTTATTTTACACTAATAATAAAAATAAAAAAATAAAAAAAGTGCCCAGTTTTTCCAGGGATCGAACTCGTATCCCACCATAATTAAATAATCGGCGCCGCTCATTTTTCATTTCATTTTAAATGCATTTTTATTAATTTAAATTCAGAAATTCTTACAAGCTATACAAAAAAACGCTTAAAAATTAACTTAAATAACTTAGAAAACTATCTTATTCTAACTTACTGGCCCCATGCAGACACTCTAAGTTAAACATAATTCTTAATCTACATGTTCCGTACAGTACTTTTTTTTTTCGTTACATTAATTTAAGCCTAAAACTAAGAAAATAATTTTATTAAATAAAAAACTTAGTAAATGTACTTTTTTTTTTGTTCTACTTAGTATAAAACTTATAAACTAAAACTTAAAGACTACTTAAAATAAATCCTAAGCCTACTTAACCTACTTAAGCTAACTTATTGCTCAAGTAGTATTTCTTTTTTTTTGGTGTGGCTTGGATTACCACTTTTTTTTAGAAAAGGTTACCCATCTCTGTTTTTTTTTTTATTTTCATTTTTTTTTTTTAGTTTTTAATTTTTTTTTTTTTTTTGTTTGTATAATTTTTACTCTTAAATCTACCTTAACCCTACCTACACCTATGTAAGCCGGCCACGGCTAAAAAAGATTAGGCTGACCAACTCTGCTCCCTAATGGAGCAACCCTGCACTGGAGGAGTTCGATGATGGAGCTTCCCCTTCTTCAAGCAAGCCACCAAAATTGTTGGTGCTGCCGAGCAACATCCCTCATGTTGCGACTCCCTACCGCCCTACTAAACCGGAGACGCTCCGCACTGCCGTGTGCGACGTCTCTGTCGTAGTTGAGTCGCCTGTCCGCAGCTGTTCGAGCGACGTGGAAGATTAACGGCACCGCTAATCTATCCTGGATCAGACCTTGTTTGTCGAGGTAGAGGAACGCTTCTGGAGGAATAAAGCCGTCAAAGCGAACTCTCTCGTGATACATATAATTGGGGTAGTAAGCCCCAAATATCTGGTTGTTCGACGAGGTCATTACTCTTGCAATGTGCCTTCGAATCAACTTAATAACGAAATCGTCCACTCGTTTAGGTTCGCCCTATTGTACAAGACCTCATTAGGATAGAATTTTATGTACTCAGACTCTGGTGTTCTGTACAAGCGAAGACAAGCCCTAAGGCAAGCCCTCTCAAACACCCGAATCTTTTCCAAAAGACTTGCTCTCACGTTGAACCACACGGGCAACCAAATGTAAGCATAGGCCGAATAAGGGCCATGTAGCAGATCACCTTTACCCTCGCAACGAGTTGTCTGCTATAAAACAGTGTCTTGGTAAGGGCAAAAGCACCTCTGGCTCTGGCCAGAGCAACATCTATATGTTTGTTAAAATACAGATATTGATCTAGCCAGATCCAAAGGTATCTGACTACATTTCGACAAACAAGTGGTTGCCCGTGTTGTCCCACGATCTGAAACTTTCGCCAATTCTTTCTGGTATCCGCAGAGGCCCCAGACAAAGGCGTCCTAAACAGAATGGTTTCCGACTTCTGAAAGTTGATCTTCAACTTCCAGTCGTCGCAATATTGTTTAATTTTATCGAAGTCACGTTGCAAAAGAATGTTTATAACCTCTATCTTTGGACCTGATCTGTACGCGATTAAGTCGTCTGCGTACGCTATGGCATGGTGAAGTGAACCTATCAGATCGCTTGTGTAAATGTTGAAAAGGATTGGCGAATTGACCGCACCTTGTTGCAGACCGTTTTTAATGTTGAATGTACCAGTAGAAGTCACATTGCCATTTTTCACGATGAACTGTCTATCTGTGAGCATATTGAAAAGAATATACAGCAGTGGTTTACTAATGCCCAGTCTGTCCAACTTGTAGAAGAGTCCCTCTAACCATACGGTATCGAAAGCCTTCTCCAAGTCTATCAGGCAGGCACTCGTGCACTGTTTCTTGGCTTTGTTCCATTGGACATCAGAAACCAGTTTAGACGCGTCATGAATAACATCATGCCCCGCCTTCAAACCGAATTGATTATCCGGAACTATGTTTCTGTCCTCAACCCACTTTGTCAGGACTCTATTGATAACTTTTTCGAAAACCTAACTGATATTTGGAAGGAGACTGATCGACCGGAGATTCGCCGGATTGGAGGTGTCTTTATCCCTTTTGAGGATGGGATGTACCACCGCAGTTTTCCAATGCGCTGGATAATGTGCATTATTCATTGCATTGTTAAACAGGGTGGTATAAATGTCCACCGCTTCTAGTGGGAGATGTCGAAGCACAATGTTCGGTATTCCATCGGTTCCCACTGATTTCTTACTTCTAATTGTGTCGAAGATCGTTTGAAGCTTTTCCTTCGATATGAACGGGGGTTGTTCCCATTCATTGGCGATGACATTATTTGCCATGTTCTCGTCACTGAACTGGGTGAAACCCGAGTTCTCGATTCGCCAGTTCACTATTTCATTTCGAAGGTAGAAATTGTGCACAAGGACTCGATTTTCCAGGTCGTGGTTGGGACCAATGATTTCATTTGTCTTGTACACTTCCTGGAAAGTCGCTCCTATAGCCTCGACCTTCTCCTGCGGATCTTCGATCACAAAGAAGTTGTCATCATCAACAGCTTCATTTGGATCTATGCCTGCTGTTGAGAGTATGCGTTCGTTGTCAGTCGTTCGGGCGATTTTTAGACATGAAAGGTCATAATCGGCGCCGCTAACTGCTAGGCTATCGACAATTATCTTTGTTGTAAACACTAAGTTACTGTCTTCTTCACTCTAAGAAAGCCGAACACGTTTATTCTCTGTGGAGATCCACGAACGACTGAAAAAAAAAACTCGTGCTTGGCATTGAATTGAATTCACCGCAATGTAGGCGTAAGATAACAGTCGTTCATTGATCTCCGCAGAGAAAGGATGTATTTAGGCTTATCTTTTTTAGTAAAGAAGTGGAATAAAAATTTTCAAATATCGCAGAAGAGACAAAGTTTGCAAGTGTTCAGTGGCCTGACGGTAGTGGTGGTGAACCGATCAGCCGTTCATTGATCTCCACGGAGAACAGACGTGTTTCGGCTTCTTGTGCGGAAGAGTGAATTTAGTGTAAACATTTAGTGTAAAAATTACAGACAATTTTTCGAGTTATTCGGTAGCCTGGTGTTAGTGGCACTGAACTGACAAAGCAAGGGTCGTGGGTTCGATTCCCGGAAAACCCAAGTTCATTTTTATTTTAAAAAGTGTTTAAAAAGACAAATTACTATAGTAAACAGGGTTCAATCGAACGATGAGTGGCAGTGAGCGGTCCGCTATGTCAATAGCGGGATCAGAAGGTGGCACGATGTCATCTGATGATGAGGCCGTTAAACCAGCCCACCAAAAACCAACAATAGCAACAACAGCAACAACAGCAGCAACATTAGAAATAAGAACAAAAAGGAGGAGGAAGCTTAAGCCAACTCCGAACCTGATAAAGCGCCCTTCTCTTTCAACCTCAACCGAAAAGCTGCCGGGTGGAGCAAGGGAAGAGGGGCCAACAACGTCAAAAAGGGCGGTAGATGAATCTGACCATGAAAATTACCCATACGTGTCTGATGGTGGAGAAGGCCACTATATGCGTAACAATACCTTCGCATCTCTGGCGGCTTCAGAGTCAGAGGACGAAGACGAGGAGGTTGCAGCTCTAAATAACAGCATCAAAGAGCTGCAAAACAAAGTACTGAACATTAAAGCTAAGCAAATGGCAAGGAGGGAGAAGGAGCAACAACAACTTCTGACCTATCAGCAACAGTTGAACAGTACTCCACAACAAAAAATACATAAACCGGTACAAGTTCTGGAGAAAAAGCAACCACAGGCAAAACAAAAAATCCGAGAATACCAAAACAAACAACAACAACAGCAGCAGCAAAAACAGCCCCAAAAAAAGCAACAGCAACAACAACAGCAGAAACATAAACAGCCACAGCAGCATCAACAACAGCAGCAGCAGCAACAACAACAGCAGAAGCAGAAACAAAGGGTTCCACCTATCAACACATTCAAGATGGAACTTAAGGACACAATCAAACTGTGTAAGTCGGCCATAGGCTGTAATTTTTATGTTAAAAGACTTAGCGTAGATAGGCATGGGATCCACTGCAACACAGTGGAGCGCTACCACAAAATAAAGAATTTGTTAAGGGATTCGACGACGGAGTTCTTCTCCTTCACCCCGAAGGGGGAAAAGCTGCAAACTATGCTGCTGAGGGGGTTAGAACCGTCTACTTATCCGGAGGAGCTCCTTGCACTGCTCAAAGAGAAAGAGTGCGACGGTCTTAAATTCGTGGGGGTTAAGCCGTTCGTCACAGCCAGAGCCAAAAGGGAGAAACGGAAGCTACCGTTCTTCCTGGTGCAGCTCAGTCCCGAAAGCCGTCTGGATAGTCTAAGGAGTATCAATGTCCTAGACTACCAGGTGGTTCACTGGGAAAAAGTAAAAAGGCACGAAAACATTTTGCAATGTGTTCGTTGCCAAAGGTTCGGGCACGCCGCGTCGAACTGCGAAATGTAGCCTCGATGCGTTAAGTGCGGTAAGAACCAGAAGTCTGAAGAATGCGCTCTAGGTAGGGATGGAGCGTCAGAAAAAGGCCAACTCTCTTGTGTTTTATGTAAGAACACGGGACACACCGCAAACTATCGGGGTTGTCCTAAGTTCCAATACATAAAAAGAGTAAATCTGGCTCGACAGCAAAAGGTGGAAGTTAAGCGTCCACCTGTTCTACCAAAAACACCAGCCGTTACTCCCCAGGTTACCTACGCCCAAATGGCGGCTTCTCGGGCCCCTGCGCCTAGAGCACCGGAACCGGCAAATGACATGCTAGCTATCTTGCTCTCTATCCAGGGGCAAATGGCTCAGCTGCACTGTCAAATTACCGAGCAAGCTACGCGGGTAGATCAAATATACGCGCTGCTGCCGAGCCTAACGCACCTTCAGTCGTAATGGGTACGTACATGGCGGAGCAAACCCTGAAGGTCCTTGCAGTAAATACTAATTCACTGATTAGGATTGAGCGAAGAGCCACACTGTTTAAGTTGCTTAAAGACCAAGCCCCTGATGTGCTTTTGGTAAGCGAAACTAAGCTAACCAAAAGACACAAAATGAGGCACAGAAGGTACAAAATCATGCGAAGAAATCGACCCAACTCCATACAAGGAGGAGGCGTTGCAATCTTCGTAAGAAAAGGTATACGTTTTAAAAGAATATACAGTCGTGTAGTAACGTAGGTTTCAGGTGCTAGAAGCATGCATCATGTATATCCCTCTCCGCAGTGGACAGCGGTTAAACATGTGTCAGTTTATGCATCTAAGGCTATTCAATCCACCCTATTCATCTCAGAGCTCGAGACACTTTTTCGATTTCTGAGACTGGAATTGGAGGAAATCTATTTTATTATCGGCGGAGATTTCAACGCCAAACATAACGATTGGGGAAATAATACACCAAACACTAGAGGGAACCTGCTATTCAATTGGTGGGGTCAGCACAGTGTGATGTACCGACTCGGCCTTAAGGCGACGGATAGTCCTTCGTTTCCTAGACACGGCTCCTATTTGGATCTCCTGCTGTTTGACACACGAATACAACTGACAGGTACGAACCAACAAACTGTAAACTGTCTTCGCACTTTTGTGTATGACAGTGACCATTGCGGTCTTAGTACCGAAATAACCGTTCCGAACGAAAATGCGGAATTGGATGAGTGTGTTCAAAGGCATTCCTACAACTATAGTAGAGTGCGTTGGACACACTTCTCAAGGACACTGACTAGAGCACTCTCCTCGAATTCGCTCCACCCACCGTCCAACAGAAATCTGTCAAACGAGGAGATTGACAGGTATCTAAAACTAATAGACAAGACAATTAAACGAACAATGGACAAAACGATACCTCGGTATCAACACACTGGCAACGAAGACCTATTCCGCAATGCAACTATTGACGCACTTCACCGACATAAAAATAGACTACTCTCAAGACTGAAGACCTTGCACAGACAGTTTACTGACAGGCACAACCCGGAGATTTTGACATTAAAGTCGCCGATCAAAAACCTCCAAACATTTATTAAAGAAAATTACAGGGCTTCTGTAAGTTTGTACTGGAACAACAAAATTCAGGCTGTAAACACCAGCAACCCGAATATGTTCCCGCAAATAAGCAAAATATTTCGGAGGAAAGATCAAAACGACCTTTCATGTCTAAAAATCGCCCGAACGACTGACAACGAACGCATACTCTCAACAGCAGGCATAGATCCAAATGAAGCTGTTGATGATGACAACTTCTTTGTGATCGAAGATCCGCAGGAGAAGGTCGAGGCTATAGGAGCGACTTTCCAGGAAGTGTACAAGACAAATGAAATCATTGGTCCCAACCACGACCTGGAAAATCGAGTCCTTGTGCACAATTTCAACCTTCGAAATGAAATAGTGAACTGGCGAATCCAGAACTCGGGTTTCACCCAGTTCAGTGACGAGAACATGGCAAATAATGTCATCGCCAATGAAAGGGAACAACCCCCGTTCATTTCGAAGGAAGAGCTCCAAACGATCTTCGACACAATTAGAAGTAAGAAATCAGTGGGAACCGATGGAATACCGAACATTGTGCTTCGACGTCTCCCACTAGAAGCGGTGGACATTTATACCACCCTGTTTAACAATGCAATGAATAATGCACATTATCCAGCGCATTGGAAAACTGCGGTGGTACATCCCATCCCCAAAAGGGATAAAGACACCTCCAATCCGGCGAATCTCCGGTCGATCAGTCTCCTTCCAAATATCAGTTAGGTTTTCGAAAGAGTTATCAATAGAGTCCTGACAAAGTGGGTTGAGGACAGAAATATAGTTCCGGATAATCAATTCGGTTTGAAGGCGGGGCATGATGTTATTCATGACGCGTCTAAACTGGTTTCTGATGTCCAATGGAACAAAGCCAAGAAACAGTGCACGAGTGCCTGCCTGATAGACTTGGAGAAGGCTTTCGATACCGTATGGTTAGAGGGACTCTTCTACAAGTTGGACAGACTGGGCATTAGTAAACCACTGCTGTATATTCTTTTCAATATGCTCACAGATAGACAGTTCATCGTGAAAAATGGCAATGTGACTTCTACTGGTACATTCAACATTAAAAACGGTCTGCAACAAGGTGCGGTCAATTCGCCAATCCTTTTCAACATTTACACAAGCGATCTGATAGGTTCACTTCACCATGCCATAGCGTACGCAGACGACTTAATCGCGTACAGATCAGGTCCATAGATTGAGGTTATAAACATTCTTTTGCAACGTGACTTCGATAAAATTAAACAATATTGCGACGACTGGAAGTTGAAGATCAACTTTCAGAAGTCGGAAACCATTCTGTTTAGGACGCCTTTGTCTGGGGCCTCTGCGGATACCAGAAAGAATTGACGAAAGTTTCAGATCGTGGGACAACACGGGCAGCCAGTTGTTTGTCGAAATGTAGTCAGATACCTTGGGATCTGGCTAGATCAATATCTGTATTTTAACAAACATATAGATGTTGCTCTGGCCAGAGCCAGAGGTGCTTTTGCCCTTACAAAGAGACTGTTTTATAGCAGACAACTCGATGCGAGGGTAAAGGTGATCTGCTACAAGGCCCTTATTCGGCCTATGCTTACATTTGGTTGTCCCGTGTGGTTCAACGTGAGAGCAAGTCTTTTGGAAAAGATTCGGGTGTTTGAGAGGGCTTGCCTTAGGGCTTGTCTTCGCTTGTACAGAACAACAGAGTCTGAGTACATAAAATTGTATCCTAATTAGGTCTTGTACAATAGGGCGAACCTAATACGAGTGGACAATTTTGTTATTAAGTTGATTCGAAGGAACATTGCAAGAGCAATGACCTCGTCGAACACCCTGATATCTGGGGCCTACTACCCCAATTATATGTATCACGAGAGAGTTCGCCTTGACGGCTTTATTCCTCAGAAGCGTACCTCTACCTCCACAAACAAGGTCTGATCCAGGATAGATTAGCGGTGCCGTTAATCTTCCACGTCGCTCGAACAGCTGCGGACAGGCGACTCAACTACGACAGAGACGTCGCACACGGCAGTGCGGAGCGTCTCCGGTTTAGTAGGGCGGTAGGGAGTCGCAACATGAGGGATGTTGCTCGGCAGCACCAACAATTTTGGTGGCTTGCAGAAGAAGGGGAACCTCTATTGTCGAATCTCTCCAATACTAGATAGCTTCGTTAGGAAGCATAGCGGGTCTGCCTATTATTTAGTCATGGGCGGCTTACATAGATTTAGGTAGGATTAAGGTAGATTTAAGAACAAAAATTATAAAAACACAAAAAAAAATAAAAAAAATATTAAAAAAAAAGATAAAAAAATAAAAAAAACTAAAAAAAAAATATATATAAAAAAAAAAAACTTTGAGATGGGTACCTTTCTGGTGATTTTTCTCAAACCAAAAAAATGATACTTATACAATATAATAAGGTAGATTAAGTAGGCTAAGTAGGTTAAGTAGTATAAGTAGGTTAATTAGATTTAGATTTATATTTAGGTATTTTTAAGTTTTATAATAAGATTAAATAACAAAAAAGAAGTCCGTATACTAAGTTTTTTTTTTTAAATAAAATAAGTTTTCTTAGTTTTAGCTTTAATTAATGTAAAAATTAAAATATCGTGTAAGGATCGTCGAAAGACATTTAGACTAAGAATTATGTTTAACCTAGAGTGGCCCGCATGGGGCCAGTAAGTTACGATAAGATAGTTTTAAGTTAATTAAGCTAATTTTTAAGCGTTTTTTTGTATAGCTTGTAAGAATTTCTGAATTTAAATTAATAAAAATGCATTTAAAATGAAAAAATGAGGCGTAAGATAACACCAGTATCTTATTCTCGCCTGTTTTCTTTTTTGTTATGTGTAAATAATGTGTGTTTGCAGAGTAAGCAATTTGTACAAGATTCGCACTTATTAGTTTTTGTACATAAATTTTTGTAAATTAAGCTAATTGTGTCGAGAACTTTTTATGTATGTTAGAATAAGCAACTATATATTTACACAAATATCGCCAAAAAAACATTGTACTTCTCAAATATAATTTGACAGCTATTTAAGACTTTGATTTTTATTCCAACCAGGTCTAGAAGGTTGCAAATTATAGTCTCAATCTTGTGTGTTCTATTGCAGTATTGTACTTTAAATACCAATGTTAGTCAAGATACAGAACCGTGGTCTTACCGTCACGTACAGTAAAAACATTGTATTCAGACCCAGGAACCCATGGTTTTCGTCTGCGGCCGTGACTATGGGTCACCCTGTATACACAACGTCTGTATAAATACAGTAATCTAAGTTTTTGTATTTTCATAAGGTTACTTATTTGATTAAAGGTGAATGCAAAACAAATAACCAATAACGGTGATCCCTGCAGGATTTCGTGTTCGAGTAGCATAATTTTAGAAAATATGTTTTAAATCTTAATGCAGACTTTTCTGTTTGTAAGAAAAAATTTTATGAACTAATGGATTTTAGGGCCGAGACCCCATTCAGAAAACAACTTGACCCAGCTTGTAAATGAGCCCAGACATGGATAGTCATATCGCCAACACCCTGGGCTTGTTTCTAACATCTCACCCTGATAAGTACACTGTTGTTGTGCTCTCACCTCTAGGCTCGTCTGACGATTGTGTGATATCAGCTAAATTTTCGTACATTGACCACACAGTTAGAGAAAAAATTCATAAAAGAACAGTAATAAGCAATAATAATGGCAATACGCGAAAGCCAATTGGAGTTGGCTTAATACCTTTTTTAGGAATTTATACTGGTCGTTATGTTTCCTCGATAACGACGTGGATGCCGCTGCTAATCTGATCACAGACACTCTTCTCTTTGGAATTAGATCCTTTATCTCTCATCGAATAAAAAGCATCAGACCAAAGGGAAAGTAGTGGTAAGGCTTGAGTTGTTAAGAGGCTGTCAGTGTAAGAGAAATATTTTGCCGGTCCTATAAGACCAACCCGACGGAGGAAAACCGGAAAAAATTCAAACGAGCCAGGAATGACTGCAACGCCTTTCTTGAGCATGTGAAATTTCTATACTACCAAAACTGAGGCAAAAAGTATTACAGTGTCCCAAAGATAGCAACAATTTTTGATCGTTCGTTCGTCATCGTCCATCCCAACGCTCATTTACAAAGACATTCCAGCTGTCAGCTCTTTGGATAAAGCCAATCTGCTTGCTGCACACTTTGGAGCTAGCTCAACGCTTCCAGATTGTGCTTTGTCTCCGCCTACATTTGAGTGCGTCCAATCGT
Source organism: Volucella inflata (assembly GCA_928272305.1). Taxonomy (NCBI): domain Eukaryota; kingdom Metazoa; phylum Arthropoda; class Insecta; order Diptera; family Syrphidae; genus Volucella; species Volucella inflata. The sequence goes on along the minus strand of OV743721.1, from coordinate 14,051,463 downwards.
CAATGGGACGAATCCACTTTCGCACTCGTGTAGTAGCAAGAGTACTTAAAGGACTTAACGCCTACAAATCCGCTGGTCCAGATGGTATATCTCCCCATCTTCTGAGAAGGTGTTCTTCTACGCTGGCGAAACCACTGCGTTAGCTTTTCCATTAATCCTACTCTTTAGGACTCTTTCCGAGCAGATCGAGAACAGATTTGTCCATCCGGTCCCTTAAAGAGGCAAATCTTCTTCTCCCTCCTCCTACTGGCTCATTGCACTTACGTCCCTACTTTCCGAGGTAATGGAAACGCTGATAAATCGTCAGCTCATGAAATATCTCGAAGCACGAAAACTTCTTAATGACCGGCAGTACGGTTTTCGTAGCAACAGGTCCACCGGTAATTTGATGGCATGTCTCACCAAAGCTTACATCAATCTGGTGAAAGCAAGAGTTTGGCATCATGCTTTTTTGTCCAAAATGCGTTCTTTTGCGATCGACGATTCTCTTCTTCAATGGATTAGAAATTATGTTTCGGAACGTTCAATTCAAATGGTTGTGGATGGTTTCAAGTCTGATATTCACAAAATAAATGGTGTGCCCCAGGGCTCCGCTCTGTCACCGTCACTCTTTTTAATTTTCATCAATGTTCTCTTGTCTGCTACTTCTAATCCAATTTACTCCTTTACTGACGTTTTTTGTGTTTTTATAAGGTTACTTATTTGATTAAAGGTGATTGCAAAACAAATTACTGATAAGGATGATCCTTGCAGGATTTCGTTTTCGAGTGGCATAATTTTAGAAAATATGTTTCGAATTTTAAGGCAGACTTTTCTCTTTGTAAGAAAAGATTTTATGAACTGATAGATTAGGGCCGAGGCCGCATTCGCATAACTTGTTGAAGATAAACTGCATGCCTATCCGATCGAAAGCTTTAGCAAGATCTTAGGTCAGGATGGTCATACGGTTACGTGCTGTGAGGGCTTTTGTTACAACAAAGTCAATATGAAGTATGGAATAGTATGATATCTTTGCTGTAAATATTGTTAACCAGTGCTATGAACCATTGTTTAGCTGAATCTGGCATATTCTTTATCAAAGTATAGGATATCTTGTTCCTCCCTGGTGTCTTTCCGCGTAGTATACGCAATTTTCGAAATCAATTGTGCGAAGAAATCGCACATTTCACTAGATTTAGACACAACGCCTGTTGGGTTCTTGAAAACCCTTCAGATTTGAACTTTTTGTTATTAGTTTAATATTTACCAAATACAACATATAATTAATTAATTTACTCCAAAGACAAAGTTCAACAAATTCTAGAGAAAGGCTATTTCACAATTCTAATAATGCAATTAAAACTTCATTAATTGAAAATATAGTCAATTAAATTCATGAATTAGAGTTCTAATTGTGCAATTAAAAACTCCATTAATTCAAATTATATCTGATTAAATTCAAAAATCGAATTAAAGATAAAAGTTCCTTTAAACCTCTATTTTTTTATTACGGCAATTAACAAATTCAGATAATTTTTTTCTTCATTAAATTAACAAATTCAGATAATTTGTTTTTCAGTTCACTTATCCCGATGTATTCGTCTTCCAGCCCTGGTGACCAAAGCGTCTGCTGAATCTTATCTGGGCCCCTCAGCTCTTGCCGCTGTTTCTGCTTCTGAGTCGCGTTCCATACAAGATGCCGGCCGAATACTTTCAACCACTACTTCAAGAGGTTGATTAGCAGAAGATTGAGTCTGTTATGAATCTGAATACGGAACTGGTATTAAATGAAATCTGTTTCTCCGAACAACTTTCTTATTCGTTTCAATCAAATATGACCTATGCTGCACTTTTTCCAAAACTTTTCCATGTCTTTTTATATCTCAACGTTTTCTCTACTTTTCCTTAAAAAAATTTTTTCTGTTTTTACAGCAGCTTCAGCTGCCCCGTTGGCTTGATGGAACTGCGGGCTACTAGTGATTACACTGATGTACCATTTTTTGGCGAATTGCCGAAACTCAGACGATTCTAGGTTTTGAAACTGTGTGCCACTATCGGTATACAATTTTTCTGGTATACCATGATGGCTGAACGTTTCTTAACATTTACTGATGACGTCAATCATGCTCAAACGTGTCAGCTCCCCTATCACAAAGTACCATGGAAAGCAGTCGGTGATAACTATGAACCATTTTTTTCCAGCTTGAAAAAGTCCATCGCAACTTTTTGCCATGGGTATTCTGGCAAATCGGATACCACTAGCGGTTGTTTTTTGTATACATGTTGGGCAACCCCTGACTTTCTCTTCAATATCGTTTGATAGTCCTGGCCACCACGTGGGTCTTTGTGCTTGCATCCTAGTTTTCGTTATACCCAGATGTCGTTAGTGTATGTTAGCCAACATTGTCTTTTCCAAATTTTGGGGAATTACCATTCTGCTTTTGAGGAAAAGCAGACCATCAATGACCGCCAGCTCATTTCTTACGGAGTGGAAGCCTTTCATTTCCGAATTCATTGACGCGATAGGTGGCCCTTCCGTGCTTTTGTACGATAGAATCTCTTGTATCCTTGGATCCGCAAGTTGTGCTTCAGTAACTTGAACAATGTTTCTATCCAACGTGCTTATTTCTTCCTCCAATTCCTTTTCCTCAGACTGTGAAACGACTTTTACCGGCGACCTCGACAGGCAATCGGCTACAAAAAGGTTCTTTCCCGGTACATGTGTAATGAAATAATCATATCTCATCAACCTCGTCCGTATACGTTGCAGCCTTGGTGACAAAGGGTCCTTGAAATGTATGCAATCGGGTATCTATCATCGCCATGCGTCTGCAGGGACACTGTACCTAGTCCCTCTATGGAAGCATCACATGAAACAGTGGTCTCTTTCGAGGGATCATATATTTTCAAGTTAAGCGCTGAACCCCAGATAAACGAGTTTTTCTTGTGAGGCAGGGTTGGGATTGACTCTAGAATGATGGATTTATATGGGATGTATTTTCCGATAAAGGTAACAATACCCAAAAATCGCTGAACCTCTTTGGTATTAGTTGGAGATTCTATTTCTTTAATAGCTCTAGTCTTTTCTGCTATCTCTCGCCCTGAAATAGTATGCTCCAAGTAATTTATTTTGGTTTTACCAAACTCCGACTTTTCCTAGTTAAGCGTCAATCCATTTTCGCTGATCTTCCTCAATACTGCTTCTACACACTCGTCATGTTGCTCAATATTTTCTCCCCAAAGGAGAATATCGTCGATATGAATAACGCAATTTTTCATTCCTGCCAAAATTTTCGACATTTTTTTTTTAAGAGCTTCTGGAGCTGATGTGATCCCAAATGGTAATCTTAGACATTTGTATCCACCGAATGGGGCTAAGAACACAGTAAGTTCCCGTGATTTTCGTGATAGGGGTACTTGTCAAAACCCACTATTTGCGTCGAGTTTTGTAAAGAATTTTGCCCCGGTGAGTTGCGCAAGAGTGTGGGCTACCCCATATATTGGGTGAAGCGCTCTTCTGACACATTTGCTTTGCTATATAAAACTAATACAGATCTTAATGCGGTTCTTCTTTAGAACAACAACCATCATGGCACACCAATCCGTCGCATTGTCAATATGTGAAATTACCCCGTTTCAAACCATTTTTTTAAATTCCTTCTTAACTATCGGCAACAAATGGATAGGTACAAATCTAGGAGCGGAAATAGCAAATGGCTTCGCATTTTCTCTCAGTTCAATTTTGTACCCCACTTTAAACGTCCCCAGACCCTCAAAAACTTCCTAAACCCTAGATGGTTGTTCTTTTTTTACGTACACTAAGGTTGTTCTTCGTCGAAACGACTACGACCGTTTTTAAATTTGCGCCGTTTGTTCCCCCAAGTCAAAAATCTCAACTTTTACAGTTTGTTATATTAGTTGTTTTATTTATTATGAATGTTACATATTATTCAATACTTTTTGTTATAGCAATATATAAAAAATGAACATATATGACTTCATATTTTTGGATATTTTTCAAAACAGTGGATTTTTTTCGTCGATTCGACGAAGAACAACCGTCTAGGGTTAAAATCTTCGAACCAATTAATACACGAGACCTTAAACAATTAATTAATTCTAGCTTTCCCAATAACGGCGTTAATTTTTCCTTGACTACATAGATCACCCTTCAATCTCCTTTTCCCCGTATTTTAACTTCACCTTAACCTTCCATACTACGTTAATTGCTGTGCGAACACTGCATATTTGTTTGCAATTCTTGATGGCCACCCATGGTACTATTGCCACGTCGGCACCTGTGTCCACCTTGAATTCCATTTTTACACCAGTTAGTCACATGTCAATAGCCCAGTCTTCTGAGACCGCACCAATGAAGTGTTCCCCCTGATTCTTCTTCTCGTCCCCATAACGGACTTCATTGCCTCTTAAGACTTACATACTTTTGCGTTATGTCCCACCCTATTGCACTTGTTGCAGATAGAACTTTTGGCTGGGCAATTATCATAGTCATCGCTCGTATCCGCATCGCATGCACTTGTCCTTTTCAGTTCTCCTGCCTTGTTTTTCTAGCTCCTTTTTTTGTCTATCCCTTATATTCTTTTGCTGTCTAGGTCGTTCGATTCTGCATACATCCGATTGTTATGTTGCTGAAAGCTCTTTTTTCTGCCTAAGGAGTTCCTCTACCTGTCGTACTGATGATATGGCCTGTTCTAAGGAAGACTAGAGTCCAGCTGTAACCTGTGTCTTTCATATCTATTATAAGAGTCAATAAGACCATATCATCATCCGAACTTCCCCATGAGCAGTGTTTTGCCATTGAATGCAACGCTGTGATGAATTCCTCCCCTGTCTCCTCGTCCCCTGTCGGTTTTTTACAAATTTTACATAAGCGGAGCAGCAGCGATGCAGTGAAAATGGGAAACTCGAAGTTCGTATAACGAGGAAAGGGTTAATAAAAGGAAAAGAAGACGAAGATGATGATATTTCGTTTTGGTATAAAATAATCCTCAAACTTTTTATACATTCCTCATAAGTATTAGGTGCCGGAATAAGAGACGCAAATATGTCTTTGGGTTTTCGCCCATGCAGTATATCAAGATATTTCCCTGTGTTATTGTTGTCAGCCTCATTCCCAATCTGAGGGCACACAGGAAAATTCTTCAGAGGGAGTTAGAGCCATCTGTTTTTGCATGCTTGAGTTTGCAGGTAAATTTATCTTTGTAGCAGGATTACTTTCCTCCGCTTCCTTGTCTCCACTGGTATTGTAGTCCGCACGTGCCTTCCTTAGTTTTTGTTTTTCAGTTCACGAGCCCGTGGCTGCTAGGCACTTGTACGATATGATTTTCCTTTTCGTTAGGGGCCGGGTTTTCCTTAACTTTCACCACAAATAGGATAGAAGGTGTATGGCTAGGTTTCCGCTGAATTAATTTTTTTGTTTATTTGGAGAATATTGTTTTTAATGAGTATACCGACTCTCTGAACACATTTTAAATTAAATGATGTATTAACAAAGTATCCGAGATATGACTTTGACTTTATAGGGTTTGCATTAAAACGTACGAAATGATATCATACGAGTATTTACGTTTATTTATTATTAAATTAAGTTCGTCGTAGTTATTTATGTAACATTTAATATTGCATTAAATGTTCAATTAATGTTGAGGTTATTTGATATTTCAGATTGTCCATTTTTTTTTTTCGTTCAGTAGAGCATCGATGATCCCAGTTCCGGTGGGGAGCACATTCCGAACCCCTTTGCAGTTGTTGTCATCGATGTTTTACCGAACACGTTGAGGCTTCAGAAATCGTTATATTTGTGTTTTTATTTTTATAAGTAAAATTTGATGAGTTTGCTTTTATAGGATTGGAGAGAGAATGGATTTGTGAAAACGTTTGGTTGCTCAAACGCACACTTACTAGGTGTACCGGTATGAAGTGAGCGTCAAGATACAAATGTCTCGATAAGGAACATTTATTGTGAACGTGCCTTAATTTTCCTTTGTTTGGTTGCTATAACACCTGTCAAATATATTTAGTATAAATCAAGTCATTCAGCAAACAACATATTTTTTCATCATGTTAAGAATGTCGAATTTTTAACCAGAGAATGATGGCTTGCGGAAAGCATTAATTTTTTGTTTTCATTTGAAGAAAAGTACTGCAGAGTCGCATCGAATGCTTGTCGAGGCATATGGTGATCATATATATATATAGAAATAGTTCGTAATAACGATTTCAACATGAGGATATAGGGATACAATTTTTTAGGGAATCAAATAACACATCAAATCCATTATAGGTCAAATTGCTCTCCAGTTTGGGGTTTCTTTAAATGAAGCAGTTGCGATTTGTTTAAATGCAGATGCGATTTAATTAAATGGAATTTTATACAGCAATGGTAGTGAGAAAATGTAAACAACAGCACTAAGATCAGCTCTCCGAAAGGGGCCATATCCTTTTGTATTTTTCTTCTTATTTTTCACTGCACTGCTCCGTATTGTTGTTCTTTTGTTTTTGTCACTCTGATTCTGTAGTTTATTTTTTAATTTATTTTAAAGCGGAGCCATATTCTTTTTTAAAATTTTTTGATTTTGCTTTTGCACTGAGGTGAGTTTAGTTTGGGCTTGTGCTCAAAATTCACCTCCTGGTAACCAGTTATTACATACTTACAATTAGCTCCTTCCCTTCAATTCAATGCCATTGAGGTTGCTTTCAATAACGTAATTTTTAGATGCATTACTTTTATAGTTTCTTTGATTTTGGTCAGGTGGATGGATATTTTGTCTGTCTTGAACTGTAGGTGCGCTACAAATAATTTTCAGCAAATCCCTTTAGAACTGAGATTGCTCCCTATAAAGAAAAAGGAAGGATTTGAATGTGAATCTGCATAGCAAACTTCTTCGGAGTAAACATGTTATGTCTAAGACTTTTAAGCGAATATCAGCTGAGCATTTTCGACTAAAATTGGATCAATATCAACATAAAAATGATTTATTATTCGCACAAACCTTATGTGACATATCGATTATTGCAGCTTTTCTTATTTTACACTAGAGATTGCTAGTTTGTTTAGAGTGCTAAAAAGTTATTTATTATAAGCTAGTACACTGATGTGTACTTAAATGAGATTCCGTCATAAATAAATCAATATTTTCTTAAATATGGCACAGACGGTGAAAATGTAACTAAGAAGGCGGAATGCTGTGCATCACAGGTTTTTAGCCTTCTACATTGAGTATAACAACCCGTGTAAGTGATTTTTATAAGGGAGGAAATTTAAAAAAAAATTGCAAACTGTACCGTGTGATATACCGTTTGTTGTAAGGGTCTTATATTTCTAACATCAATTTAATATATATAGTTTTAAAGTTATTTAAAAAAAGCGGACAAGTGCGAGCTGACCTCGCATGGAGAGGGTTGCGTATTATAATTTCCATTTTATTGGACTTTTTGAAAAATTAAATACTACTATTTTATGTTATTTATACAATACATTCTTTGTGAATGGGTTGTTTTATTTTATAAAACACATTTGTTAATAACCTTTTCAGATAAATAAATGGCTAGCTTAACTTAAAAAACATATGATCATTTTCTCAAAGTAACCAGTAATCATATGCAATGCAATGGCAATCATATACACGCATTTACTCATAGTGAATAATCTCTGGATCACAGCAAATCACGAACGCATAAAAAAAAAAGTAAAACCAGTCTGTTTCCATTTTGTTCTTATAAATTATACAGCCTTTTGTACTCTGGGGAGGGTGGAAAATTACTCACAAAAATCTCTGGGTCGTAAGTAATTTTCCATAAGAAAAAAATTATGTTTAGGCTATTATATGCATTCTTACTCCCTCAAAATTAAATAGTTGTTGGTTTTTTCTAAGCTTGGATTATTCACTCAAAGGGTGAGTGATCCTTCTTGTTATTATCTTGACGAGGAGTGACGAACGCCTGGCCTATTATTTTATTATATTGTTATGATTATTAAGTCGGACGAATAGTACTAACAATACCTATAATTTATCCAACGAACAAACTTAACATTTTTGTAGAACAAAAAAAAAGTTCTCTTATACATTTAAACCGCAAATGTACATAAATTTGTTCACACAATATTGAAAGATTTGCCACGTTATGTGTGCGTACCAATTTACATTTACCATTTTAATGTATGAGAGAACATGTTTTTTTTCAACTTGAATGTCAAGTTTGGAAACCTCTCCACGAGATCTCAACTCGTGCTTGTTCGCTTTTTTCCAAAAGGAGTATTAAGTGTCGTATTTAGTGATAAAGAAATGGCTAAGCCTGTTGTGTGATTTCTATTAAATGTATAAAACTGAAATAAGATGAGCTTGATATTTTAATTGAACTAGTAAGTGTTGGTGTTTGGTTGTTGAGTGTTGTGAAAATAGGATAGGCGTTAGGAGGTGTCGTCCTGGCGATACCCAGTATGGCAACTGTTTCTAAACACCAATTCTTCTTATTTTATCTAAAAGCGGTAACCAACGGGTCGATGTCTATCTGGACTCGACTTGCCAGACATAGGCACAAGTTCTGACCAGCAGACAAAATATAAACGGGACAGTGGATGAATTCCCTAGATGAATTCAGTGGTGAAATGAAATTCCGGAATAACCCAAAGTAGGTTTTACCGGGGCTACACCAACTACTACGGCGAAACAGCATCTATTTTAAATCGGGTTTGTTGTTGAACCAGACTAAGGCAATTAGTTTTGAGCTTCCGGCATGGGAACGAACACCTCGTCAAGACTAAATTTGCCAACATTAGCCTTATATGCGCGATCGCCCCCACAGAGGAGAAGGATGAAGACACCAAAGATACCTTCTACGAACTCTTGAACAAGGCCTACGAGCAGTGCTCCAGCTGAGAAAATAAAATTTTCCTCGGCGATTTTAATACAAATCGAGGGAGGGAAGGCATTTTTGTTAGCACTATCGGAGGGTAAAGCCTGCACGACACCAACTCCGTCAACGGACTCTGCTTAACTGTCTTTGCGGTGTTGCGAAACATTGTCGTAGCAGGCGCGCGGTTCGTATATCTAGATATTCACAAAGGACTGATCGTCAATCGTCGATCATATTGACCACCTTGCGATCGACGCAAGGCAGTCCTTCAGCATTATGGACTTCGGAACGTTCCGATGAACCAACAACGTCTCGGACAATTACCTTATTGCACCCAAGGTATTTTTGTGGATATCCCGAACATCGCAAAGCCCAGCTTATGCTGTAAAGATTTTCTACATCGGGCCGGTGCAATCACAAGAGAACGCCAAATCTTTTTCCCATCGAGTCATCGCTTGATCTTTTAAGAGGTCATCTGCTGCAGCACCAAGTATCGGAAACCAGTGGCACCACGATTCGCCCTTTACGCAGGATGACGTTGGACGTTGCTTCATCAAGTTCGGTAAAGTTATCATCGAGGCCTTTGATTTCAAAAAAGGTTTAGACAAGCTGATGCGTTGTCAAGCGATTTGTTTTTTTTTGTTCGACGAGGTGAAAGTCTGTGGATCGCAAGTGCGTGCTCTTAGGAGTATGTGAATCTTACTCACTTAAAACATCTCCCTACGAAATTAATGTTTAAATTACCGCAACTACTATAATATATGGTATATCAAACAGTTTTTTTTAATAAATAATCTTGTTTGGCAGGTGACTTTCAAGTAAAAGTTCCTGCATGATCAGCTTTTCAACACTGTTTCATTTTATTGCGCCAGGTCCAAATTTTTAGTTCTTTGGAGACGGCGTGCCAACTGCCACTGGCTCCGTTAAGCTGAATTTTATGTTTTCTCGTTGTAAGTCAACATTTCTTAAGTACATAGTGCATGAACTATTTCTTCGAGTACTCTATTTTAAAAAGTTTGTAAATTATTAGAATTCATTTTCTTGATACAGCCCCAAAGTTGTATACCATAGGTCCGCAACCGCATTAGCGCTTTCTTATAAGAGCAGCTTGTTACCGATACTTAGCTTGCAATGTATACCAAACAACCAATTCATTTCTTTGCATTTGTTTTTAGTTCTTTGTGTTTTTTTTTAACGCGCGATTTCAGTTTAAGTGGTACGTCGAGTGTCTAGGTGATGGAGGTGATGGAGATCTCGAAACCCGTGAACTATTTCCAAACGGTTTTATTATAAACAATAAACGGCTCTTCCTATAATCCGTTGAGCCGACCTCAGAAGAAGGTGGATTTTCCAGGGTAGCTGTTCTGCCACCAGGGGTAATATTGGCTATTGTTTTGTCTATTGCATGGTTTGTGTACTCTACACGCTCGGTATACAGGGGTGGATTTTAGACGCCTCTTACAATAGGCATGCCTACCTCGGGTACATTTTGACCCCTACCCAAAGCTTCTTAAAATAACAAAGCAAAACTCATCCGCCTGTACAAGAGGCACAATAATGCTAAATTCCATCCAATAACGTGCATACACCGATGAAATTGACATAATCGGAGGAAAGAAGCCGCATGATTTCAGCGGCAGTTTCACGAGTATCAGACGGAAGACCAAGTATATGCTGTCAAGCAAAAAGAACACTCAACACCGACGTCTCGGGCAGAATGTCAATCTCGACAGAAATAACTTTAAGGTAGTTAAGGACTTCGTCTACCAGCGGCGAACCGTCCATATAACTCGATTCCTACCGAGTTACCTTTTAAAATTCTACTTTTCAACAATGTATCAACATAACAAGCAACATGAATCTTAATATGTGCATATAAACATAATATTTGTGTCTTTCTACCAACCCACAAGCTCACAACCTACTAGTTATCTACTCGTACTTTCATATCGTTCTACTTACTGCTCTACATCATTGCATGCCTGTTCTCCAACATCACATACTCTTTAGCCCATAAGAAAGCCAACCGCAAAGTGATCGCAAAACAAAGCATAGTAACCCGAAAAATGTCGGGTTATAAAAAACCTGGCTGGTTAATACAAATTTGTTTTTTTCCTTGTTCTCCCTTTATAGTTGACTGTGTTTAATACACGCTTTCTTATGCAAAAAAAATAACCCGCTTTTCTTCGACTTATTTGGTGAATTTTGTATGTACCTCTCAGATTATTTCCGTTTGAGAAATTTGGTTATGAAGCAGATTGTAATTATTGTTGTGAAAAGTGTAATAAGTTTAAATTGTGATTTTTCAGTTAGATTCACCTAATTTCAAATAATTATAAGGAGAAAATGGCATTATTAACTGTAAAATCTTATTTGGTAGATTTGCTTTTAGAGGAAAAACTGATTTTTGTAAGTTGAATTTTCTTAGAAAAAAGGTTATAGAGATAGGACGCTCTCTCCTTCCATGAAAATAGATTATAAGCGCAAGGATGGTGGGAAGTATACCAAAAATATACTTGGTTGACTGGTAGTTGTAAAATTAACAAAATGTTTTGTTTTCCTTGTCTTCTTTTTTTAAATTCCCCTAGTGTTTGGAGCAGTACGGGCTACGCTGACATAAACAATTTAGTTAATTCGGCAAAAAACATGTAAAAATTGAAAAACATATTCATAGCTGTTTATATTTGCACGAATTCACCACTAATCGCATTGAAACCTCCATAGGTAATTCCTTTGTAGCAAACATCAAAAAAGTTGATAGAAACCTTAAATTAACGGAACGTTTTATAGATAAAGTAGTTAAACTTTAGGTTCATAGGTTATTTTTCCCGACTTATCATTAAAAATTTTCCACGCCACGCCACTGTCGTCTACCAAGGCTCCGTTATCAATTGGCGATACCAGCGCTGAGCTCAGACGAAAAATAACTCTTACTAATCGTTTTAATATCTTTAAACTGATTGGACACAGAGCGGTCGATGGAAAGTTAGGGAGGAAAGAAAGAGAGGCACCGATGTCTGTTGGTTTTGAATGTTTGGAGTTTAAATTGACTAGGACACAAAGAGCTCGATAGGGCATCTAATCTAAGGTTTGAAGGGGCGGAATGCTACTGGTAATTTCTGAGGAGCACTGGTGGTGAAAATGGCTATAGAGCAGGGTGAGACAGGAGACATAACGTAGCTGCTCGCACAGTTTTGAATCTTATCTAGCAAGTGCAAAGAAGTATTAAGGGCGCCTGGTCAGATATGAGCCTTGTGTTTTGAAAGCATTACATTCCACTTTGTTGATAGTTCCCCAATTGGTTATGCTGTTAATATCGGAATTTAATGAGCTTAAAATATGCCGCCGTTCTCGTTCTACAGCGGAAGAGCAGTGACGTGAGTTCGGAAACGAATATGACAAGCAAAGAGTACTGCCGTCAGCGAAGGAATATATTGGGTTAGAAGTAGGAGAAGTAAGAGATTTTTTTTTTGTTTATAATTTACGCGCGCCTCAAGGGGTTTATGATACCCTTGCCAGGGTGCGTGCGGAAAGATAGAAGGAGGAGAAAGGAAAGCATTGTTGTTATCTAGTGGTTTGAAACTGAGGTATATTTGGTTTCGATATTGACTCTCCAGGGATGGGAGTCCGAATAGGACGGAGAGTTTTTCTTCACTCGGAATGATTCAGGTTATAAATTTTAACGGTTGTTTTGTGCTTGAGGGAATGGTCAATTTTCATCTATTTTCTTAAATACGTTTAAAACTTTTTGTTGTAAAAATATAAAAGAAATATATTTCAGACCAATACAGAAAGCCCTTTCATTTGATATGTCACACGGTACGGTTTGCAAAAATTTTTTTTAAATATCTTAATTCGCCCCCCATAAGCGGAGCAGCAGCGATGCAGTAAAAATGGGAAACCCGTTACGCATAAGTTCGTATAACGAGAAAGGCTTAATAAAAGAATAAGAAGATCCTAATTCGCCCCCCAAAAATGACCCCCATGTTCAAAATTCATTTATTTAGGTTATGTGTCCGATTTTGGGTTACTGAAATACATATGTGTACCAAATTTCAACTTAATCAGTCAAAATGCCTGTGACAGACGGACGGACATCGAGGTGCCAAATGCGCCACCGCCACCGAGTTGGAAAAGAAATTTGTTAAACATCGACACTGCACTTGCAAAATATAGAAAAACTGAAACACCTGATATAATTTTCCAAATGCTGCATACCGAATTGATATCATCATCAGAGGCGGATCACATTTTATTCACAGACGGGTCACACATAGACAGCAACTCCTCCTATGATGTTATAGAGCTAAAAACAAATAGACAAATGTCTATTATCCACCAGGGGCTACTCCCGGAATTTGCTGGAAGCTATATTGCAGAACTCATGGAAATCCACAAAGCAATATCTATCTGCCAAAATTGGAACATACCGACCCTTATAATAACAGATAATCTAAGTATCCTTAGCGGGCTCTGAAGCGGGGTCACCAAATACCCTTCATTAGAGTCCATTAGACTCCTTATTTATAATTTCAGCAACATATCCTCGGCCTGTGCACCTGGTCATGTCAGAATCCAAGGTAATGAGTTGGCAGACATAGCCGCCAAGAGAACTACCCGATATCCATTGGTGTTGGAAACACCTAATTTTTGCCTACTACTTACAACTGTCAGAGACATGGCTAAACTCTCAACCTTTTCTCAGATCACATCACCCCCAAAAACTCTCGTATCCCTTATGATATCAATTTTTCAAGAGAGGAATGTATTAAACTGCTACGGGTTAGACCGGGAAAAACTCTTTTTACTAGCCGACATTTATACAACCACGTAGCTCCAGAAGTATTTCAAAACTGTGGAACGGTTTTTTCCATATGGCATATCCTAGTCACCTGCCCTTTATCTAGACAAATTCGAGATGATTCGGACAACATATAGGTACAACCAAAACTGGCCGAAATCCTCAATCCAACAAATCCACAATCACTGCAAATAATTAACCACGCCATATCTATTCATAATAAATCTAATGACATTTGAGACAAACACCATAATTTTGAAATTTAACGTAAATTCTTATTGTTAAATTGATTATCTCTTTTCCATCATGTACATAAGGTAAATAAGAATTGCAAATACGATCATAATTATGTATCCTAAGTTAGAATCAAAGACATCTATGGCCCCGTCGCCCGGATGTCTTTTTGTAAACAGTTTATAAATTTATCTTTATAAATTATGAGAAAAATAAATATAGTCGGAGGAGACTTCAATGCCAACCATAGAGATTGGGGATATCATGTACTAGAGGGAACCTACTACTCAATTGGTGGGTTCAGCACAGTGTCATGTACAGACTCAGTTTGAAAGTGACAGACAATCCGTCGTTTCCCAGATCCGGATCTTAATTGGACCTATTGCTGTAGGTCGTACCGATAAAACAGACTGGGAGTAATATACAAACGATTAAACTGTCTGCATACTTTCGTGTACGATACTGACCATTGCAGTTTTAGTACCGAAATAACAATTCCTAACGAAATTTCGGAACTGGAGGAGTTTGTTCTTAGGCATTCAGTAAGACTCGCAACATAACAAAATATTTCGGAGAAAAAAATCAACACGACCAACAGCGTCTTAAAATTCCTCGAACGATGGACAATGAACGAATACTGACTACGGCAGGCATAGATCTAAGTGAAGTCGCAGATGATGATAATTTCTTTGTGATCGATCTTCCTCGAGAGAAGGTTGAGGCGACTTTTCAGGAAGTGTTTAAGACCATGACGACCAAAATATCGAGTCTTTCTGCACAATTTTTACCTGCGAAATGACATACCGGGGGTGGGGGTAGCCGTGGTGTAGTGTACTAGCCATCGCTTCTCACTCGGACGGTCAAGGTTCGAATCCTACTCATGACAAGTTTTTCATTGTGGAACTTAGTCAGACAAATCTGCGTGTGAAGGCATAACACTGACATGTGTGACAACATGGCTGTTGTAGAGTTTCAAGCACAAAACAACCGTTCAAATTCAGAACCTGTATCATTTCGAGTGAAGAAAAACTCTCCGTCCTATTCGGACTCCCACCCCTGGAAAGTAAATATTGAAACCAAACACACCTGAGTTTCAAACCACTACATCACAGCAACTTTCCTTTCTCCTCCTTTTATCTTTCCGTCCGCGCCCTTGCGACAGTAAAAGGGTATCATAAACCCCTTGAGGCGCGCGTAAATTAAGAAAAAAAAAAAAAAAAATACAGAAGTAGCGATTGGAGAACTCGGGTTTCAATCAGTTCAGTGATGAGAATATCGCAAATAATGTCATCGGAAATGAAGGGGACCTACCCCCGTTTATTTCAAAAGAGGAACTCCATGAGATCTTTGACACAATAAGAAGTTAAAGATCAGTGGGAATTGGTGGAATACCGAACATAGTACTTCGACATGTTTATATACATATATCATAATTTATAGAACAAAGTTAAATTTGGTAAGGTATTGATAAATTGATAAATTGATAAACGAAATAAAGATTACATTATTCAAGTGTTCTATAAATAATCCAATAGATGAAACAGAACAGTAAAATGAGATTCAATTTTACAAGTGACATGTTATGTTAATTTTTCGTTTATTAGATAACTTATACCAGAATATCAGAAAAGTAGAATTCTAAGCTGAAATAATTTAAATCAAAGGGCTAAATTTCCACATGCTTTGCGAAATCTCGAGAATAAGTTATTGATCTAATAAATAACGGAATTTTGTTGAACAAACAGCACGATGAAGCCAAATAAAGATAACGGAATGCAGATGTACGGAATTTCAGTACAGAAACAACGAATGGATAATTAGTAGACTATAGTTAGAAATTTACTTGAAATTGCTGTGACCAGATTTCGAGAAAAAAAACTTTTAGTACTTTAAAGCAGTTTAAAATTTAGTAAGAGTACTACGAAAATAGTTACTTAAGTACTTAGAATGACTAGAAAATTACATCTTTGAGTCAATAATAAGCCCTAAATTCGTTTACTTCCTCAATTAAAAAACAATTGTCACTGCAGTTGAGCGCACTACTGAAAGTATGTGATGATGAGCTTGTGGCACAAATGCGGCAAATTACTTTGTATCTTAGACAGTCTGGTGCATGATAGTTAATCGTAGCGTTCATAAGATGTTGATTTGTTAAGCTAAAGATCATTATTTTAGTTTTGGAACTAATGATTAGGCTATGCTTAGCAAAACACAATCGTATTGGGCTAATATCCCAATTAATATTGGAAATGAGTTCCAAATAACTTTTGGATCGATGCACGTAACCTACCTCATCAGCAAAAGCAGTTAGTTTACCCTTAAAATTTAAAGAAAAAAGGGAGTTTATATAAATAAGAAATAATATAGGTCTAAAACTGAACCTTGCGGAACACCTAAATCAAAATATCGTACTTCACTCTTCGCTTTCCTAATCATCACTCTTTGAGATCTGTTGGAAATATACGAACGAAGCCATTCGAGCATGAACCCTTGAAAACCAGTCTTCTGTAATTGCTGTAATAAAATCACATGGTTAACCATATCAAATGTTTTTGATACGTAGTATCTATGTAGGATTCGCATAGCAAGCAATCCCTTCCATCCAGACACAATAACAAACTAAACGAATTCACTCACACACACACTCACCCATGTTAGCTAGGCGAACGCAATTACACACACATGACAGGACATACACAAACGATCAGTCATCAAATTGAAAACAACAAGAACAGACGTGCAATTAGTATCTTGAAGTTTTTCTAATTTTCGCATAGTAATAATAAGACATTCTAAAGTTCAATATAATAAAGTTTAAAAATTACAAAAGTGTTTCATTAATTCGACGATGGCGAACTACATTTTTGGGGGCTCAACCGGGATCCAGGAAGCGATCCATAAAAACTCAGAATCCTGAGGCAACATCCACAGAATCCTGAGGCAACATTCCAAGAATCTCAAGCAGAATTCCGAGGCAGGAATCCACAGCGGATCCATCAAAATCCAGGCAAAGAGGTACCAAACTACAATTCAACAAAAGTTGATTGTGTAGAGAAAAAAAAGAGAATTTTGTAAACCAAAAAAAGAATTTTGTGAAGCAAAAAATAATTTTGTAAACTAAAAATCATGTATGTACGAGTAAATCCGTAGATTTTTTAGGAAAGAAAACATTATTTTGTATTCCCAAAAATACGATTTATTTTGTGAAAACTTTGATATTATATTAAGTGACCAAGAAACAGACAGATGGACAAAACAACGATACACAAACTGAAAGACGAACTACGACGGTTGGGACTGCCAACTACATGCAACAAGAAAACGTTGGAACACAGACTAATGCAACACACCGACTGCCTATATTCTCGTCGCATGAACGTAGAGGAAGACGGCAGCTAACGATCCTTTGTACAACCCCAAACGGCATCACGAACGATAGCAGCAACTACGAATATAACAACAGAAATCACACTTTTGGAAATGTAGGACGTTCTCTCTCGCCTCACACATATCGACAGGCGCCGAACGAGAATTGTGCTTTTACATCTAAAAAAGTAGAGGAAACCGTTTCGCAATTTAGTGGGATAGGATCGCCATATGTAAATGAATGGGTGAAGGAATTTGAAGACGTTTCTTCTCTTCTAGGGTGGAAGAAGAAGTTTATAAAAGGCGCTGCAAAATTGTATGTACAGGGAGAAAAAAACATTCATGATTGGTGTTCTCTGTGAGAAGCACTCAAAAAAGATTTTACCGTTACAGTCAGCTCAGCCGATGTTCATCGAAGATTAAGAAATAGCAGGAAAGGAAAAGATGAGACAATGAGAGAGTATTTGTGTGTCATGGTCGATATTACGAAGTACTGTGATTTAGATGAGGAATCAATCATTGACTACGGAGTATCGACGGAATATATGACGAAAAAATATATAAGATGATTTTGTATGAGGCAAGTAGAGGAATTAAAGGCAAAAATAAAAGTCTATGCGAAAATTAAAATGACACGTCAGCAATTACACAATGTCTCGTAGATTTGCTTCAACAACTACGACGAAGGGGTATAGAGAAGCAGAGGTTACATTTAAAAAGGAGAAACGGTGCTATAAGTGTGGAGATTACAAACACTTAACAAATGAATGCCTCAGCAAAAAATTCAAATGTTTTAAATGCAAACAACCTGGACATCGATCTTCCGAGTGTAGGCAACGGTGTCGAAATAACAGCTTTGATCCACACTGGAAGCGATTTATGTTTGTGCCTAAGAGTCATAATGCTGTTTTTCCCATCAGTTGGAATAGGTCCCTCAAGAACAATTTTAAATGGCTTGGGCAATAGCGAAATCATCACCCAACGATATTTTGATACTAACTTAGAAAGATGCGTGTAGTAAGTGAAGGCGATTTATTATTTTCCGCGCTGAAGGTGCCCATTTCATCAAGAACAATAGAGTTGAGAATATTGGGGATATTAAGTTCAGGACAAATGATATCAAAGAGAATGCTGAAAAAAGAGAAGAATCGAAATCGAAGAAAATGAGTAGCGATTTTACTGCAAGAGTACAACCTGTTTTAGGTGAGAGAGGAAGATTAATTTAGATGCCAAAGGCGAGTTCCGTTAAGACCGAGTCAGGGGCAGCTGCTAAAACTGAAGGTCAAGATGTACTGAAGGAGCTAAGAGAAGAGTTCGTTGATCGTTGGATGTGATCAAGAAAAAATCGAAACGGAGATCGACATTAATCATCTTCCGGAAGAACTAAGGGTAAAGATCCTGAACATTGTCCAAGAATATGAACCAAGGCCGAATGTCAAATGCCCGATCGAAATGAAGATCATAGTTTCAGATGAAGAACCAATTTATGAAAAGCCAAGGCGAATGGCAGCAGTAGACAAAGTATTCGTCGAAAAACAGATTGATAGTTGGTTAAAGGATGGGATTATTCAGCGAAGCACTTCTTCATATGCATCTCCAATAATATTAGTGGCTAAAAAAGATGGTAGCAAACGACTATGCTGTGACTACAGAAGGATCAACACTAAAATTATGAGGGATCACTTTCCATTACCAAGGATTGACGACGTGATACACGAACTTCAAACAGTCTCAATTTTTTTCAACACTGGATTTGACCAATGGCTTCTTCCATGTGCCCATAGAGCAAATATCACGGAAATGTACTTCCTTAATGGTACGAGGGCGGGTCAATAAGTCCGTGACTTTTTGAATTTCTGACCTCTTTACTGAAACAGCAACACTGCTCCTGTCAACAGGCATCTGTCAGTTGACTCCTGTCAAAATTTAAACTTGCTGCGTCAGTTAGTTTGTGTTTGACAGCTATTTTTATCAGACTTCGCACTAATTTGAGGAGAAAATGGAAAAAAGTGAATTTCGTGTGCTTATTAAGCATTATTTCTTGCGAAAAAAAACCATTACCGAGACCAAGGCTAAGCTTGATAAATAGTATGGGGACTCTGCACCATCGATTTCAATGGTAAAAAAGTGGTTTACTGAATTTCGTTGTGGCCGTACAAGCACTGAAGATGCCGAACGTCCTGGACGCCCAGTTGAGGTCTCTACACCCGAAACAATCGAAAAAATTCACGATATGGTGTTGGCCGACCGAAAATTGAAAGTGCGAGAGATTGTGGAAGCCGTAGGGATCTCGCATGGCTCAGTGGTTTCAATTTTGAATGATCACTTGGGCATGAGAAAGCTTTCCGCATGATGGGTGCCGCGTTTGCTCACAGTCGACCACAAACACATGTGCAGTTGCCATGGCAAAAATCCATGAATTGGGCTATGAATTGCTCCCTCATCCACCCTATTCTCCAAATTTGGCTCCGAGCGACTACTTCTTGTTCCCAAACCTGAAGAAATGGCTTGGTGGAAAAAGATTTGACTCCAATGATGAAGTCATCTCGCAAACAAAGGCCTATTTTGAGGACCTCGACAAATCATTTTTTTTGGAAGGGATAAAAAAATTGGAGAAGCGTTGGACAAAGTGTATAGAGCTCAAGGGAGACTACGTTGAAAAATAAAATTATTTTTTTACCAAAAAATCTGTGTTTTAATCCAAAAGTCATGGACTTATTGACCCGCCCTCGTACATAACGGACAGTATGAATTTCTCAAGGTTCCTTTTGGAATTTGTAATGCTCCTTCAGTTTTTTACCAGATTTATCTCGAAAATTTTCCAAGGATTAGTGAACGAGAGTATAGTGCAGACATTTGATTTGATTTGATATATTTATTTAGCCAATAATTTGCTATTTTAGGAATACAGAATTATTATAAAATTAAAAATATTGTACATTAAAATTAATTAACAAATTAGGAAAAGGTACATTCAACTTAATTAATCTTATATACTTCAGCTAAATTTATCTCTTATATAATTGACTATGTTTCTTTTGAATATTTTTAATCGGACTTCTTGTTTTAATTCCTTTGGTTTATAGAATACTGTGTTCTTGCAAGTGGAAGACGAAAATCATTTCTGTTACGCACATTGTAGTCGTGTTTATTATTAAAATAAATAATTTTCTTGGACAGATACTTAGGTAGTAAATTATTTTTCATTTTAAAGACAAAAATAAGTACATTCATAGTCGTTCTTTGGTTAACACTTAGCCATTTAAGTACATTTAACATAACATTCATTGGTGTTAACCAGTGGCATTTTAGAATGATACGCATTGTTCTATTCTGACATTTTTGTAACCTATTTAGTATTGTATTATTTGTCAAATGGATAATTGCTGAACAATATTCAAAATGTGGTTTTATAATGCTATTGTATACATTTATTCCACAAATAGTTGACAGTCTTTTTCTTATTCTCCCAAAAAAGCTAACCTTTTTACTTATTTTTTTGGATATGTATTCAATGTGATTACTTAAACTTAACATTGAGTCTATAGCAACACCTAGATATTTAATTTCATTAACATTTTAGACATTTTCATTACCTATAACAACATTCATATCTGTTTGGCCATTTATGAACATACATTTAGTTTTACTAACATTTAAACTTAGCTTGTTCATTTGAAACCATTGAGTAAGTTTCCGCAGATTTTCGTTAATTTTAGTAACACATTCATCAATATCACTACGCGAAACAAACAGAAGACCATCATCGGCAAATAACTGCAGGTTCAAGGAATTTACAACATTTGACATTTCGTTCACATATAATATAAATAATAGAGCTCCTAAAACTGACCAGTGGGGTACACCTAATGACACATCCATTGCACGGGATATTGCACCTCCCACTTTAGTTTTCTGAGTTCTTCCTTCTAAATACGATTTTAACCACTTCAGCTCGGTTCGTCTTAATCCATATTTGTCCAGTTTATGTAATAGGATGCCTCTGTCAATTGTCTCAAAAGCTCGCCTTAGGTCTATGAATACTTGCACAATTTTCATTCTTTTATGGACTGCCATTTTCCAGTCCGTAGTAATTAAGTTTAAAAGCGATTCACAACTGTGCCTGCTTCTAAATCCAGACTTTGACTCCAGGTAATTTTGTAACTGCACAACTTTTTCTAAAAACTTTGCTTCATTTTGAATCATGTTAATCGGACGGTAGTCAGCTGGTTTGGTTGCATCCTTTTTTCAATTGGTATCACCTTTGACTCTTTTTACACTAAACATTTTAGAGTCTTTCTTATTTTTCACTGTTTTTATAATACTCCTAAGCTCTTGGTATGTAATACATCTGAATTGGAAGCACTTATCAGTTTGTTGTATAAGATTTATATATGGTACATACGGTATCGCTTTATTCAATTCACATACACTTCTAACAAAAAAAACATTAAAGTTTTTTGCTATAATTGCATAGTCACTTACAGGGACATTATCAAAAACAACACTTTCTATTATACTTTTCGGTTTTTTTTTTAATTAATTTCCTTTTGGTTTTTGGATGACTGTATTTTGTTTGTAATGAAGTTATTCTTTGCCCTGTCCAGTGCCGATTTGAAAATATTTCTAGCTATCTTATAGCTTTCCCAATCATTTGTCGAATTTGTCCATACTGCTAGCCTATATGCGTGTAACTTTTTATTTTTAAGAGCTTTAAGTTCGTTGGTAAACCACAGATTAACTCCATCAAAACACACATATTTATTACATTTCATTAAGTTTGCTGCTGCTACTAGGCATTTTGCAATGTTTCCCGCCCGTATGTTCACATCATTTACATTAATATTATCACAGTTATGTTCAATACCTATATATTCACTAAATTTTCGCTTATTATATTTTACTGTTTCTATTAACTCTTTTTTCTCATTCTCTTTTATTCGCATTGGTATTTTAAATTCCACGCTTTCGTGGTCACTTATTTTTAAGTTGTTCACTACATACGCCTTAACTTTTTCGTTATTTATAATGACATAGTCTATGATTGTTTGCGAACTTTATGTTATTCCTGTTGGTTCGCTTATTATTTGTTTAAACGCATTATCCTTCACAATCTGTTTTATTCTCTTTCCATATAAGTCATTACATAACTAGTTAATATTGACATCTCCCATTAAAATTACTTTATTTTGATTTGCTAACAATTATTCTAAGTATTCCCTAAAATTTACACAAAAATTTGCTTCGGATGAATTTGGCGACCGATAAACACCGGCTAATATTTAGTTTAAATCACAGTACACTGCCTTATGGCCAGCCACCAACTTTCCATATCAAGGGGAAGTTTTCTAATACTTCAACTCTCCAATAATCGCGAACATAAAAAGTAATACCGCCCGTAACGAGTCACATCTTATAGGTTGATAGCCTGGTATATATATTTCACTGTCGTCTGTCTTTTCCGTCAAATAAGCCTCCGTTAAACATATAATTTCATAGTTTCGTTCACTTAGAGCACTTTCTATTTCATTGGAATTATTTAAAAGACCTTCGATGTTAAGCAATAAACACTTACACATATTTAGTTGCTAGTACAAAATTCTTTGTTTCTCGGTTTTCAACTTCCGTTTTAGAACCGGACAGTCATCATTTCTGGTGTCATGATTTATGTCAATATTTGGTAGTTGAAGATGTTCCATACTTCTTATGCAGCTAACACATTTAACTAAAATAACATACATACATACATACACGGATGATTTAGTGATTCTAGCCGAAAATTATGCAGAAGCTGTTGAGCGTTTGAAAAAATTTCTTAAGATAGCAGAAGAAAACGGTTCGCAAATAAAATGGTCTAAATGCCTGTTCTTAAAAACAAGGATAGAATTTCGGCGCTACGTCATTGAGAACCATTGAGACCATTACTTGAAAAAATCAAAGCGGTAAAGAATTTTCCGTTCCCAGTCAATAAGAAATCTATTCAAAGATACTTAGGACTTACGTCACATTTTCGAAAATTCATTTATGACTATGCCACAATTGCAAAACCACTAAGCGATTTATTACGAAACAATGCGCAATTTGAGATGAAACAGGAAAAACTTGCAGCCTTCCAGATCCTAAAGGATGCTTTAACAACCGCCACAGCATTGAAACCGTACCACCCTGAAGCCGCAACAGAGATATATGCGGACGCAAGTAAATATGGATACGGCGCTGTACTTCTGCAAAGGGACAATGATGACAGTGAGTTTCATTCAATTCAGTTTATGAGCAGGAAGAAAAGACCGACTGAAGAACGCTACCACTCATACGAGTTGGTGGTTTTAGCTATTATAGAAGCTCTTAAGGAATGCCGGATCTACGTTTTATGGAAAAGAATACGTATCGTTACTGATTGCAATGCCTTTGCAATGACGATGAAGAAGAAAGACGTGGCACTAAGAGTTAGTAGATGAGCTATGTTCTTACAAGACTTCAATTTCGAAGTTGTTCATTGATCAGGCGCAAAGATGGGGCATGTAGACGCGCTAAGTCGAATGGCAATGCAGATTACTGACGTTCTCGGACACCGAATAAAAAGCGCACAATTGGATGACGAATACTTGGCTGTTATTAGGAATCTTCCTCAACACGCAAGTTATGAGGATTACTTTATAAAAATCGACGTTTTGCACAAAGATCAAATTAAGGAATTGGTCGTTATGCCGGCTTCGATGGAAGAAGAAGTAATTAAGCTGGCCAACAGGCAAGGGCCTGTGGCAGAAGATGCAACACCTTATTGAAAGAACGTACTTCATCCCCGAATTAAGAAAGATTGGGCCAAAGGTTATTAGGAATTGCGTGGAATGAATTCTAACTAGTCGAAAAGAAGGGGAGCCGGAAGGATTTTTGTCTATGATAGATAAGGGCAGCTACCCGCTTGAAACGTACCATATTGACCACGTTGGGCCAATGCATAACACGAAAAATTGTATAATCACATTTTAATTGTCATAGACGCGTTTTAGAAGTTTGTGTATCTTTATCCTACCAAACGCACGAAGTCAGAGGAAGTTTTGGACAAACTCAAGAAGCAATCAACATTGTTTGGTAATCCGAAAAGCATTATTACCCACCGAGGGACAGCCTTCACTTCTAAAGTTTTTGCCAAATATTGCACATCTGAAAACATACGCCACATGTTGAAAACTACAGGCGTACCACGTGCAAACGGCCAAGTTGAAGGAGTCCATCGAGTTTGGATACCGGTGTTGACTAAAATGACACTAGAAGAGCCACAGAATTGGTACAAGTACATTGATAAAGCGCAACAGATCCTCAACAACATACCGCCAAGAAGTACAAAGGGTCTCCGTTCAAGATCCTGACAGGTATGGAAATGAGAATAAGAGAAATTTCTGAATATCAAGAGAAACTTCGCCAAGAGTGTTTCAATGCACTCGACGACGAAAGGAACGCCATTAGGAACAGAGCTCAAGAAAATATATATTTCACAAAGAGATTGTTTTATAGCAGCCAACTCGATGCTAGGGTAAAGATAATCTGCTACATGGCTCTTATCAGGCCCATGCTGGTATTTGGGTGTCCCGTGTGGTTCAATGTACGAGCAAGCTTAATGGAAAAGATTCGATTGTTTGAGAGGGCTCGTCTTCGCTTGTACAGAACATCAGAGTCGGAGTACAAGAAATTGTATCCTAATGAGGTTCTCTACAACAGGGCGAACCAAATACGAGTGGACAACTTCGTAATTAAGCTGACTCGAAGGCACATTGCAAGAGCAATGGCCTCAACGATTAACCTGATTTCTGGAGCTTACTACCCCAATTACATTTATCATGAGAGTGTGCGCACTAACGGCTTCGTTCCACCGAAAGCATTCCTCTACCTTGATCAGATAGGGTTGATCCAGGATAGATTAGCGGTCCCGTTAATCTTCTATGTCGCTCGGACAGCTGGGAACAGGCGACTCAACTACAACAGAGACGTCGCACACGGCAGGGTGGGTCGTCTCAGGTTCAGTAGGGCGATGGGGTATCGCGAATAGAGGGATGTCGTTCGGCAGCACAAGCATTTCTGGTGGTTGAATGATGGGGAAAATGTTTCGTTGCTGTTTCTGTCAATTACGGACCAGCCTCACTAATGAGGCAGAGCTGACCAATCTGTTTGCTTCGTAAATAGCGATGGCCAGCTTACATAGGTTGAGGTTAGCATTTAAGGAATATATAAATATACTAGTATATATGAAGGTATATATATATGAGAGTGTATACTAGTGTATGTATATTATTGCCCATTATGTCTATATGTGTGTATGTGTGCATTGTGTATATAGGTTAGGTAGACTAAGGTTTATTTTAAGTTAGATATTAAGTTTTTATAAAAATAGAAAAAATATGTCCATTTGCTAAGTTGTTTGTCAAAAAAAATTTTTTTCTTAGCCTTAAGTATGGAAAATAAGTCATCATAAATAAAATGTAAATTAAGTCGAAAGACATAGATATAGAAATTTAGAGTAGCTTAGAGTGCCTGCGTGGGGCAGGTTAGTTAGCATTAGATTGTTAAGTAATTTTAGGCTAGCATTTAAGCATTTTTTGTTAGTATGTAAAAGTTAATGACTAAGAAAATAAAATGCATTTAAATCTAACTAACTCCAATCAAAGGATCCAAGAAGAAAATAGACGCTCATCTCTAAACAAAAATAAAGCTGCTACAAGGTACAACGTCAATGATCTAGTTGATATTAAGAGGACGCAGTTTGGTCCTGGGCTCAAACTGACACCCAAGTTCTTTGGACCTGATAAAGTGGTACGTGTTTGCAAAAACAATCGATACGATGTGGTTAAGATTGGGAATCACGAAGGGCCCGGAAAAACGAATGCAGCAGCAGATGGCAAGAAGCCGTGGGCATATCATTCGAGGGCCGAGGGGCATCTTCAGTAGATTTGTCCTGCTGAGAACCAAATTGTTTCGGAGTAGAAAACTTAATTTTTTTAAAAAAAATGACATTATTCTTCTTTTCATAACTTTCTCAAAGATCTTACTGAAGGACTAAAGAAGAGACATAGGTCTATAATTCTTCAATGCTCTTTTTATGTAAAGGTTAAACATCCGCGCATTTGAGAGCTGCTGGAAAAACTCCTGTAAAAACATATATATCGTCACTGTCAAAGGAAACCGATATAACTCAAAAAACCTGAATTTAAAGTTAATAATGCAAATCGGAAGGAAAATCAGTTCATTATCTTTCTGTAACATCGGCTTGCTGGTAACTCTTCAAAATCTTGCCATATGAATAATGCGTCATATTGTTGTTGACTTCTTTTCTCTGAAACTCAGAAACTTTAAACAGCTCTTCTGAAAAATTTAGTTTTTTGAGTTATGCCGGTTTTCTTTAACAGCGACGATATGTGCTTATACTATACATCAACAACCAAGCAAGCAATATGTTTGAAGGTTTTATCGGAAATACCGTCGAACCCACATGCGTTTGAGTTTTTTTGGAGGTCGATTTCTTTTAACAATTCTAGAGGTGTAATACGTTGGAATGCAAAACTGCTTTCTTCAGAATGACCACTCATATTATCAACATTGTTGCAAGAACTGCGATTACAAGACGGAAACCATTCTGCTTAGGATGCCGTTTTCTGGTGCGTCTAGAGACACCAGAAAAAATTGATAGGGATTGAACTCCAAAACCCTCCGATTGGGAAGTCAATACAATAATTGTATCCATATCGTACCCAGCGATTCGCTAAACTGATCGAAAATGTATTGACTACAGTTTTCCTTCGCGACCCGTTTCTAACTTCGTTTTTCGCTAAATCCCTGCGAAATTGATAAATTGATCGTTTCGTCTCTAGCACAGGCAGATTTGCTTTGAGACGAATTTACACAGTGCATTCATGAGACAAGGAATATTAAAACATGTCCTCAACGGCCAAGCTTAAACTTTAAAGGAATCGGTTTGAATGTTTTAAAGTGCCTGATTACCGCTAATCTAATGGCACCAAAATTGTTACTGGTTACTGTAGGGCTGAATCGCAAAGCTCTCATTCTTCTCTGTATTCACTTATTCGTACAATACGTAAAAGACTATTTATTTTAATCTACAAATTCGATCTCTAACTATCTTTCGAATTTATTTAAAACTTAAAGATTAAAAAACAAAAACTTTATGATTTTCGGCCTTTAGAAGGATCAAATCACCTCCAAGCCAATTTTAAATTAGCGTGCAGCACCCTTAACATGTTTGCACACAGCGCGGGCGATGGAAAGTTGGGGAGCAAACAAAAAGAGGTACCGATTTGCAGGGTACATCTGCAGGACAGGGGGATCTGAAGGTCATTTCATGAATAAATTGTTCGGCCCTGGCAAAATCACGACATTTCAGAGTACATCCAAAAGTGGACTTGAGGGTGAAGTGATGAGAAGTCATAGCGACACCGGTGTTATGGTTGAGGGATTGAAAGGGCGGGATGCTACTGGTTATTTCGGTAAAGCCCTGGTGGTGAAAATAGCGATAGAGCAAGGTGAACCAGCAGTAAAACATTATGTCGCATGTTCGAGGGTGTAAATTAACTGTGTAATACTGGCATCACCTATAAGTTTTGTCGCGTTTAAGCTGCATTTGAACTTGCAGATTAATGTTTCTTCTACATACAACATACCGAAAACATCTGAAACAACAAAAGTTTTCCAACTATGCGAGCCAATCGTTTGAAATGGCTCACAAGAATTTATTAGTAGCGGTAGATAGAACATTACAAGATTTAAGAGTTATGTAAGTGGGGTAATTATTTTAAAGGCAAAATACCAAGACGAAAACGTTTTGATTCCCTAGATTCCAGTAATGTCAGGAGATTTGCCATTCGATTTTAACTCCCTTTCAGTTTCCTCTTCGTCTTGCTTTTGTGATCACGATAACGTGAAAGGCTAGTCTTCCGGAACCTGCGAATAAAATTTTGAATTTTTGTGTTAGTGGGTGATTCTGTTGGAGGTACTTTTTCTAATGGAGATTTTATGAGAGCTCACGCACGCAACGTGATATGATATTATATGTTATTTTTGCTCAGAATTGTATAACATTTCCATTATGGAAAAAGTTCGCCCGTAACAGCGTTTATCAATTATTCAGGTGTATTACGAAAAATCACATTCCTCCAAGGAAAGTGTTTTGCGCGCATAGAGCAAGTTCTGGTTAACATAATTGGCCTACCGAAAGCACAATTCGCTGTACCAACGAGAAGTTTGAAACCTTATTTCCATTATTGGATAATACACCACCAAATAGACCACATTTAGCACTTTGTGAAGAAAATACGAGTATAAAGGCAGTAGCAGAAAGTATACACGACGACCGTGATGAATCGATCCGGCGCCGTTCTCAACAGCTTGTCATATTTTATGTGAAGATCTTGGTTTTATGGGATACGAAATCAATTCATGAACAACTAAGGTCAGGTGACCTTCCGATTCATCTACGTTTCAGTCGTTGGGCTCACGGCAGGTTTTAAATTGATTCAATTTTTCCAACTAAAAGTTTGATCAGCAATGAGGTCCGTTTCTTGCTTTATGGACTGATCAAACTACGGTTAGGTATGCAACAGCTGCTAAACGACACAGCTCCTAGTCCGTACAATTCCTAGTAACAGCTTCGTTTTCATGCCTATTTCGACGTTTGAATTACTTAAAATTATGAATACTTTGAAACCTCGCATTCTTCTGTCGACGATGGAATTTACTGTTCTATCATACTCGTATTTTGAGAAAAATTTCCTTAAACGTGGAAATCAAGCAGTTTTTCAAGAACTTTCCCAGAATTGTTAAAGCAGGCGAATGTATTCAATTTTCAAAAGGGAAGCAAAAAGGGATAAGCGAGCTACAGACCGATTTCCTTTCTATATCTTATTTCTAAAGTCTGAAAAAGCTGTATAATATAGAGATCTTAAATTTCTTAAAATAATTTACTTTTTAAATGTAAACCAATTTGGTTTCAGGGAAAACCATTCTAACGAGGATGACCCTCTGGATTTTTGCAACGTATAGCAAGAAATGCTGCGCGGGACTTTTTGTAGACATAACCAAAGCCTTCGATATGGTAGATCAAAAAATTCGTTTGAGGTAATTTTATCGTATAGGGTTTCGAGACTTTATCCTAGATTTGTTTATATATTATGTTAAAAACAGAATGCAAAAAGTAAAAATTGGAGACACCTTTGGAAAATCTAAAATTGCCAACCTCGGCGTTCAACAAGGGTCTGTCCTAGGTCCCTTACTATTCTTAATCTACGTCAACTCAATATTTAGTCTTCCATTTGTCGGTAAGCTTTAGGCTTTTGCAGATGACGTCACATCTGTGTACGGTTTTAACAGTCGCTTAAATCTCTCTAAAATAAACTAAGATGTTAACTTGTTAAGACTGTGGCTTGCAAAACATAAATTGATAATTAGCAGTAAAACGAACCTTATGCCGCTAAAGAATCTCCGGAAGTCAGTATCGTCTTGTCGCAGATTTAATCTACTCCAATGCGATTGTTATATGTCCTATAACTAAGATGTTGCCTGCAATATAAATTGCTTCGAGATTAAAATAGTTAAATCTTATAGGTTTTTGGGTGTGGTAATCGATCAAAATCTTAACTGGGGCATATTTATATTTTGAGGACATATTTGCTATCTAATCTTCGGAACTTTCATCGGCTTCGAAATACTGCTCCTCAAGAATCTTGAGAAATATTCATTTTGGGAACTTTCATTCCAGATAAGAATGTGGCATTAGTTGCTGGGATGGTAAGCACTTAAATAAAGTATATATCAACTAACTTTATTACAAAAAAATTTGAGAAGAAATTATCTTCATCAGAGGTGGCTACTATCAGAGTCCCATCCATGACTCCAATAACATTTGAAGCAGCACAAACAAAATTGTAAGCATTCCATATTTTCGCACCTTGAGCTTAAGAATATATAATCTGTTTTATCCTGCAAACCATTCAATACTCTTCCCGAATATATACGTCCAATCAGGTCTTTAAAGAAATGTCTAACTACATACTCTACAATTTCTATTTAATGTTAATTAAATAATTAGTTATAAAACAATATTTGTACGAGTATCTCATTACTATTTGCTGTACATTACTATCTTATTTCCTTCCTTAACCTTTAAAATGAAAATGTTCGATTTGGAATCTTCAATAATTTGGTTTTGATTTTTTAAGTAAATTGTAAAATGGGGATTGAAGTAACTTCATCAATAACGTTGTGTATTGGGTTTTGAAAATATATAATAATAATATAATACAAGAAAAAATTAATATGACCTGGTGAAATCCCAAACGTAACTGTGAACGGGGGCTGTGTTGCCTGAAATTGAAGCCCGCCGTCTCGGCGACATTTAGTTTCAATAAGACGGGGACAGTTTCCACGCAGCCCGTGAAAGCACGGCTTTGTTGCGAGAACCATTTAGTGGGCAGTAAATTTCACCCTTTGGACCGGCGAATTGCCCGCCTAGAACATCTGATATCACACCTTTAGAATTTTTCTTTTGCGGCTACGTAAAGTCCAAAGTCTACACGGCGAAGCTGGCTACAATTGAGGAATTGGAGGCCAGCATTACTCGAATCATTGGTCAAACACCTCCAATTCAGAATGGATTAAGTGCAGTTATGACCAGTTTTTGAAATAAATAATCAAAATAATCAGAAAATGAATGTAATGAATGGTTCTTTTGTGGGAAAATAAAAATTACTACAATAGTTAAAAATGAATTTTTTGATTGATTTTATTTAAAAAAAAATATTTTTGGAAAAATCAGCCTATATTACAATGAATATTATTTTGCACACATGTCGTAGCAAGTGGCGCTACAGTTCAGGGTGGATCTGGACCCCATCCAACAAGCGTCTTTACTCCCTTGCCTTCGTGCGCCACCTGTATTGCGGTCTTCCTTTACTGAGCTTGTTCTTTGGGGGCGGATTTTAAGACTTCGGATCTGAACTTTGGTGTCTTCCAATCCGCCTTGCCTGACCCAGACATCTCAGTCGTTAAGCCTTCAATCTTCTGGCTATTTCCATGTCGCTGTAGAGCACGTTAAGTTCGTTGTTGTATCTCCTCTTCCACTTACCATTTATGCAGGCGGGATCGAAAATCACCCGACGATATTTAGTTTTGTTTTGTTTTTCAATGTACATACGAGTGTATTAAAATTAACAGTGTACATGAGAAGATTATTAGTAAAAAAGTAAACAAACTAATAAAGTTATTTTAGCTCTTCACTGTATTACACACATTTAAACATTCCAAATAACTTAATTTTAAATTGGTATTGGTTAAAGACTATAATGTACAACCATATAACGTTATCATTCTACTCTATTTATTAACGATAAACTAAACAATTTTCTTTCAAATCTATTCTTGACAAACTCAGTCTCATAACTTCGATCGAAAGTTACATTTAATTTCTTTTTTGACGAAATAGACTTTACATACTTACTTATACCGTAATATCATCATTTTCAGGTTTGGTGTTCGGCGGTCACTGATGAAGCTACAACTCTTCAAATTGAAAAGGATCCACATGCACCACCGGAATATCGTGTCGTCGGTCCTCTTTCAAATTTAAAAGAGTTCTCAAAAGAATTTAACTGTCCTTTGGGCTCACGAATGAATCCTATAGAAAAATGTGAAGTATGGTGATGAACCACATGATCGTATTATAAAAATTAAATAAATAAATGAAAACTATTAGCATTTTATATATTATTTGATTTAATAGTTATATAATATAAGTTTATACTTATAGATGACTTGTTCTTAAAAGCTTAAAAAAGGTACATTTACACATTTTTTAACAACACAACTTTTGTAAGTGTAATTTTTTGAATTGTCGCGCAAAGTATCACGTACGTAGAGGAGTTACCATCCTCTAATTACATGTATAATGCCAACTGTAAATGTGGATTTTAAGAAGTTAAATTCTTCTTACCCTTCTTTAGCTGGATTATAAAAATGATGTTAAGGGTTATACCCTATAAATTACATATAGTTTTTTTTTTTTTTTTACAGAATATAGATACATGCTTAAGAACAGTAAGAGCAAAAGTTATTTTAGTTATTTATGCTAGTTCTTAAAACAAAACAAGTACCTAAATATTTTTTTGTGTATATATGTGACTTTTAATTAATATAGCCGTGTACATAATTAACAATTAAATAAAATAAAAACATACAGCGTGTAAAACCAATTTAATCTAAATGAAAAATATGGTCGATAAATGTTCATAGGTAAGTGATGAGTTCTTATTTTTAATGCCCTTCTATTTTAAAACCTGTAAAAAAAATGTGGTGTTAGTTCACGATTCAACAAAGATAATTCGATAAACTAAAAGTTTTCTTCGCAGACATAGAGCATCTTCTTACCAAACAATTCTATTGTAGTCATCGTTTGATCCATTAATTTGTATGGCTGAATCTTGAAGGAATGAATAAGGGTGATGTTCATTTTGGACATGACGGCGCTGTGTGACACACAAAGTTGGTGAAGCTACGACTATCACTTCCATTGGCTTGACTTCCACTAGTAACTCATCGTATTCCTTCAGAGATGGACCTGAAGATTTATTTATTTTCGTTGTATTGTGGCATGTAATGTGGACCACTCCACTAAAGTGAGAAACCTTCATGCGCTAATGGTAAAAGTAAAAAGTGGTGTGTCCCATACTGGATTCTTAACTCTTTCCTTCCAGCTACTGGACGAAAATTTTTGTCATGACGATGACTGCTAGTAACAAGCTAAGAAGTTAAATCGAACAGTTTAGGTACCTGGCGTTTAGTAGGTTCTTAAGCATGGCGTCTACAGCTAGATTCCACTAACAATCTATCACGGCTGTTGCCTCTGGTTCGCTTAGCCCTAGTTTAACGTCAGACGACGTTGCACAAGTGATTGTGGGAAGTGTCCGAACACCATTCGAGTTCCACTTACACAAGTTAATCTTTTCCTGTTGAAGAGTTGCTTCAATGCCCGTCTGCTTGCACTTATGGTGATATACTCGTAGTTGTCCATAGTACATTGTTTTAATTCGCCTATTTCGTTGAATGCACTACAAACCTTTCCATATGAATCAGTTTCAGTTGATACGTACGGAGTGAATCTATTGGAGACACAAGCCAAAGAATTTGTTGGCACCGTCGCACACAAAAACTTGGCGAAGAGTCAATATTCTCATAATAAGTGTTACTATAGCCAACTACACGTCGTACACTCGACCGGAGATATTTTCTATGAGTATTTTAGAGAGAATAACGAATTACAAAGATATTTGGAAAGTGAAGGTTAAAAAAAAACGAAAATAACCTGAAAAACATACTTTCCGCCACCTTCTTTATATGATCGGCGAACAAAGCGTTCTCAATTATGATATAAATTGGTGTGCATTTATTAATAATGGATTATTCAGTAGGCAGTATGTTTACTTTAAATAAATATGATTCGTGTGTAACATTGTTTGGTGTGGTCTTATAAAAATGATTATCGTTTGTTATTGATTTAAAGCGTTTCCAGTGAAATTGTTGTTCTTGTGGATATAAGTGAGAAGTCAGAAAATACAAGTGTCCTAGTTTACTGTGTAGAAAAAAAATTTTGAGGATTTCACGTTCCAAAGTTTAAATAATCATAATGAATATGAAAAAAATCAAACTTTTTTTGTTTGGCTGGGTTCAATGTGCTCACAAGAAAACAATTATTTCATGTCATGCACACAGAAAAATATTGTAATATGAGCAAAAGTTTAAATTTTTAGACGAATTTTTACTAGCAAGAAACCAGAATTCGAAAAATTAAGAATTAAATTAAAGGAGCGTAATCTAAAAGAAGATGCGAAAAAGCACACAAAAAAGGGTGTCATGTGGCCCCAGAAATCTTTTGATTGTCAGTTGTAACAAAAAACATGGACGACCAATTAAAGTTTTCCAAGAATCAAGCCTACGAAGTAAAAAGCGTGGGACGCAAATTATTCGTGCAGAAATGGATATCTAAATATTAACACACGCAAGCAAAATAAAACTTCGAGCCTCAGGAAGAAACGACGCGGCGAGAATTCTGGAAGATATTACAAGTTCTCCGATAATACAAGAATATAAAAGGCATATTCCCACAGTCTTTCTATATTTGTCGAGGCAAACTTATTTAGAAGAAGTATGGGATAATAAGAGTCAATCACAAAAAATATCCTTCCTATTGTTTTCTATAGAGAGCAAAAAAAGACTACTATTCTGTTCCTAAAGCTTATACTGTGACCAGGAGTTCAAAACATCCACTCCTGGAAGCACAGAATAAAGGCATTAATACAAAGGTGTGGAGGGTAATCCATGCTCGAAAGGAGGGAACCGGGCAGGTACTGCTCCCCGGCATTGACTAGGAGTGCTTAGACACTATAAAAAAGGCAAAGGGTTCCCTGAACAACCGGTTTGGCAGGACTGTGGTGTGTGGACTCAAGAGGTCTGAAGAGAACACCGGGCTGGCACCGGAAGTTTCAACTCGGTGACTCAGGACATCGAAGGAGTTAACCGCACTATCATCATCACATCTGTGTACTGTCCAGGTGATGAGCCTATGATATCATCCGAGCTGCAACGACTAGTGGAGCATTCCAATAAGATCCGCATTCCGCTGCTAATAGGGTGTGATGCAAACGCCCACAACATTATATGGGGTAGCACTGACACCAATAACAGAGGTGAGTACCTATAAGAAGTTATCATAAGTTCGTCCATTGATATTTACAACGTAGGAAATACCCCCACTTCCGTGAATCGAATTAGGGAAGAAGTTCTTGACCTCACGCTTGGCAGTCCGAGAGTATGCACAATTTTAAAGAATTGGAAAGTATCTTACAAACCGTCATTGTCCGACCATCAAATCATAGTATTTAACCTGGACAATACAAGTATCATCATAAATCCAGTATGGTATCCCAAGAAAACCAACTGGGAAACCTTTCAGAAGGCCGTAGAATACAATGTAGGGCGTCTTGAAACAAAAAAACCTCCAGCTCAGTTTCTGGAGCTAAAGAGCGCAGTGGATGTCGTCCCTCACACCATCGCATATGCGTTTGAACTAAGTTGACCCCGTAAAAAGCAGGAATTATATGCCGTGGTGGAACTATACCTTGTCAAAACTAAGATCCGAAGTGCGCAAGCTGTTCAACACAGCAAAACGCAATGGACACTGGCAAAGGTATCAAACGGCTCTTACCACCTGCAACAAAGAAATAAGGAAAGCTTAAAGAAATAGCTTTAGGAAATTCTGTGAGACAATCTCAAGCATTCCTACGGCGGCAAGGCTACACAAGGCCCTTGGTAAGTCGGGAGGAGTGTCAACCTCGCTTAAGAAACTAGACAGCAGCTACACGGAAAATGATGACGAGAGGGCACTGCTACTTCTACGAACTTATTTTCCAGGGGGCTCACCTGGTACTGGCTTTGGGAACAGAACAATTTCAGCTCAACCTCGGAAGGATGACTGGGAAATCGCATCAGTTATCTGCTCTAGGAGAATGCTGGAATGGGCAATAAGTTCCTTTCACCCCTTCAAGTCCCCATGTGTGGATAGTATTACGCCAGTTCTACTACAGAAAGGGCAAAACGTATTACTACCACTCCTCGTAAAATTAGCGAAGAGAAGCATTGCATCAGGTTACATACCATTACAATGGAGACGAGCAAATGTTGTGTTCATACCGAAGGTGGGGAAAAAAGACCCGACACAGCCAAAATCGTACAGACCGATCAGCCTCACTTCGTTTCTTCTGAAAACAATAGAGAAGGCTGTGGATAATTACCTGAGGAAATACTTAGTATGTCCCATCTGCATCAGCGTCAACATGCACGACAGAGACGGCCCTGTATCAGCTAACAGAAATTAATCAAAGGAGATAGCATTGTGTGCCTTTCTTGATATTGAGGGGGCGTTACACAATACTTCGCATGAGGCTATCAAACGAGCCCTACTACTGTAAGGAGCCAACGACACAGTATCCAGATAAATGTGCAAACTGCTGAGCACTAGATCAGCAGAGACACAGACAGCAGCTGGAACTATTAGAGTTGACACTGCAAGAAGGTGTCAACAAGGAGGGGTATTATCACCCTTAATGTGGAGCCTTGTTCTAGACGAACTACTGGAAAACCACATCAGCTGTTAGGCGTACGCTGATGACATAGTATTGATTGGTAGAGGACATTTCGAAGAAACTCTCTGCGACATTATACAACGAGGTCTGACGGTAACTCAGGAATGGTGCCTCATGACCGGGATCCGTGCGGCATCGGATAAAGAATAGTGCCGCAGTGCGTCCCAGCTTGTCGTAAGAGGCGACTAAATGGGACACCAATCATATACAGGCAACTATGACACCAAAAATGAGCCTGTGACACTTTAACACCTTACAACTTTCCCACAAGTTTGTATGCAATCAGTGGGTTCCCACGTCTGGAGACTACCGGTGGGGTAAAAGAACAGTCAATCAATTCGAAATGAACATACAAGTGTCAAACCACTCAAACTTTAAACTTCATGGAAATGATCGCAATTAATAGCACTACCCCGCTGGGCACCACGGTTGCAACGCACTCGGGTGATCCCAGAGCAAGCAGAAGTGCTTGTGTCAGAGCCCGACGGATTCCGGGGGCGGGCAGAATGAAGTTTCCAAAATATTTTCATAAACTTCGGTTTGCAAGTTGGAACGTCGGATCGATTACCTCAAAAAGTTTAGAACTAGAAACGATTATGCGTCGCAGAAATCTACAAAACCTGTGCGTACAGGAAACGAAGTGCTGTAATACAGGAAATAAGGCGCGTTTTCTAGATTTAAAAACTAAGGCATTTAAGATGTTCTACCATGGAACGGTCAATGGACGAAACGGTGTTGGAATCGTTGTTGCAGCGGATCTTCTAAACAACATCGTTGGTATCTTGAAAATAAGCGACCGCTTGATGAGTGTTAAACTCGTCATACACAATGAAACGTGGAACATTGTTAGCGCGTACGCTCCACAAAATGGATGCGACCAATCGGAAAAAGATACATTTTGGTCAGAGTTCGGTAATTTGCTTAGAAATATACCTATCGATGAGATGCTCTTCGTAGGCGGAGATTTAAATGGCCACGTCGGAGAAACAAATGTTGATTATGAGGACTGCCACGGTGGTAAAGGCTTTGGAACCAGAAATTCAGCTGGCGAAGACATCCTTGTAGCGTGTAGGGCTTACGGCTTAACCGTCTTAAATACAATGTTTATTAAACATCAACGACATCTCATCACCTATAGCAGCGGAGGCCACGAAACGCAAATAGATTATCACCTCTGCAAAATGTCGATGAGAAACCGTGTTAAGGACTGTAAAGTAATACTTGGAGAATCGCTAGTAAGCCAACACCGTCTGCTCATTACAGAATTTTTCACAGCGGAACCACCGAAAACACAGGCATCGTTTGGAAAGCCAAAAATCCGGTGGTATAATCTATCGAAGGAACGAAGCGCAAGATTTATCGCACTGGCTAAAGAAGTACTTCAAAATATAAATGGTATAGCAGACTCACTTAGCCCGCAAGAAATGTGGAACAGCATGCACGAGGAATGCATAACACTCGCAAAGTCCCATCTGGGGACTATATCGAAATACCATTACGTCGGCAAAGAAACATGGTGGTGGAATGACGAAACCAAACGAGCTGTGGCCGACAAGAAAAGTGCATTCCAAGCGTGGACAAAATGCGATGGGAGCGACGATATCGAAAAAGCTCGACTGGCTCTTGAATACGAGCGTCTTAAAAAGATCGCAAAGAAAGTCCTGGCTCGAACTCGAGCGGCAGAAGCGGAAAACCTGTACCAGGAGTTGGAACAAATATCCTCACGATCGGCGGATAGAAGACAAGCTATCCAAGAAGTTCAAACGTCGTACAGTACTAAAATGCCAAACATTTTTAAGCTCGCTGCACAGAGGAGAAAAAATTCAATGAAAATAACCTCGCCGAAATACATCAAAAACGCAGACGGTCGCTTATTAACAAATGAAAAGGAAATTTGTGACCGGTGGCTTGAATACTGTAAGGAGTTGCTTAACAAACAGTTTCCACGTGATATCGTGCCGACAGCTGGTCTATTCGAGGAGGAAGTTTCGGACTTTTCAATCGAAGAAATAAGTATAGCAATTGGAAAAATGAAGCGGGGGAAAGCGGCGGGACCAGACAGCATTCCATCAGAGTTTTGGTCGAAGATGGAGGGGATCGGCAGCGTTTGGCTATCGAAACTTTTAAATAAACTAAAATGTGGACAACCTATGCCGAATCAATGGAGAAGTAGCTTCTTGGTTCCATTATACAAAGGAAAAGGCGACACTCGAGAATGCAACAACTACCGTTCAATCAAGCTTATGTCACACACAATGAAAATCGTCGAAAGAGTCTTAAACGAACGTCTTCGGCAAATAATAAAACTCGATAATAGCCAGTGTGGATTTGTTGAAGGAAGATCGACGGTGGACGCTATCCAAAGCCTACGAATAATAATGGAAAAGCATCGAGATTCGTCTAAGGATTTACACATGGTATTTATCGACCTCGAGAAAGCATTCGATCGAGTGCCTAGGGATCTCATATGGGCCGCGCTGAGATCTCAAAACGTACCGGAAACGTATGTTAGAATAATACAAGACATGTACGGAAAAGTGAAAACTGCGGTTAAAAGCTCTGCTGGACTAACGAGAGAATTTCCAGTTAATGTCGGAGTGCATCAAGGAAGCGTACTTAGCCCTTTCCTCTTTAACGTAGTATTCGACTATCTTTTAAAAGACTGCATGCGCGAAGCAAATGTAACGCCAATTCTCTTCGCTGACAACGCAGTTATACTTAGCGATAACGTCGAAGATTTACAGAACGCCTTAGATTCATGGAGAAATGCGCTAGAGAGAAACGGGTTTAAAATAAGTCGTTCAAAGACGGAGCATTTGACATGCCCATTTGCGCATCCGTTGCGACCTGTTCCGGATATAATGTTAGACGGAATAGTTCTTCCGAAAAGCACTATCTTTAAGTACTTAGGATCAATCGTTAACATGGAAGCGAAATGTGACGACGACGTTAACCACAGAGTGAGTGTGGGATGGATGAAATGGCGGGAAAATTCGGGAATCTTTTGCGACCGAAAATTTCCACTTAAATTAAAGGGGAAACTCTACACCACGGTTGTTAGACCAGCTCTTATATACGGTTCACAGTGCTGGACAATGTACGAAGCGTTTAAAAACAAAATGACGGCAGCGGAAATGAAAATGCTAAGGATGTCTAGTGGAGTCACTAAACGCGATTGCATTAGATCTACGCGTATAAGAGGAAGTCTACATATAAAGAATTCGGTAACCGAACAGCTTGAGGCGAATAGAATAAGTTGGTATTGCCACGTTCAAAGAAGATCTGCGGAAAATCCGGTTAAAAAGGCACTATCAACTACGGTCACTCCAACTGTAAGAAAACGAGGTCGGAAAAAGAATTCCTGGATTTCTCAGATGGCAAATGCGCAACAACGTCTGGGGTTAACCACTGAAGCGATCCAGGACCGAGCATTATGTAGACGCGTTCTGCGGTCTGCGACATTAGCCAACCCCATAAGCGGAGCAGCAGCGATGCAGTAAAAATGGGAAACTCGTTACGCATAAGTTCGTATAACGAGGAAAGGGTTAATAAAAGGATAAGAAGAAGAAGAGGTGCCTCATGACCGGGCTGAAAATCAATCCGGCTAAGACCACGATAGTGCCATTCACAAAGAAAAGGAAACTTCAAAGACTCAAAGAAATCCGACTGTTAGGCACGACACTGATACCGGTCATTGATGTGAAGTATCTCGGACTACATCTAGACAGCAAACTACTCTGGAAGAACCACACTGAGGAAACTGCTAGAAAAGCAACGCGTACTGTTATGATGTGTAAGAGCCTAGCGGAGAAGTCGTGGGGCTTTAGCCCTGACATTCTGCGATAGATGTACATAGCGATTGTGAGACCAATCATCACATATTGTGCAGTAGCATGGGCAAAACTAACCAGTTTTGTCACAACGAGAGAATCTCTCAAAAAGGTGCAAAGACTGCATCACCGGCGCAATGCGTTCATGCCCAACTGCTGCAATCGAGATGCTATTGGAATTAACTCCCCTACACCTCTTTTTCTCAGAGGCGGCGAATAAAACCATTCTAAAAATAGCAAAAGAAGGAACTGGAAAGGGGAAATGCATTAGTTCGAAAGAATATGATGCACTACTTTGAAAACTTCCACTCTTGGCTATTCCAAGAAATAACAGCATTAAGAAATATAACTTTGAAAAGAATTTCTAAACGAAGCTCAACAACAAAAAAGAATGGAGCGATGAATCCACTATCTATGGACTGAGCAACCACACGATAAAGTGATATACAGACGGCTCGAGAACTGCTGAAAGAACTGGTGCAGGAGTGTTTGGGCCAAGAACGAAACACTATGAGGCTGAAACAGGCTTCTGCTTGATTGATTTGGTATCTTTGATGATGTTTGAGTTCATCTTAGCAGACGCGTTCGTAAATTTCTTGTTATATTTGCTCCCGTGATTGACCAATGTATTTCTTTTTCAAATTTTTATGCCACATCTTAAATATTGTGGTGGCCGATTTCCACACTTGTATACTGCCAATTACATATATCCAGCAAATGATATCTTCGTTCTCTAGAGACGCACTACGGATTAATATGTCGTTCACGATTTTCCCGGTGTTATCCGCTTTAACATCTTTAGATTGGGTTTTACCCATCTCCAATACATATATACACACAATTTCTAAATGAACGCATGAAAGAATCACTCTCAACGGACAACTACATATAACGATACCAAATAGCCATTTAATAAAAACGCAGATACTTCCCTAGATGGTTCAAGTAGAACTACCTGGCGTTGATAAAGCATCGAAACAATTTGTGGCAATACGTCACGCCAGCAAACACGCGCGCATGCAGCGATGTGAACAATATGATACACCTGGAGAGTGTAGGTGGTGACGGTTCCCAAGGTGTAATTGTATGCTGCTTAGGAGGTTTCATATTGAATACCAAGGGAATCATAATCGACCTTGGTTCCAAAGACAAAATATGATGAGGATGTTATTACAATATGCTAAATGGAGTATACTCTCAAATAATCGAGTCCGTGCATGCTATCGTAAAATTGACAGTCCAAAACGTAAAGCACTTACTTGCGGCATTACAGACATTGCCGTCAACCATAGTCATACTTGAAATGTGCCTAACCTGTACTGCTTAATATTTTTCAGATTTTGCTGTATCAAGAGAATTACTTTGGCTCCTTATTTCATCCCTCATAATATCCGTAGTTTCTTTGGTGTAGGATTCCCCCAAATGACTTTTTGGTTGATGCCACATATTAGTCGCAAAGAACTTTGAAAGATATTGACATCAGATTCTGCGCTGCTAATGAATTTTGTTTATACTAAGCTTGCTGCGAGCCATCACATCCCCAATTTGATATACGCTTCAAAGAATTGCGTTCATCTAAGGGTACCGACTACTTCGTCCTTAGTGAAGATGAATGCAATTCTTTGAAGCTTATATCAATTGATGAGCCGTCACATCTCCAAATTGATATAAGCTTCAAAGAATTGCATTCATCTTTACTAAGGACGAAGTAGTCAGTACCCTAACTGACCGATAAGAAGATTGCTACCTCAACGGCAACTTTTTTAAGCAAAATGAATGATCTTTTCGACAAAAAAGATATTCTGAGCACTATCGAATACCATACCAATAGTTGCGATGATGAGTTTTATGGTGATGCCAGTGAGACAGAAATAGTTATATCCGAAGGATGTTCACAGAAGCTGCAAGAAGTGGCACTTACATTTTATGCCGGGTTTGCAGCTTTTAAGTTGCATAAGAAACTTAGTTGTGAAAACTGCATGAACAGAGTCATGATAGACAAAACAGACAAATTTCGAGAACAAGCTCTGCTAATAAAATTACGAGCTTATAACCCTTATGACACATCGGAAATTTAACTGTTCCTTGTCTAGCATTTGAAACTTATGTCAAAAATATGCAAACACTTTTTGAAAGCCAATTTCCAAAAATACGACACGAAGAACACTTAATTGAAGCTTTGCTCAGATCCGAACTTAAAATGACAGCTTCCGAGAGCATGAAATGTGACTATGATGAGCACAGACACTCCATTTATAAATTCATTTTAATTGGTCTAGTCAAATTTTCGGTTAAGAAAACCAATAAGGATATCTGTGGAGTGTGAGCAACTGAGAACCTCACTATTAATCCTTTATTTGTTTTGTTAATTTTTATTTATTTTCTGTTTTTGGCTCTTGTTTGTTAAGTTAGTTGTTCTTTTTTTTTTATTAATGGAAAGTTTATATTAATTTTATGAATATTTTTATTTCTTTAGTACTTACTAAAGAGCAAGGACTATGCCTATAGGAGACACCTTTAAAAAAACGCGTTTTATATTCCTCCTCATTGGGTAACGTGGGAAAAAATATTTGAATTATAGTTATAGGAATCGGTTGTAGATAGGTACATACTATATATGTATGTAGGCACATACGGTCTTCGGCGATGATCCCGTGTTATTCTATTCCATAAAGAAATAAATGAAATGTTATTTTGTTTTCGAGTATAATCTTTGTTGGTCTTTAATTTTATCGTAAGCTCCAGAAGCTTTTCCACAATTTTGAGAGCATGACAGCGAAAATATCGCAAACGACAAAACCTGCTTTCATTCC
Source organism: Volucella inflata (assembly GCA_928272305.1). NCBI lineage: Eukaryota > Metazoa > Arthropoda > Insecta > Diptera > Syrphidae > Volucella > Volucella inflata. The sequence goes on along the minus strand of OV743721.1, from coordinate 14,008,367 downwards.
TTCAGAAAAATGTCTCAATTAATGTCATCGAATTCGCCCTTTTGCTTATAATATACAGAAAAAACAAAAAAAAGCGTTTCCTGTAAAATTAATCATTTGTTGCTGACGATAAATTTGGGGAAAGGTGTCCAAATATTAATTGCTGATAAAGGCTGTCATTTTCATATAATTACATATATTCTAAGACACAGTTCTTGTCGTTTAATCAGTTTCTTTACTCATTTCCTTGGCAAAGTCATTCACTCAGTTTCGTAACATGTGGATTAAAATTCAGAGTGGAATGGAAACCCAAAACAGGTTATGTTTACTTTGTTTACACTCATCACTCACTCATCCTGACATTATAATTCTATTCTCAGAGAGTAATAACAGCTTTCTTTGGTCGCGAGAAATGAGAGCTCTCCACCTAGGCGGTCAAAGTGGATACCAAAAAATATCGCTTGATGATAGTACTATTAGTTTCGTATACTCTGGTAATATGAAATTTTTATATCTAGCTCTATAGTAAGTTTTTATTGAAATAAAGATTCATATCAAAAAACAAGTCTATAGCAGTTACCCTGGTAAAAATTAAATTAAAGGGACCTGCTCGCTATCTCATCGTAGGAGAAACTACTTTACATCTGACCATAAGCAAATTAACATCAAAAATTAAAGCTACGTCATCCGAGATTATAATGGCAAAACTTACAAGTACACAGCATGTACAAAGAAACACAGATGATTTTGCCCCTAAAATAGAGGATTTGACGAAGGCCCTTAACTCCGCTTATATATCAGAAGGCTTTACGCCTGAAGCAGCTTAGAAAATATCTACACGGGCTGCAGTTAGGACTCTTATAGACAATGCAACCAATTCCAAGCTGCGAATAACCATGCGCTCCAATAATTTTACAAACGCAAGTGAGGCAGTTGTCAAGTACGTCCAAACTCATATGGAGGTAACTAAAAGGCAAGGTGAAATCAGAAACTATAGACACCGAAGCGCACTAAATCACCAATCTGACGGTCGATATAGAGGGCGAATTGGAGGGTAGATATGTTGGAGGCGGAAACTACAACCGCCGAGTAAATAATAATAATAACAGGCAACGAAGAAATCAAGAGTCTCAACACAGACGGCAAGGACAAGTCCGATTGGTTAACAAAGGGAAACACTACGAACCCCGAAGGTATTAAGGATCAACTTTAAAAATATACAACATAAACATATATATAAACATATTCAGAACCAACTTTCAAAATATACATCTTAAACTTAGCTTGAGTTCCTACGTATCAATAAAAACAAGTTTTAGCAATACTCACACCTTGTTCTTGGTTGATACGGCCGCAGATGTATCGGTTTTTAGGCACGGCAAAATCGGAAACAAGCATTATTATCATTTAAACTCTTTACAAATCAGTGGAATAGTTCATGTGGTAATCAATTCATTTGGAAACATAGAGACCGATCTCGTAGCAGATAATGTATTGATATCACATACATTTCAGGTAGTCCCTTACAATTTCCCACTACCGTGTGATGGAATATTAGGTCTAGATTTTTTAAAAATTTATTACTGTATATTAGATTACCAATGCTATCCAAAGTTTTTGATAATACGCCCACGAAAATTCCAAGATATCAGTATCCCAATCAAAAGTTCTATCTACAAAAATTCAGTTATAGTCCCATCTAGATCCGAAGTAATTAGAAAAATAAACGTGAGATCATATGAAAATCAGATTTCGATTCCAAACCAACAGCTAGTGAATGGTGTTTTCATAGCTAATACAATAGTTTTAGCTGAAAGTCCATTTGTTCGTCTGCTAAACGTAACTGAAAAGGACATCTCATTTAAAGACGTAGTAATTAGAACAGAAAGTCTGTCCGATTACGAAGTAGTCACATCGAGTAGTGATAATCTCAGTCACAAAGAAGAGGTGCTTCGAAAATTAAACAACAATTTTCCAGCTTTGCTAAATAAAAACTAAATAAACTATGTTCCGATTTTGTTGATATTTTCGCGTTAGAAAATGATAAAATTTCTACAAATAACTATTACGAGTATTAACCAAAATTACGATTAAAAGATAATACAGCTGTTTGTATAAAGAATTATAAAACCCCTCATAGCCAAAAATAAGAGATTAATAAGTACGTGCGTTTTCATTACAATATAAGTTGCCTAAATTCCAACTCAGGCTGAAAAGGACATACGTAGTTAAGGAAAGTAGGGCATTGATTCGAGATGACTTCGAAAACGGGGATGTTCCGAAAGCTGGTTTTGGTAATACAAATGATGGCAGCACTAGTCGTAGATTTTTAAGTGATACTCGTAGGCTGCAATGATCGAAATAGATGTTCGGTTAGTTTATAAACTTAAATCATTTTTTGGAAGTTATATTAAGTGGATTCCAAATTGAACTTCAAAAAAGTGAGACGTATATAATGGATTCAGCAAAACTGTATGTGTATGTGAATTTCACAGGTGGCATCCAATAACCCCAACTTTTCCTAAAATTTTAATTCATGGCTCTATTTAAGTCAAGCAGGCCTTATTGCCTACAGGGCAATTGGCCGAAAGGGCAGCAGAATGCAGATACAAACATTTTTGTTTAAATCGATTGAATTATGCCAGAAAACTTTTACAACCAGATTGCAATACAACCAACTGGCGTTTCAAGCTCAAAGCTAAGACGAAGATGAGGGTGTGAACGAAATATGTATCAGACGAAGAAGCTTCATAGACGTAAAGTGGATAGCATCAATAGAACAATAAAATATTGATAATAATTCGATTTCATATTTTTCTTTTATACGTTAGAAATTTTATGAAAACATATTATTTATCTACAAAACAGAAAAAGACTTTTAATCACATAAAACCTCTATCCTCCTTCCTAACCTCTTCACTTCACAATATGCGTGTTTAGAATCATTAAGAAGCAAAAAATAATTTTAGCCAGGTTTTTGTGTCAAATACCCATAAATTGTGCGTCGTTAGGGAACTTATGTCTGCACCTGGTGGAATATTTTCTCAATGCACGCAGTTATTGCAACCGTTAGAATCAAAAATTACGTTAGCGGGCGCATCTTGAAAATGTGGCCAATTTCGTTTAATTAAGTGATCTTGGATGTATTTGTGGATCAGCTATCGTTTCCATGTGGTTAATTCTGATTTATTCAGAAGTAAGTCAATATGAAATTGTCTAAGTTGAGCGTCACTTTGAAATCTGTTGTGTTGGTTTTAGCCGCACCTTGTGGCGGGAAACTAGCACTTCGCACTGGCAATGAAATATTTGCCCCAGTTTCTGCTACTTGATTTAGAGATAGTCGGTTGATTCATTGGTTTGATGCTATAACATAGTAGAGTGTTATGTCATTCCGTTTGAAGCAACCCACAGCATCCCGACAGTTGTGGTAAAGACTGCATCGTCCTAACACATTCCAAGATTTTAAATCGTGAATACTTTCTCAAACGACGTGGATTTGAGCAAAGTGGGTAATTTTTGGTCCAAGTAACTTTGTAACTTTTTTTGATGAAACTTGTGATATATGGTGCATTGACGATATACTAGTGCAGCGATATACTGGCTCTGATTGGCCGTTGTAATAACAGTCATCCAGATACTTCAGGTCGAGAGGATAAGACTGAGAAAGGTGATGGCATGTTGAGCGCCTGACATTCAGTAAAATCAAGGATGTACACGTTCCATGGCAGTTCTTTATTATCTTTTACTAAAATTTTGATTACTTATTATGAACGATCATCAGCCGGTATTTTTTGAAGCAAAATTAGATACAAAAGTGCATCCTAGTTATCAACTTGCAATCGGATAACAGATATTGTTTGAGCTACGCAAACAATGTATGATAACTTAAAGAAATCTTCGACCATCTAGTAGATTCTTTAATAGTTCCTATAAACGGAACAAGTGTGTTTCAGTTGGATGGCGTGTACTATTGACGACGTTTCAGGGGTGGAGTCATGCAACTTTGTTTTGACTTCAAGTAGTAGTAAAATTAAAAGTCATTTCAAAATCAAGTCGGTGTCATGTATAATCTTCGACATACACCAGCGCCATCTGACAGTCTATGTTTTGCATGGAATATACATTTTCACACCAGAGTCGTAAACCTTCTAAACTCTTTTTCTAGATACTTACTTCCTTTTGGTGTCGCCACGGTTTGAGGTGGACCTGGGCCCCAGTCGACAAGCGTCTCTAGCCAGCTCGATCTTCTGTCAGCTGCCTCCTGTTTCGTACGCTTAGTTGACTGATGTCCCCTTCCATTTGCATGCACCACTTGAGTCTCGTTATTCCTCTACTGCGCTGTCCCTCGGGGGTGGATGCGAAGACTTTCGAACCGGAGCATTGGTATCCATCTGCTCTACATGACCAGCTATATCAGACATTGCATCTTCACTCTTCAGTACGTACAGTTCGTCGTTGTACCTTCTTCTCCACTCACCGCCAATGCAGACGAGACCAGTAATCACTCGAAGAATTTTCCTTTCAAGGCAGCCAAGACGTCACCGAATCCGTGCGCCTTCCTTAGCTGCATGTGCTTTCCGGCATTCGTCATCGAACCAGGGCCCTGGTTCTCCTGCAGGGGTTTCATTGTGGTGGTCGAGTGAAACTCAGCCCATCAGAAGCGGCATCTCTAATGCTTTTTTGGCAGCGTTGCCACTGGTCTTCGATGCTTGATGCTGGCGGCATTGGACCTCTTAAGAGATTAAGAGACACTCTTCATCAATCACTTCTGATATCGGTTTTGCTTTGCTTTCTGATTTTAGTATTCTAATCAGTTCTGTAAGGGTTGAATGAAAACGTTCAATGGGTGAATTTCCGTTTGAACTTTTTGGGCAAATGGTATGGCGCTCAATTTTATAAATGCTTAGAAATTCTTTCATCAAGGATGAAAGGAACTCACTACCATTATCTGTTACCAGTTTCTTTGGGATACCATGGTGAGCGAAAAAGTGTTTCAGAGATCGAATTATCTTAATACTATTTCTAGCCTGAAGTAAATATGCACAAGAAAATTTTGAAAATTTATCTATTATTGTTAGAAAGGATTCCTTCTGAACAGAGAATATATCGGGGTGAACTATCTCAAATGGTCTGGATGGAGTTTCTGTAATTTGAAATTTGAGAGGCTGCTTTTTTCTACAACATTTAAGTTTGTGACATATGTCACATAAATTTATTATTCTAGAAATTATGGTCTTCATGTTGGGAAAATACACGGATCTTTTAACGTGCTCCAAGGTTTCTCTCTATGGTGAGATACCTTTCAATAATCTCTTCCTGATCATCTACACCCACAATATCATTTAGCAATGTTATACATCTTATCAACTTAAAACCAGAGTGAGTAAAATATTTGGAATAGATCGCCTGAATTTTTCTAAATGTGCTATCTTTCGTAAGTACTGCATTAAATTTGTGATGTTTAAAATAATATTCAAATATTTCTAGCAATGAATTTTCGTCAGTAATATCTTTTATTTGTATAGTATTTCTTCTGTTCTTTTTAAAGAAAATTTGAAGTTTTACATTAAACTGTCTAACGCCTTTAACATTTTCCTCGATTATGAACTGGTTTTCAAACTCATTAAGTGGACGTTCGGATATATAAATATTGTCATTAAAATTTTCGTGTGCAGATTCAATTGTCAGTACAGTTCAGTTTCAGTTTAAATGCATTTTATTTTACTTATCATTACGACTTACATTCTAACAGAAAATGCTTAAATACTAGCCTAAAATTAGTAAACAAACTTATACTAACTTACTGGCCCTACACAGGCACTCTAAGCTACTCTAAATTCTTATATATATGTCTTTCGACTTCATTTACATTTCTTTTATGATATTGATTTTCTATACTTAAGGCTAAGAAAAACATTGTTAACAAAAACTTAGCAGTTAACAAAACCTGACGTGTGCGACGTCTGTGTTGTAGTTGAGTCGAATGTCTCCAGCTGTCTGAGCGACATGGAAGATTAACGGGACTGCTGATCTATCCTGGATCTACCCTATCTGATCAAGGCAGAAGAATGCTTCCGGTGGAACGAAGCCGTTAGAGCGCACACTCTCATGATAAATGTAATTGGGGTAGTAAGCTCTTGCAATGTGCCTTCGAGTCAGCTTAATTACGAAGTTGTCCACTCGTATTAGGTTCGTCCTGTTGTAAAGGACCTCATTAGGATACAATTTTTTGTACTCCGACTCTGGTGTTCTGTACAACCGAAGACAAGCCTTAAGGCAAGCCCTCTCAAACACCCGAGTCTTTTCCATTAGGCTTGCTCGTACATTGAACCACACGGGACACCCAAATACCACCATGGGCCTGATAAGGGCCATGTAGCAGATTATCTTTACCCTCGCACCGAGTTGGCTGCTACAAAACAGTCTCTTTGTGAGGGCAAAAGCGCTCTTAGCTCTGGCCAGACCAGCATCTACATTTTTGCTAAAATACAGAAACTGATCTAGCCAGATCCCAAGGTATCTGACTACATTTCTACAGGCAAGAGGCTGTCCGTGTTGTCCAATGATTGAGAACTTTCGCCAATTTTTTCTGGTATCCCTGGAGGCTCAAGACAACGGCGTCCTAAAGAGAATGGCTTCCGACTTCTGAAAGTTGATTTCCAACTTCCAGCCATCGCAAGATCGTCTTATCTTATCGAAGTCACACTGTAAGAGAGTATTAATGACCTCGATTTTTGGACCTGTTCTGTACGCTATCAAGTCATCTGCGTACCCAATAGTATGGGAAAGTGAACCTATCAAGTCGCTTGTATAAATCGGCGAATTGACCGCGCCTTGCTGAAGACCATTTTTAATTTGAAATATTTCAACAGAAGTCACATCACCATTTTTCACGATGAACTGTCTGTTGGTTAGCATATTATAAAGAATGTACAAGAGTGGTTTACTGATTCCCAGCCTAGTCAGCTTATAGAAAAGACCCTCTAACAATACGGTGTCGAAAGCCTTCTCCAAGTCAACAAGGCAGGCACCAGTACATTGGTTTTTGCTTTTATTCCATTTGATATCGGACACCAGTTTAGACGCGGCATGTGAAATAGCATGCCTAGAAACCGAATTGATTATCCGGAACTATATGTTTGTCCTCAACCCACCTAGTCAGAGCTCTATTGATTACTTTTTCGAACACCTTACTGATATTCGGAAGGAGACTTATCGACCGGAGATTCGCCGAATTGGATATATCCTTTCCCTTTTATGGATAGGTTGAACCACCGCCGTTTTCCAATGCGCTGGATAATGTGCATTATTCATTGCATTATTAAACAGGGTGGTATAAATGTCCACCGCTTCTAGAGGAAGATGTCGAAGCACGATGTTCGAAATACCATAGGTGCCCACTGATTTCTTACTTCTGATTGTGTCGAAGATCTCATGGAGTTCTTCCTTCAAAATGAACGGGGGTAGGCCACCTTCTCTGGCAATGACATTATTTGCCATATTTTTGTCGCTGAACCGGGTGAAACCAGAGCCTTCGGATCGCCAGTTCTCTACTTCATTTCGAATATAGAAGTTGTGCACCAAGACGCGATTGTCCAGGTCATAATTAGGGCCAATGATTTCATTGGCCTTGTATACTTCCTGGAAAGTCGCCCCTATGGCCTCAACCTTCTCCTGTGGATCCTCGATAACAAAGAAGTCGTCATCATCAGCGGCCTCATTTGTATCAATGCCTGCTATTGTTAATAAACGTTCGTTGTCTGTTGTCCGGGCTATTTTAAGACACTGAAGGTCGTTTTGATTTTTTCTCCGAAATAGTTTATTTATTTGCGGGAACATATTCGGGTTGCTGGTGTTTACAGCCCGTACATTGTTGTTCCAATACAAACTTACAGCAATTCTGTAATTCTCTTTGATTAATGTTTGAATATTTTTAATCGACGACTTCAGTGTCCTAATCTCTGGGTCTTGTCTGTCTGTAAACTGTCTGTATAAGTTCTTAAGTCTTGTCAGAAGTCTTCTTTTCTGTCGGTGCAGTGCGTCAATAGTAGGATTGCGGAACAGATCTTCGTTAGTCGTTTGTTTATACCGCGGTATTGTAGTGTCCATAGTTTTTTTTATTGTCTGGTCCATTCGTTTAAGGTACTTATCGATTTCCTCGTTTGATAAATTCCTATTGGAGGGTGGGTGGAGCGTGTTCGAGGAGAGTGCTCTTGTCAAGGTTGCGGAGAAGCGTGTCCATCGAGTCTTACTGTAGCTGTAAGAGTATCTTTGGACAAACTCCTCCAATTCCGCAATTTCGTTGGGAACTGTGATTTCGGTGCTAAAACCCCAATGGTCGCTGTCATACACGAATGTGCGCAGACAGTCAAGCGTTTGTAAATTCGTACCTGTCAGTCGTATACGTTCGCCGTACAGTAAAAGATCCAAATAAGACCCGCCTCTGGGAAACGACGGGTTATCTGTCGCTTTAAAACCGAGTCTGTACATAACATCGTGCTGCCCCCTCCAATCGAGTAGTAGGTGCCCTCTAGTATTTGGCAAATTATTTCCCCAATCTCTGTATCCAGCGTTGAAGTCCCCGCCGATTATAAAATAATTCTCCCCCGATTCCAGCCTCAGAAGTCGAAAAAGCGTGTCGAGCTCTGTAATGAATAAGGTAGATAATGAAGCCTCAGATGCATAAACAGAGGCCAAGTACAGCCGCTTTCCACTGCGGAGGGGGACGTAAATGACGACTGCCACCAACAGCCGGAACCTGCGTAACATTACCTTGTACACTCTGTGGAATTTTATGTCTTCTTTAATGAAGATCGCGACACCGCCTCCACGTTGGGAGTTAGGCCGGTTTCTTCTTTTAATAATTTAATTATTGTACTCCAGGTTGTGGGTCAGCTTGGTTTCACTAGCCAAAAGCACATCAGGAGTTTGGTTTTGTAGCAATTTAAACATCGCGGCTCTTCGTTCGATCCTAATCAGTAAATTAATATTCACTTCAAGGACCTTCAAAGTTTGCTCCATCATGTGTGTTTTGCTGTTTTAATATCGGCGAACTTAGGCCAACCCCGATAGTTTGCGGTGTGTCCCACGTTCCCACATATCACTAGAGCTGCGTCCTATCGGATGCTCCGTCCCTGCCCAGAGCACACTCCTCGGAACTGTGGTTCTTTGCGCACTTCGCGCATCGACCCTGCATTTGGCAGTTCGATGTGGCGTGCCCGAACCTCTGGCAGCGAATGCATTGTATAACGCCTTCGCTCCTTTTTAATTTTTCCCAGTGACCAACCGGGAAGTCTAGGACATTGATACTCCTAAGACTATCCAGACGGCTTTCGGGACTGAGCTGCACCAGGAAGAACGGCAGACCCCGTTTCTCCCGCCTGGCTCTAGCTGTGGTAAATGGCTTTACCCCCACAAATTTGAGTTCTTCGCACTCCTTCCTTTGAGCAGTGCCAGGATCTCCTCAGGATCAGAAGACGGTTCCAACCCCTTCAGCAGCATTGATTGCCGCTTTTCACACTTCGGTGTGTATGAGTAGTACTCCGTCGTCGTTCCTTTGAGGAGCTCTTTCACTTTAGCATAGCCCTCCACTGTATTACAGTGGATGGCATGGCGATAGTTCCCCAATCTCTTAATATTAAAATAATTACCAATGACCAACTTACATAGGTCCTTGGTAGCATTTACCTCAAGTTTGTAGGTGTTGATAGGACGCACATTCTCCTTGTTCTTCTTCTTCTGCTGCTGCTGTTGTTGTTGTTGCTGCTGTTGTTGCTGCTGCTGCTGTTGTTGTTGCTCCTGCTGCTGCTGCTTCTGTTTTTTAAACTGCTGTGGTTTCAGCAGTTGTTGTTTTTGCAACTGCTGTTGTTTCTGCTGCTGCTGTTTTGTCTGCTGCAGTTGTTGTTTCTGCTGCTGCTAGTTTTGTTGTTGCTGCAGTAGTTGTTTCTGCTCTTTTTGTTGTTTGGAGCTCTCCACTTCGGATTGCTCCCTCTGCCTGCGTGCAGTTTGTCTCTGCTTAATTGCAAGCACTTCCTTTTTCAGCTCTTTACTGCTGGTTTTTATGTCGTTTATTTGCGCATCCTCATCTTCTGATTCAGACGCAGCTAAAGAGGCAAAGTTGTTGTTGCCCCCCACATACTGCACTTCATCAGTGATGTGCATCAATTTATCATCTGATTTGTTCTTGCGTTTTTGTGTTGTTTCTGTTGCCAAGGCTGCACCCATTTTCATTTTTTTTTAATTAGGAGTGGTTCTTAGCCTCCTCCTCCTCTGAATAGGAGAAACTCCCGTTATGGAAAGAGCGTAGCGCTCTCCACCATCCATCACATGATTTTTTTTTTATTTGAGACTTTTGTTTTTGTTTTACACTAATAAATAATTACAAAAAAAAAACAAAAAAAAAGTGTCAAGTTTTTCCAGGGATCGAACCCGTATCCCACAATTAGATGAGCGGCGGCGCTAACTGCTAGGCTACCAATTATCTTTAGTGTAAGCACTGAGTCACTGTCTTTTTCAATCTAAGACAGCGGAACGCGGAGATCCACGAACGACTGCAGAGTGAATTGTCTGGAGACTTTCATTGTCATCAAAATTATTCTCGACAGACAATGTATCTTAATCCACATCTGCATCTTTTGCACTTTCTTTTTCATCGAAGGCATTAATTTCTATCCGAGATAAAGCATCAGCATTGGAGTTACTCTTACCTTTTTAAAAAACTACTGAATAATCGAATTTTTTAATCGCAATCTCCAACGTATGATTTTGGTACTTGGGTCTTTGACAGAGAAAAGATAAATAAGTGGCTTATGATCAATAATGATTTTTAATTTCCTGCCATAAAAATATGGTCGGAAATACTTGGTTGCCCATATAATGGCCAATAGCTCCGATTGTACTGTAGTTTTCTTCAGTTTTTGATAGTTTACGACTTGCATAGCAAATCGGTCTATCAGATCCAATCGGGCCTTGGACAACACTGCACCTAAAGCGACGTTATTAACATCAGTAGTTAAATTAAAGGATTTAGTAAAATCCGGATAAGATAAAATTGGTTCATTGCATAGTAATGTTTTACACAACTCGAAACAAGTTTTAAAGTTCTAGTCAAGAATTATAGATCGTCCTTTTCTTAGGCCGCGGTCATTGGTTTCATGAGTTTTGCAAAATCTTTTACAAATTTTCGATAAAAACCTAATAACCCTAAAAATTCTTTTATTTGTTTCACAGTTTTTGACAAGGGAAAATTTTTTATGGCGTAAATTTTGTCTCGGTTAGGCTTCATTCCATTCGGCGTAATAACATGGTCTAGAAATGAAACCTCTTTACAAAAAAACATCGATTTCGAAAGCTGAACTTTTAAATTCGACCCTCTTAGTTAGTGAAACACACTTTCAAGACTCTCCATTTGTTTCTGCAATGACGTAGAAAAAACGATGATATCGTCTATATAAACCAAACAAGATTTTCTTTGGAGACCATCAAGAACATTGTCCATCACACGCCGGAAAGTAGACGGAGCATTTTTTAGACCGAAACGCATTCTAATGAACTCATAGTGTCCATTGTCGATTGAGAATGCAGTCTTAGAAATGTCCTCCTCATAAACCTCGATCTGATGAAACCCCGTTCCAAGGTCAAGTGTACTAAAATATTGTAATACTTCAGCTAGGGTTCGAAATGATAAAACGTTATTCTGTTTCAAAACACTCTATTTATTATTATTTAAATACAACTTTCAACTAATTCACAAACAATTTCAGTACTACGAGTATTTCAAAATTCCAATCTCTTCATTTATCTCTTCAATCTTTTCACTTATTAAAACTTAACTCTTTTTCTATCGCTTTCCAAAAATCAACTTATCGTCCGCAGTTTCTCATCCTATATTTATACCACATTTGTCAGGTTCTAGTTCTTTCTCGTAACTTCTGGCTTGAAACTGGGGTAATAACTGAACTCTCCAACGTGAAGAGTTTGTGTGATCCTAAAGTTATGCAACACTAGATTCTTGATTTAATCACATGCATACCACAATATACACATCGGCCAAGCTGATCTAGGATCTCATTTATGTTTGGAATAGGATACTTATCATCTTCCGTCTTTTCGTTTAATATACGGTAATCAACTACCAAACGCCATTTTCGATCTCCGTTTGGATCCATTTTTTAGGAATAATCCAAATGGGGGATGACCAAGGCGAAAAGCTTTGACGAATTATACTGTAATATTTCAGCTGGGGTTCGAAATGATAAAACGTTATTCTGTTTCAAATCGAATCTCAACGTTCCTGTACTTAAGTACCTGAGTTCCGATGTCGAGCACTACATTATGCGCCTTCATAAAGTCAACTCCAATGATGCACTCGTCGCATATATCGGCCACTAGGAATACGTGGGCAAATGTAAGTCCTGCCAGATTGATCGTAAGAACAACCTCTCCATACACCTTTGCTATCGCTCCTGTTGCTGTTTTCAAGCAGTAGCCACTGGTATTGAGCAGCCATGAATCATGTGCAATATCCCTTCTTATAATGGAAGCGGTGACACCGGTGTCAATGGTCGCCACGCATTTATTCTGGCCAATGTGGCTTCCACTGTAAGACTCTTGTTACTTCGTTTTGTTTGGGAGACTTGGATTTTGATTTTGGGGGCGTCAATTCCAGAAACCAACTTCTGCCCTTCGAAGTTGGTCCTTACATGTTTGCCGCCTGTTGACTTGATGTTGCTTTGCTTGCAGTATAGATGTTTTCCCTGCTACATGCTTCTTTTTTACGCCTCCCAGCAGCGCATTGTTGACAACTGCGTTCTTTAAGTGGAGACCTGTACTCACGCTGCAAATGTCCGAACTTATTGCAGTTCCAGCAACGGACTTGTCCTGCATGCGCACTGTTCCGCTCCACGACGTCTGCTCGTTGGCAGGAGCATTCCACGGCTGTCACTTCTCTCACGCGGTGGATTCCTTGAGATGCTTGGTCGGCAGCTTTCATCGTCAGGGCAAATGCTAGGGCCTCAGGAAGGGTTCGTTTTTCAGCCATTCTTAAAGCCATTTGCAACTGCCTATCTTCACTCGCTTGGGTAAACGCCTCTACAGCCATTTCGTTGATAAGGTCTTCTCCGGCATTAGGATAAGATAAATGCGCCAACCGTTCTATATCGGCCTGCAACTGCTGAAGTGTTTCGCCCCTCTTCTAGACTCTGCGCAGTTGGACTCTGTATACTTGCTGCATATGGTCATCTCCGAAGCGCATTTCTATGGCTTTAACCAAAGCGTCGTAGGTGAGTTGTTTATCTTCTGAGATGGTTTGCAGCAATTCCGCAGCTGTACCTCTCAGTGCCAGCGTTAGCGCAATCGACTTTTCTCCTTCGTCCCAGTTGTTGGTCATGGCAGCTGCTTCAAATTGTCTTCTATATATTGGCCACGATGTTTGGCCATCGAAAACAGGCGGTTGCATCTCTTTCCTTCTAGGGCTGTCTGTAGAAATTTCTCGGACCTTCTGTTTCTTCACTCTCTCTAGTTCTTTCGCAAGATTCTCGATATTGTGTTCAACCTTCTCGAGTTGTGCCTCGTGTATATTTAATTTTTGATCGATTATTTCGAATTTCGCTTCTAGAGAATTCTTGAACTCTTCGACAGTGTCTTTCTGTGCGGAAATAATGGAATTCTTCTGTTCTTCAAGAGAATTCTTCTGTTCTTCAAGCCTAGAATCCATACATCTCCTTTGCTCGTCTAAAGAATTCTTCTGTTCTTCAAACTTAGAATCCATGCTTCTCCTTTGCTCGTCTAAAGAATTCTTCTGTTCTTCTAACTTAGAATTCAATCCAAGTAGTAATTCTATCATAACGGTCATGTCAACTCCTGTGCTCACTTGTTCTTCTTCTATGTCGAACAAAATGGATTTCGGATCTTTTCCATCTTTTTCGATCGCTTCTTGTAGCCGAAGAATCAAATCACTTTTCCCTCCAGCTGCGGAGAGATTCCGCTTCTCTAGCTCAATTTTCAGCTTGGGTATACTTAGCTCCAGCAATGTACGTGGAATTTATTTTATTTATTTATTTTTTTTTTCTCAGCACTCAGAATAAGTTTTATCCCACTTCTGACACCAATGTAATATTTCAGCTGGGGTTCGAAATGATAAAACGTTATTCTGTTTCAAAACACTCTATTTATTATTATTTAAATACAACTATCAATTAATTCACAAACAATTTCACTTCTATTTCACAATTCAAATCTCGTATCTTTCACTTAGTAAGACTTAGGTCCTTTTCCATCGCTTTCCAAAAAGCAACTTATCGTCCGCAGTTTCTCATCCTGTATTTATACCACATTTGTCGGGTTCTAGTTCTTCTGGTTTGAAACTGGGGTAATAACTGAACTCTCCAAAGTGGAGAGTTTGTATGATCCTAAAGCTATGGAACACTGGATAATTGATTTAATCACGTATGTACCACAATAATTTGTTTCAGAAGATCTACAATTTGTTTTTGTATCTCCTCTCGTAAGATGTACGGGTAGAAAATGAAAAATGTAAGTTTTTTTAAACTGAGGTCAAGTATTTAGGCCATATTATAAAATAGGAAAAAAAACAGAAAAGGTTTCAAACAATAAATAAAAATCCTTTACCCCAAACATTGAAAGATATAGCTATTGCAGCCGTTCTTAGTCAAAACAGAAAACCTACATTTCTTTTAAGTAGAAATCTGAAAAAAATCAGAAGAAAGTTATAGAACAAATGTGGAGGAAATTATGTACGAGTATACGGAGTTGCAGATTTAACTACAGTAAAACCCGGTTAAGTGCTTTTCGCTTAAGAACCCAAACCACGTAAATGCCCAAAAATATTAGATTCATATATTCACGTAGGTCTATCTTACTACTTTATTTCGTAGTTTACAAGGTATGTACCAGCCTGTGTTCAAAAAATTCTAACTTCTGAAATCGATATGAAAATTGGTTGTTATATGTACTCGTACCATTTCGCACCCTGAAGCATAGGGACCACATTATCTATCTCCAAACGGTATATTTTACAAATATGTCATGATCTGAATCGCAAAATTGAACAAAAATTCGATACTGAAAATTGATTGAATGTGCATAAAACTATCAATTCACAAGTGTTTCATTGTTGTATGAATCGTAAGTAGTGAATCCACCTAAATGCCTGACTATTCAGCAATTTTTTTCATATACGGTACATATGTGTACCAGTGGTACTCGTACTTATTTGTACCAATAGTGCTTTATAGCAGTTTATGAGTGTTTTAGTTTCTAATTAGTGCTTTTTTCCTTCTTTTTTTCGCAAAAGTAAAATGCCCAAAGAGTGAGAGTTCAGGAGGCGATTTTTCGGACGGCAGTAGCAGCGATTACGAGCCAGGAGGCGATGCTAACTCTGAGGAATCCGTAGAATCTTCAGAAGAAGAAACAACAAGAAATTCGAACAACTCAAGTGAGGCCGAACAAGAGGCAGAGAATTTTTCTCGAATTTGGAATGATCCTGAGGACAGTTTTGTGCCACTAATGACAGCTCCAAGTCCGCGGGAATGTACGGTAGATTCAAGCACATCGAATACGTCGACACCCATTGATGTTTCCTAAAAGTTTGTACATGTACATGGCTCAAATTTTTATCTTTTTTTTATAATTTGCGCGCGCACAAGGGATTATGTACCCTTAAAATGTTTGCACATAGCGCGGGCGAAGGAAATTTACGGAGTGAGAAAAGAGAGGTGCCGATGTATGTTGGTTTCAAATGTTTGAAGATTGTAACGGCTAGGAAATAAACAGCTCGGCAGGACATTCCATGAGCGAGTTGTTCGGCTTAGGAAAGAATCACGATATTTCAGGGTGCGTCCGATAGTGGACTTGAGGGTGTACTGATGAGCAGTCATAGCGAGACGGGTGTTAAGGTTAGAGGTTTGAAGGGGCGGAATGTGACTGGCAATTTCTGAGGAGCAATGGTGGTGAAAATAGCGATAGAACAGGTTGAGACAGGAATCATTATGTCGGTGGTCGAGGTTGTCAATCGACTGTGTAATATAAGCATCACCTATTAGTTTTATCGCACGGTCTTGAATCCTATCGAGTAGGCGCAAAGAAGTCTTGGGAGCACCTGACCAGATGTGAGCATTGTACTCCAATTTTGGGTGGATGAAAGCCTTATATATTGAAGCCAGATCAGAGGGGGTGAAATATTTCTTACATCGCTTAAGGAAACCTAGACATTTCACAGCATTTTTGGCGTATGTAAGTTGTCATATACACACATACCGAGAATGGAAAGTTTCTTTGGTTTCAACGATGCAAGTGCTATTCATGGATAATGGCTGGGTATTTGAGTTTCGCTTAAGCAACGGCAGACAGCGTTGTGTTTGTCGATCTCAAAAGCACGCATTTTCGACAAAAGAGCCTGATGTCGAACTCTGTCAAATGCCTTAGAAATATCAAGTGCAACTATCTTGATTTCACCAGATTAATGTAAATTTTGATGTTTCGGTGAGACATTTCCACTTAAAGTAAAGGGTAAACTCTACACCACGGTTGTTAGACCAGCTCTTATATACGGTTCACAGTGCTGGACAATGTACGAAGCGTTTAAAAACAAAATGACGGCAGCGGAAATGAAAATGTTAAGGATGTCTAGTGGAGTCACTAAACGCGATTGCATTAGATCTACGCGTATAAGAGGAAGTCTACATATAAAGAATTCGGTAACCGAACAGCTTGAGGCGAATAGGATAAGTTGGTATTGCCACGTTCAAAGAAGATCTGCGGAAAATCCGGTTAAAAAGGCACTATCAACTGCGGTCACTCCAACTGTAAGAAAACGAGGAGGTCGGAAAAAGAATTCCTGGATTTCTCAGATGGCAAGTGCGCAACAACGTCTGGGGATAACCACTGAAGCGATCCAGGACCGAGCTTTATGTAGACGCGTTCTGCGGTCTGCGACATTATCCAACCCCATAAGCGGAGCAGCAGCGATGCAGTAAAAGTGGGAAACTCGTTACGCATAAGTTCGTATAACGAGGAAAGGTTTAATAAAAGGATAAGAAGAAGAAGATGCCATCAAATCACCAGTTGACCTGTTGCTACGAAAACCATACTGCCGGTCATTAAGAAGTTTTCGTGCTTCGAGATATTTCATGAGCTGACGATTTATCAGCGTTTCCATTACCTTGAAAAGAAGGGACGTAAGTGCAATGAGTCTGTAGGAGGAGAGAGAAGAAGATTCGCCTTTTTTAGGGACGGGCTGGACAAATGCTGTTTTCTATTTGCTCGAAAAGTGTTCTAAAGAGTAGGATTGATGGAAAAGCTTACGCAGTGGTTTCGCCAGCGTAGAAGAACACCTTCTCAGAAGATGGGGAGATATACCATCTAAACCAGCGGATTTGTGGGCGTTAAGTTCTTTAAGTACTCTTGCTACTACACGAGTGCGAAAGTGGATTCGTGCCATTGATAATTGGACGCACTCAAGTGTAGGCGGAGACAAAGCACAATCTGGAAGCGTTGAGCTGCCCGCAAGGTGTGCAGCAAGCAGATTGGCTTTATCCAAAGAGCTGACAACTGGAATGTCTTTGTAAATGAGCGTTGGGATGGACGATGAGGCAGAATTTCTTTTATTTTTGACGAACGATCAAAAATTGATACTACCTTTGGGACACTGTAGTACTTTTTGCCTCAGTCATTCCTGGCTCGTTTGAATTTTTTCCGTTTTTCCTCCGTCGGGTTGGTCTTATAGTATTGCCATACTGCTCTTTTATGCATTTTTTCGGCACGAGTACGATTACTTGGCGCCAAGAATTGATTACGGTATTTTTTAGAAGAGTTAAAAAATAGCATTTTTTACTATTGGAGGGGTGGGTCCATCTCGTCCCGTTTAGGAGTTATGGGCAATTTAAAAACAAATGACTTAAGATGGGAATCAAATTGTTAAAAAATAACGGTAACACTTAGAAAAAAGTACTATACAGAATATGAAAGCCCGAAACTTGTTCTTTAATATAAAATGTACATCAAATTATTCTTGTGAATAGTTTTTGAATAATTCACATTCAAATTCAAATTCTTGGTAAAAAATTAAAAAAAAAAATTGTTTAACAATATTACTCAAAATTGTGAAATAATGTGCCAAATTGGTTTTTTGTATTCAATGCACGTATTAATTCTGAATCGAACACAAAAATCGCATGGCTTTATGTCCTCTAGCTTTTGAGCAAATTGAAATTGCAATTACTACTTTAGTTTTGTTTTTTGGCATTCATGTACGTTGTCTTCCATTGAATAATTTAATGAGTATTATTTAAACATCTCGCAGACGCCTATATCAAAAGTTTTCTTAATTAAGAGTACACGGGTGACCCGCTTCGCGGAATTAAGGGATTTCAACTCTCTTTCCGCAGGCAGGCGTCTATGTCAACAATACTCTTCATCCAGAGTACTCATCACAAAATTACAAAGTTCCCATTAATAACAAAGTTTCACTAATTCGCATTATAGAAAATTTACATGTTCCAATGTTGGTGTCGACCAACGAAAGAAGCATTGACTTTTTAGAAGAATCTGGTTTAATTCCCACTGAAACATCCATTCCCCCACAGTGTTGCAACTTACCTATGAAGGTAGAAAAGTTTACCCAGGTTTTGTCAAATGTAAAGAAAGTGTGGGTTTGCAACTGAAGGACTTCGACCCTCCGACCGTTCAGAATGAGCACTTAGAAGATATTTACCACCAAAACAACCTCGGCTCTTCACCATCATCGACGCACTCAACGGACTCAACATTGACACCAGTACGGACGACTTCATTGACGAAACTTACATACCTTTTGAATATGTACTCGTACATTGAACATTTGATTGACTACTCTTAACTAACACCTAACTTACTCACAAACTGACTGACTGGGGCGCGGAATGCAATGCAAATCTACCTCCTCGTGGTGCATTCTGGGTCACGCTAAATTATTTGCTGTACTTTACTTACAAAGATGACCCTATCATCAATATTAATCCTCAAAGTGAGATCACCATAAATACCAAAAAAAAACGTCGTATAGAAAATAATTTTAGTAATTTTCAATTTTCTCAAAAACTAGATATGCGCATTAATATAAAAAACCAATTGGGCACATCATCTCACATTTTTGAATAATATTGATTTAAAAATTTTTTTACCAAAAATTTAAGTTTGAATGCGAATTATTCAAAAACTATTCACACGAATAATTTAATGTAACTTTTATATTAAATATTTTATTATATTTTATATTAAATTTTAGGCTTTCAAATCCTGTATAGAACTTTTTTGTAAGTGTTGCTGTTGTTTTTTAATAATTTCTTTCCCATTTTAAGTCATTTTTTTCTAAAATTACCCTTAACTCCTAAATGGGATGAGATAGACCCCCCCCCCCCCCCCCCCTCCCATAGTAAAAAATTATAGTTTTTAACTCCTCTGCAAAATACTGTTATCAATTCTTGGCGCCAAAGTCTTCGTACTCTCCCCATTTTTTCTCTAACGAAAATTTAGCTGATATCATACAATCATCAGACGAGCCTAGAGGTGAGAGCAAAACAACAGTGTACTTATCAGGGTGAGATTTTAGAAACAAGCCCAGGGTGTTGACGGTGTGACTATCCATGTCTGGGCTCATTTACAAGCTGGGTCAAGTTGTTTTCTGAATGGGATCTCGGCCCTAAAGTCCATGAGTTCATAAAATCTTTTCTTACAAACAGAAAAGTCTGCATTAAGATTCAAAACATATTTTTTTAAATTATGCCACTCGAACACGAAATCCTGCAAGTATCACCGTTATTGGTTATTTGTTTTGCAATCACCTTTAATCAAATAAGTAATCTTATGAAAATACAAAAACTTAGATAACTGTATTTATGCAGACGTTGTGTATACAGGGTGAACCATAGTCACCGCCGCAGACGAAAACCATGGGTTCCTGGGCCTGAATACAATGCTTTTACTGTACGTGACGGTTAGACCACGGTTCTGTATCTTGACTAACATTGGTATTTCTAGTAAAATACTGCAATGGAACACACAAGATTGAGACTATAATTTGCAACCTTCTAGACCTGGTTGGAATAAAAATCAAAGTCTTAAATAGCTGTCAAACTATATTTGACAAGTACAATGTTTTTTTTGGCGATATTTACACAAAACAGTTGCTTATTCTAACATACATAAAAAGTTCTCGACACAATAAGCTTAATTTACAAAAATTTATGTACAAAAACTAATAAGTGCGAATCTTGTACAAATTGCTTTCTCTGCAAACACACATTATTTGCACATAACAGAAAAGAAAACAGGCGAGAATAAGATACTGGTGTTATCTTACGCCTACATTGCGGTGAATTCAATTCAATGCCAAGCACGAGTTTTAAGTATCTATTGTATTCAATATCGGGCTGCAGGCACTCGGATGCCGGCATATTGTGGGTACTGCCCGTACTCAACAGGGTAATTTATAGTCGAAAAACTTAAGAGGTTATTTTCTCGTTTTCGCGTTCTTCTCTACTTATAACGGTTTTTATAATTTTTGGTCTCGTTTCATATATAGGTAACTGGCTCTTATTTTGCTAAACTGCAACCAATTCCTGTTTTTTTTTTCTTTAATGATACAAGATCAGTTAGCAGTTTTTACTCGCCTCAACACTATTTACTATGCGGATAACGTTTTCCCCCAATCTATTATGAAACCCATATTCTTTTGCATTTTTAGGTGGTTTTTTGATTTGATATCTTTTTTTCACAAGAACACATTACTAAGTATCATTTTTTCATTTTAATTATAATAACCCAATTTATTCTCTTAAGAATAGTTATCACTTTTTCAACAAAAAATACGAAACAAAATAAAAACGAAAAAAATGAAATTAAAGAAAATTTTAATGTTTGGGATGGTTGGGATGGAGGATGAGGCAGAATTTCTAATGTTTTTGACGAACCGCCAACAATTTTTACTGCCTTTGGGACACTCTAGTATTTTTTGCCTCAGTGTTTGGTCGTATAGAAATTTCACACGCTTAAGAAAGGCGTTGCAGTCATTCCTGGCTCGTTTGAATTTTTTTCGGTTTTCGTCCGTCGGGTTGGTCTTATAGGACCGAAAAAACATTTCTCTCAACCTGACAGCCTCTTTACAGCTCGAGCCGTACCACGTCTTTTCCTTTGGTCTGGTACATCTTATCCGGTAAGTGATAAAGGATCTCATTCCAATGAGAATAGTGCCTGTGATCAGATAACCAGCGGCATCCACATCGTTATCGAGGAAACATAATAACCAGTTAAAATTCCTAAAGAAGGTGTTAAGTCCGCTCCAATTGGCTTTCTCGTATGGCCATACTGTTCTTTTAAGAATTTTTTCTCTAACTCTGTGGTCAATGTACGAAAATTTAGCTGATATGACACAATAGTCCGACGAGCCTAGAGGTGAGAGTACATCAGCAGTGTACTTACCAAGGTGAGAGGTTAGAAACAAGTCCAGGGTGTTGGCGGTATGACTATCCATGTCTGGAGTTCGCGTGGGCTCTTTTACAAGGTGGGTCAAGTTGTTTCCGCAGCGAGGATCTCAACACACCATCCTTCGGGTGTTGTCTGTTTATAATGTCGAATCCAACCAGAATTGTGTATATCGAATTCGCCCATAAAAATGATTTCAGTATGGGGATACAGGGATACAAATCTTTGTATGGAGTCAGACACCGCATCAAACTCGTTAAAGGTCGAATTGCTGTAAATAAAGAAGTAGTGGATAATTTGCTTACGGAGATGGAATTTTAACCACATGAAATTGAATTCGGGATTGAAACAAAGACTACGTAGTAATGTTACTAGTTCCAAGCTAGGTAGTTTCAGATCAGAGTGATCTGAGAGGTGTGGGCGGGGGTCTACCTGTGCTTCACTAAGTGCCAAAATAGCTGGCCTGTATTTGCAGACGTGGATGTACGCAGCCCGTGAATATTTGCTATGTTCACTCTGAATTTCTGAGCCATTACAAGAAAAAAACAAAAACACAATCACCGACGATGCTAAGCAAGGCTGCGAAGTGAATAGAAAATGAATGAATGAATGAAAGAATTAAAATGTTGCATTTAAGCAGCAAGCGGATGAAATATAAAGAAACAGATGCAGGCGAAATCAAGGTTGTTGTAGGTTATATGTTCATCATGGGCTATAACAGAGTGCCAGCTTTGAAAGATTACTGGTCAGCACATCCATCACTTGGGAACAATGCTGCCAAATCAGCAATATCACGGGACAGGTACAAATTGATATCATCAAAAATGTATTTCGCACCTCCTGAAAAACCAAATAATTGTTCAAAGACGTACTATATAGATGACATTGTTGCTTGCTGAAAGGCATATTTAAAAAATCGCGACAAGACAGTTTCAGTCAAAATATTGATAGGTCTTTGACCAAATTAAAGGGTCGGTCCTCACTAAAGCAATATAAGTCCCTAAAACCTGTGAAATGTGGTATAAAATAGTGGTTGAGGTGTGACTCTGTAACTGGCTATTCATACGACTTCAACATATATACTGGAAGGCAACAAGAATCTGTAGAGGGAACTTTAAGTGAAAAAGTGGTAAAAACCTTAGTCCAGACAATAACAGACCCCAGTGTTATGCTTTGTTTCGACAGGTTTTTAACTTCCCTTTACTTATTAGAAAGCCTAAATTATCCAGCTGTTAGAACATGTACGACTCAAAGAAAAAATTTGCCATTTCGAAAACTATAAAAAATGGACAAAAAGAGACAATTCCTTGCCTACAAATGATAAAAAAGTACAGGGAAGTAAAAGGAATCGTTGATCAAATGGTTGCAGTTTATGATCATAATCGAAAATCAACCAAATGGTGGAAAGAGATTTTTTACCGTCGTACTATGATGGCCGCTGTCAGTACTTGAATAATACATTCTAAGCTGTACAGAAAGAAAACTCCTTTCATCGATTACCTTACTATTATAGGGGAGTGTCTTATTGACGAAGGTGTAAGAACATCTTGTTGTGGAAGATTATCTGAAAGACAAAAACAAAAAGGAGATGTTTTAATGCATTTGCCAGTTGAAGTTACGACCCGAAGACGGTGTTCAAATTGCGCCTAGGCAAAAAATCAAACTCGCACAAATCCATTTGCCAGGAATGTGACATTCCGTTGTGCAGATCTTGCTTTGCAGTATACCACACCAAGTGAATTTTTTATTATTTTTATTGCTTTTTTATATTCAAATTACAAACTGTTTTCCAGATAATTGACTTCATTTAAATTTTTCTTTTTCTGTAGTGTCGGCTTTTTTAGTACTGCTGGTACACATAGGTTCCATTCATAGAGTACTGGTGGTATAATGGTGTACCGGCTCCAAATAACCCCATCTCTTCCTTTTTTCTTATTTTTAAGGTGATAAAATCTTCAAAATTGCATAAAAAAGCACCTTGTAAGGTCCTAAATATTTGGGTTGTAGCTACATACCAGTGCCGAACTGGGTGCGCTTGATGGCGACTAGTTCGTTTACGCTATACTCTTTCCCTAGTGACCACTTTCTGTCGAAGTTCTCTTGTTCTCCCATTATATCTGTTGTATGTTATCACACGCTTTTTCTCGGGTAGCGTCTCGCTCTTCAGCAAGTTCATTCAACGCCTCATTCTTCAGTAGATCCTGAATATCCGGGTGCTCCTGGCCACACATTTCAAGGCCTGTTAATAAACGGAACGGGTTGAACTTTGTGCTTCTTGGCGGCGTATTGTTGAGCACCTGCTGAACTCGATCTACATGTTTGTACCAATTCTGTATGCTGCCGACACATGCTTTAGCGAGCATGGGCACAACGATTTTATGGATTCGGTCTGCCTCTCCATTCCCACGTGGGACCCCTGTTGCGATAACGAGATGCTGGATACCCGCTTCCCTGCAGTAGTCGCTCGAAGCGCTAGATGTGAACGCCGTTCCCCGGTCCGTTATAACTCTTTTCGGACTACCGAACGTTGCTTACTGCTTTCTCAGCTTTTCGATGACCTCCATTGATCCAGTGCTCTTCGTCGGGTATAACCAAACAAATTCGGAGAAAACATCTACTATAACTAGTATGTGGTTGTCCTTTTTATGTGTTGACTCCATTGGCTAGACGTGGTCGGTGTGAAAGGTACCCAAAGGTTTGTCTGTCTTGTTGATCGGGCTAAGGTAGCCTTCTCTTTTGCTCGTCTTTGATCATGCTATCATGCACAAGATACAGCTTCTGACTGCGTCCCCTACCTTCGACGCCGCAATTGGAATGTAGAAAGTCTTCTCCAAAGCAAGTACCTGTTTCTCTTCTACCCTGAGCGCTGTATGCTTGCACAGCAAATCTAACAGTGGTTTGGCTATCGCTGCGTACCCCTCTATGAATCGTCGGAAACATGACGTCAGATCCAGGAAACGTGGACACTTTCCTGTCATTCGGCACTGCTCACTGCTTTGGTTTTCTCTGTAGACGGGCTGATGTGTTCTTTTCGATAACGTATCTTAAAAACTCTATTCCCCTCCGAAAAAAATTTACATTTCGCCCAATTGAAATGCAACCCATATTCCGCTGCTACCGCTAATACTTTGGCCAGCTTTCTTATGGCCTCCTCTTCACCCTTGGCTGGAATCACGAGGTCGTCCATGCACACGATCGCACAACCCTCCTTCATAAGTCTTCTGACAACTATGTGGATACGAGTATATCTCGCGAACACCGCCGGCGAGTTACATATTCCGAATGAAACATACAGGAATTCAAATTGCTGATCGCTGGTGATAAACGCCGTGTACTTCGGCGACTCCTTGTCCACTGGAACGTGAAAGAAGCCGTTTTTCAGGTTCAAAGTCGAAAATACCTCTTGTCCGTGTAGTGGATCCAGGACATCGTCGATTAACGGCATGGGGAAAATGTCCCTGACCACCTTCGCGTTGAGCTTCCTGGTAATCGCAGCATAGTCGCTTAGATAAATTTTTCTTAGAAACCAGGACTTTCGACGACGCGTACTCAGACGTGCTTGGCTGTTTGATATTAAAATTAAAATTATTAGTACAACAAGCATTTTGATAATAATTATGTACGCGCTGCTCGACCTTTGCATACGAACGACCTGTATCCTACTTGACCGAAAGCGAAATACTTCCAGCTTCTTTTATCAGGACAATCTTTCTTGATGTATCCAACTTAACAGACTGACTGCCACTTAATTGCCGATGGCTACCTCCTGGGTTTGATGACGGCGGACTTGGCCCTTTTACCCTTTCGTACACCCTTAACTCAGCTTTGAGTTCGATCACGGTTCTTGCTTGGTACCGTATGACCTTTTTCATCTTGGGGTCCTGTATGCCGTCGGCGAGATAGGTTATCAAATTTCCGTCATCCAGCGCAATTGGCATTACTCATCTCCATCAGACTGTAAAGGTACTCCATAAATGTTTTTGTGGATTTCTTGCGGCGACCTTGCAACCTCCGATGGACTTCAGCAGATGACATTTGACTCCCAAATTCATGTACGAGTGCATCTTTGAGTGAACTCCAATTTCTGATACCCGTTTAGCTACGAATAAACAGTTTCGCCAACCCTTTAAACAGTTGTTTCCCGTAGACGTATTTCTGTAGGCTATTCCACTGGATAGTGCCAGCGTTTGCCTTGAATTTCTCCACCACTGATTCACGCTTGGATATCCGATTCCGTCGAACGCAAGTAGAGAATCCTCCACGTCGCACAACGTGAATAAACTTCGTAAACCTGCTGACGCTGCCCCTATATCGTCCTCATACACTGATTCTTCGGACTCTTCCGCCTCTACCACACGCCTTAACTCGAAATGTTGGATGAGCCTGTACTGTTATACAGTATTTAGTCCCATCGTTTGCAATTTTAACTGTCCTAACTCTTCTTTCAGTCCTTCTACCTTAAGGGCTAGAATCGCGTCTAAATCCATTTGTGCGACTTTTTTAATAATATTAAAAATAAATATAATAATATACAAACAAAATCAATGAAATATAAGTAATAAAAAATTAAATTAATGCAACATTTATGTCAAAGTTGAAAACTAGTTTTAATAAGAAAAAAATTAGTTTTAATAAGTTAAAGCCAAACGTACCCTATTTTCTGTTTCTTCTTTCTGTGATTCCGTTTCCTCTGTTGTTACGACTCACAGCAACGCAGTCTCTGTATTTGGTACCGGTTCTACTTGATTGCGAAAAATCGCCTTATGTTGCTGCCACTTCACTTTTTTTCACACCTGTCGACTGAACAGATTTCATGAAATGTATCTTATGTACGAATTTTAAGACACTTTGTCGCAAGTTGGATCCCAACGGGTCCCCACTTGTAGGTTTATCTTTGTACTTTATTTCCGATCCTACACTTTAAATGAAACGCGCTTGATTATTCTAATATGTAGTTAGCCATAGGCCACAAGCCAATCAGTGCACAGTGCACACAAAAATGTGCGCTGAATAAGACGTGTTGGGTTTACGTCAGATGCAATTGGAAATTCACTGGCGGGTAAACACTTTTTATTGGAGGTTTTTCTTAATTAAGTGTGGTGCAAAAAAAATAGCACGCTACTGATTTTGAAAACACTTCCCCATAAGACGCGTACTGCCAATTTATCATAAACAGATTTCGTTATACCATACACAGAAAAGCTTACACTGCGGTATAGTAAAAACGTACCATAGTTTGAAAAAACAAAATTTACTACCCTCATTTAGTAAAAGAAATAACCAGGATAATAAATAACTGTAAAACATGTCTCGAAACTAAATACGAAAGGAAACCAATAAAACCTAAATTTGAAATCAGCGAAACACTTTCTAGGCCAAATGAAATTCTTCACATGGATGTGTATTACTTTATGAAACAGTCATTTCTTACTGTGATAGACAAATTAACGAAGAAAGCATACGCTTACTACTTACCAAATAGAAACTGGACAATGAAGATAGAAATCGTGGAAGAACTCTTTTCAAAATTCGTCAAGCCCACAAAAATAATAACAGACAACGAATTTAAAGCTGAAAACTTTTAAGAATATTTAGTTACTCGTACATCTAACAAAACCAAATACTCATATAGGTAATAGCGACATGGTTTTCATTCTACTTTGCAGGAAAAACTAGTAACAATGATAAATTTAGACCTCACACTAATACAAAAAGATCATAGAGCCGTAAAGAATTATAGAATTATATACAGGTATCACTCCACTATTAAAATGCCTCCAGACGAAGCAATGTTTGCTGACATTGCAACATTAGTTAGACAAACACAAGTACAGACAGAAAAGAGAATTCAGAAACTAAACAAGGATAGGGAACAATATAAAGGGACAAGAAAGGTAATCTCAGTTAAAAATTATAAGCGCAATTACTAAAAGAACGAACGTAGGTATAGACTTAAGAACTTTAAACGAGAACACCCTACTAACATTAAACGACCTCGTAAATTTGCAGATGACATTACTTTACGAAATAGTGACATTAACGATGACTAACCCATGAGCATCAGCAACGCTGACAGTAAATCCTAGCACAACGAATAACGGATGCACAGTTATTAACATGGGACAAACGGAAATAATCCAAGACACAAAAACCATACTCCACATTATCGACACAAAAGAAATAACACAAACTGTTAAATCAATAGAAGATAAAAAAACAAAAAAAAAACTCTGTGGCGCTGGTAGCCCGGTATGGGCCATGGCCTAGCTTCTTGACACTCATTTGTGTTGCGTATGTTGTCTTTTTTGTCACATCTGAGCGGGGCCTACGGTTTATCGCCGAGTCCGAACGGCACTCCTTAGAAGCTTTTCGTAGGCAATTTTTACTTTCGGGAGCTTGCCATTGCCCACCGAAAGGATGATGGCGATTTGAAAAATTGTTGGTGACTCAGTCACAAGAAGATAGCATTTCAAAATTACAGATTGGTAACGATCCCACTATAAGGAAAGAAATAGGGACCATTTACGTGAAAATAACAGCGTTAGAGCCAAGAAAAACTAGAAAACAGAAAAGAGGTTTAGTTGACATAATTGGAACAGCTCACAAATGGTTATTCGGTACAATGGATAATGATGACCGGCAAGAGATAGCAGACCATATGATAGAAGAAAACGATGGTAATGCGGTCAATAGTCTGAATAAACAAATAGAAATTAACTCCCATTTTAACGAATCTATTATTGACCTGAAAAACATTATAGAATCAGATAGGAAGCAGTTAAGCCAGACTTATGCAGAATTAACAGGAAACGAGAAACGAATCATTTAACAGCAACTTAAATTACACCAAATGCTAAAACTAAAAATTTTAGAAGAAAGACTTAACCAAATTTTAGACAGTATAGCACTAGTAAAACAGGGATTAGTACACCCAAGCATAGAAATTAGGGACACTGATCTCGACCTTTATAGATTAAAGAATGCTAAAACAGTACTGTTAAAGTACGACGAAGACAGACTAATACTCGCAATCAAAATTCCACACAATTACAGACTGATAGACTTTAAACTAATAACATCAATGCCTACATCAGGTTATCTGGAAGTTATATTAGAAGACGAATGTTTTATGGAAATAAATCAAACAAAATACAAAATGCAAAGTAATAAAATTCAATATGTAAACGAACTATTACCAATAAACAATTGTATATCAAATAATAATTGTAAACTAAAAAAAAAAGAAGTCGTCGAAATTAAGAGATTAGATAATTATACTATAATTTGTAAAAATATGAAAAATGAAGAATTGTTAAACCAATGTGATGATAGAAAAATAAACTTAAAAGGAAACTTTTTAATAACAATTACCAATTGTACTATCAGATTTTTAAATCAAACATTTAGTAATAATAATATTAAATTTCTAGATAGATTCTTTTACAATGAAGATGTAACACATAATTTTACTAAACAACCTAAATTTGAAGAAATTGTATTAAAAAGTATAACTAAAGTTAATTATATTGCTAGCTCAACAATCGCAATAATTTTTATCATATTAATAATAACCCTATCAAGACAAAATAAAAAACTTAAAGTTTCTATCAAAAATATAAGTAAGGAATTTCTTAAAATTCTGGAGAATTACAAATTTAATGGGGGAGAAGTTACATATCCTGTAACACATACCAGGAGATACCCGAATCTCTCCACAATTTCAAGTTGATTCATTTTTTTTCTTTTTTTTTCTCTCTTCCCACAATCCTATCTTTTGCATTCTCTGCACTTTCAACTTGCTTCGCCCGATGCACGCGTATCGAGCGCAATGAAATGTTCCCATACAAGAAATACTGAGCTAGCATTATAGAACCAATAAATGGGACTAACAAACACGCCAAGCCGCGGTCATTACCCTTTAACAAGCAATGCATTAAGTACTAGTCGATTTGAAATAAATAAAGTTATTTTTTTTTACCGCGAACCCGGTTGTAGAAATATCAGTTGTGCAACCTTTTATCATTTGTAATTTCCATACCATGTGTGCTATGTTAGAAGATTTCGATAAGTACTGGGAAAATTCTGAAAGACTCGTTTATATTTAAAACTAGGGCTTCGCATGGATGGCAAAAACTTTTCCGTGGAAATATCCCGGGGTAGAAAGTAGCCTATAGCTTTCTGAAGAGTGTTATATTTCCATACCAAAATTGATTTATTTTTCCCAAGGGAATTTCCCTAAGTACTAAAGCAGTTTTTTGAGCTATAAAAGAAGGTTATTTTACTGAAAGAATGTTTAGTTGTGTAAGGTTTAGTGGATTATAGAACTTCCCTGTAAATAACATTTGATATTGTATTATTTTGAAGTAGCAAAATAAATTGATTTTCAGGTGCTCCGATTCGCGATAGGCCAACATATAGTTGGCCATGGGTGAAGCATTCTTTTCGTAGATCAATCCCTACCAAGGCTTGGCCCTGGGACTTTTTAATTGTTAAAGCAAAAGATGTTTTCACAGGAAATTGAAGTCTTTTAAACGGAATCGGTAAATCTGTAGGAATCATCGGTATCCTAGGTATATGAGCCAACTGACCGGCTGCAGGGCGATATCCATAGCACAGATGATTTCAAGCATGATTTTATAATGTCTCCACGCACTCCTATGTTAATAACGGGTAGTGTTTGTCGGAAATCTCCAGCGAATACAAAAGTAATCCCACCCATATTAGAAGTAGAGTTTCTGAGATCCTTTAAGGTTCTATCCACAGCCCCTACATGTACCTTATGACTCATGGTACATTCATCCCATATAATCAATGATACGTCTTGTAATAATTTCACAAGAGGTCCATTTTTGTGAATAGAACATGTTGATTGTTGCTCAAGAGTTACTGATAGCGGGAGTTTAAAAGTAGAATGAGTAGTTTTTCCTTCTTTTAAGAGTGTTACAGCAATTTCTGACGAAGCGACTACTATCGCTATCTTTCTAGATTGTCTTATCTTTGCAAGTATTAAATTTGCGTGAAACGTCTTTCCTGTGCCTCCTGGCGCGTCCAAAAAGAATAATTGTCCTTTGTTGCTATTCACACTTTCTATTATAGTGTCAAAAGCATATTTATGATCTGGGACTAATTTTTGCACATTGTCATTGACAAACGCTGTTAAATCATTGGTATCATACTGATCTACCATTGTTCCAGTACTATTATTATGTGTAGAAGGTAATCCGAAACTGCTTAAAGTTTTATCAATTAATTCTAATAGTTTATTTTCTATTTGTATCAAAACTTCGTTATACATCTCTTCACTGAAAGGAAAATTTGATTCTTGATTTTGCTGCCCGATTCTGTGTCTAATATCTTCAAATAAATCGTCTTTAAAATTATCCCATAATTTGAATGGTTCCTATGGGTGACAAAATAAAAGTATCATTATAAACAACTCTCTTTGTAGTCTACAATAAGACCCATTTCAGTTTTGAAACGAAATTGAATATTTTTGTTTCGCGTCTCTACTGAAGCTTTGTCTTTTTCATTTCTTATAGCCCATTTTTTTACGTCAAGTCTATATGCTATATGTAAAAAACACTCAAGTGCTTTTATCCAAGCATGCAAACTTTGACAAACCATTTTCATAAAATTCTATTTTTGGAGCTCTTTTAATCATTACTTGATGCATCTCCACAAATATAACACGATTGAGTTGACCGGTTGGATGTAAGGAAGTTAGCAACTTTACCGTCTATCATCGTAAAAACAAATTTAAAAATAATTTTGAAATTTTTGCCGCCAACCGAGAATTCGAGCTCTTCGATATTTGCAATTTGATTTCGAACTGCGTTAAATTCTCTGGCGCTTAGCAAACATAAATTTAATTGGACGGCGTAAACGTGTGGATGAAGGATGGGGATTTCGCCATATAATCATGGTCGGATCCGAAACCAATCTAAGCTGAATTGGAACAAATAAAATAAGGAAAAAACATTCGTCTTAATTCGCTTGGTTTTCAAAAGCTTGCTTGTAGTTGCTATGAGCTGAGCTACCATCACCTCCCCATTTACAAATAAAAAGTATTGACGATCCGTCTGCTATGTTTTGGGATGCAACTCCCTCTTGCACTAATAACAAATGCTTAGCTGTGTGATAAACTATGTCTTACAAATTTATTTAGGCACTCAATTCATCGACACATATTGCATTTCGGAAGGAAAACAATCGTGTTTAGCTTTGGCTAAACTGTAAACTGATGGATATAATGCATGACCTCTTTCGATCGATTGTTTTCTTAAAATTTTGTATGTATGACGCATAAGTTTTGTGTCTATATACAAAACAAGGGCCTCGTCATTACTGTAGGATCGAACTTTATCTAACTTCCTTTGATTAGTTTTAAAATCTTTTGCAGCTTGGGGATGCTCTGTTACTTCTTTTATAACATCCGCAACTATACGCTTTCCACTTGCACGTGAAGCCATTTGAGCAACATAAAATATTTTTGGAGGAGATCGCGAACCTTGGCGCGTTTAGAGTGATTAACACAATCCTCAAAACTTTTTTTTGCCTTCCACGCTTAGAAGTATGCGCAGATTCTTCATTTTCACTTTCAAAACTATTTGCTTTACGTGCTAGAATAAAGTCATAGCCATTCAACCAATCTTTATATTTCAAAAGAAACCTTTCTTTTCTCAAGCCGGCTGCTTTCCATTTCTTATAGAAATTTACTGACAACAGTCAGATTTTATTTTTTATTTGCTTGGAAAGCTCGTAATTTTCTTCGGAAATATTGATTTTGTTTGAACGAAAACAGGCTTAAAATCGTATGGGTTCCTGGTCATACCGGAATCATAGGAAATGAACAAACTGATAAGGCTGCAAAAACTGCAACAACAGAACCGCTTATCACCTTCTACACATACAACAAAAAGGACCTCCTGAATAACAGAAGACGGGATAGGTGGAAAGAGTACATCCACTAGCCGATAGCCGTGGTAGCCATGGTAAAAATTTAAAATAATAATAATAAATTATTTTGTTTGAAACATATTCAAAAATTTTATTTATACGGCTTTTCTTTTCACTGAAACACCAAATTTCAAAATACTCCATTCGCGGAATCCCATACTCTATCAATTAAAAGGAAGAAAATCAAGTTTTGCAACTCCGTGCAAAAATGACACATATTCTTTAACTAAAAACGATACGCTCTACAAGAATATATAACTCATCTGGACACATTGACAAACTCATATTTAGATTATCTAAAAAAAAAACAAAATCTTTCAATTTTACACCACAAAATACGACATGCTTTGAGGCTTATTAACAAAACAATTAAACGAGGCACAAGAAATCAAAAATGGATAAATGAAAGAGGACATACCGACTAATAAGCCTGCCATTTCTTGTAAATTGCTTTCTTTTCTATTTAGAGTTATAATAAAATATATGAGAAGCTCACAATGCAATTAATACACGCAATCACTGAGAAAAACTAAAAATTGGCCTTTGATTAGCCCGAACTTGTTGCTAAATCAATTAAACAGAATTTGGATTACAGTTATATGATCAGTGGGGAATTGTTTTTGTTCGGAGTTACATCAAAAACAATGAGTCGCAGTTGACTTTTTTACGTCTAGTGTGTATGAAACGGTCCACTGTGGGTCGTTGCGAATTCATCTTCGTTACAAAGGTCAAAAAACGCAAGCAGTGTTGTGTTATGTACGTGGGGTTTGGGCAATTTGTTGAGCCGTTCTTGTAGTAAAATACACCCTTTGTCCGTTTTCTAAGTGAACGGGCAATTGCACGATTGTAGGGTGTCTGTCGTGGATTTGAAACTCTAAAATTCGCAGACAGCTTCGGATGTGCTTATGTAATGACCATTTAAATAGTTATCCATTTCGTTATTCGGATTTCTGACTCTGAATGTAGCTTGGTCTGATCCTTTATTGATATATTTACAAATATACTTGATAGCTTGAACAGAGTGGCAGTACTCCACATTTATGTGAGCGTTCAACATTTTACATAACAGCGGGGAATAAGGGACAATCCACCTATTATCTATAGGGACCCAACTTCCCCTGACATTCAATGTAGTGCTCTGACCTCCAATTTCGGCGTCACGACGACGATAAACTGGATACCCATCCTCTCCGGTCTGGGTATCATTGACGAAACGTCGAGAGTATTTTTTTGTGCAGATACCATTCTTCATACATGGTGCTGTTAAGTTGTGCTCTCCGCATGCTCCATGCACCATATTTTTAGTTACCAAATCGTACAATATCGGATCGTTTTGTTGATCGGGTAGATCAGCAACTATAATACTATCACTTTCGTCTGGCTGGACTTTTTTTTTCTAACCAGAACAGCAAATGACAATGTGGTAAGCCGCGCTTCTGCCATTCCACACTTGCCATGTAATACTTCCCTAGCCGAATATGTGATTTTTAGTAAATCTTTATATATATAATTCTACTGTACGTGTGTATGTCACTGAACTCCTCCCAAACGGCTGGACCGATTTGAATGAATTTTTTTGTATGCATTTGAGTGGCGTCCTGGGTGGTTTAGATTCACAAATCAGCCCGGCAGATGGTACTGCAGTCGGTATCTAGGTTATTTAAAATGGCTGCAACGTTGGCTTGGGTAAAAAATATAGATATTTTGATATATCGATATTTTTCTGAACATATATATATACCGTTATGTATATAATTCTACTCTACGTGTGTATGTCACTGAACTCCTCCTAAACGGCTGGATCGACTTGAATGAATTTTTGTGTATGCATTCATTCATTCATTTGTATATGTATTCATTCAATGCATTTAATTTTTTTGTACGCTGTGTTTTGATATTATAGGTATCAAATTTACATTGATCGTATTATATTCAGATATATTTATTTTTCGACATTTTAATTTAAACGAGTCACCGACACATTTAGAACACGTGAACAATAGCGTTTGCAAGTGTATCCCGCATTGACACGTGCATCACTTCTTCGCCTTGCGTTTGAATATGAGTCGGACATCGACTATTCGTCACAGTCATAAATTGTAATCGATGCTATGAACAAACAATGCCAACACTGTCATGCACTCAAATACAAAGGTGAATCGGCCGGTTTCTGCTGCGCGTCTGGAAAAGTTGTATTGGCAC
Organism: Volucella inflata; assembly: GCA_928272305.1. Taxonomy (NCBI): domain Eukaryota; kingdom Metazoa; phylum Arthropoda; class Insecta; order Diptera; family Syrphidae; genus Volucella; species Volucella inflata. The sequence goes on along the minus strand of OV743721.1, from coordinate 13,973,753 downwards.
CATTGAATTCGCCGCCAGAACCATTGAAAGCGCTATTGGCTGGGGCTACATCTGAATCTAAATTGTTTTTGCTTAAAATTCGCAAATTAAATTCGTGCTTTCAAATGACATCATTTGAAGCAACAAAAATCGTTCAGAATGAGGATGGTCGCAATTTTCAATCAACGTTTAAGATTCAGGGCCAGGAGTATCATCAAATTGGTTCTTAAATGCCGATGCCTGATACCGATTCAAAATTTCTGCAAATCTACTTCATGGGTGATGAGGAGCGGCAAATAAACGCACTTTTCCAGTACAACCATATCGAGCAGATAGAGAAGCGAGAAATTGTGGTTATTATAGAACCGTTTTTACAGAATCACAACCAGTTGGTCCAGTTGTTCAATACCGTTTCAAACAGACTGCAAAACGACAACTATACGATTGTCATCAAAGCAGACAAAGTACCATTTGGGCAGTACGCGGGCCGATATAATGCACCGACCATTAATGAAGTTGCAGTTGTTGTGGTTGGCGACGCATTTGAACGTACATACGAATCAAACGCAGAGATAACACAGTGCACACGATTGAAGGCAGTCATCGCTCTTACGACGCGATGTCAAAAGTGGGAACAACGAAAGCGAGGTGTTCCGGTTGAAGGATACAACGGCATATTTATGGGAAATACATTAGGCCGATTATACACACTCAATCCAAAGCAACGTGAATGTTTCTTCTTGCGTTTATTGTTGGTTAATATACCTGGACCGACATCCTTCCAATACTTGTGAACAGTCAATGGCATTTTGTACGACACATATCATGATACGTGTCGCGAATTACATTTGCTGGAAAATGACAACCATTGGGATATTACACTTGCAGATGCAGCATTGAGTTCCTCTCCTCATCAAATTCGCCAATTATTTGCCATATTATTGACGACATGTTTTCCTTCTCAAGCTTCTGTCCTCTCTGACAAATATAAAGATTCCATGAGCGACGACATTCTGCATCGCATTCGTATCGCTGATCAAGATCCCAGTATAGATTTTTCGGAGGAAATATATAACGAGGCGCTAATAAAGTTATTTGCATTCCGATTTCGAATATGCCACTCCTTCATGTTGGTATTCCCTCACCTAACCGCTCAGCAACAGGCATCATTAACAGCGAGATTCAGCGCGAACAACAATTCGATACCGTTTCTTTGACTACTTTCGTTGAAAATAATGAGAAACTAGTCACTGATGAACAAAAGAATGTATACGATCGAATTAATTTGTCACTTGCTGCAGAACAAGGTGGATTCTTTTTTTTTGGACGCACCAGGTAGCACTGGAAAAACGATTATCATCTCACTAATACTTGCGCGAGTTAAGGGAGCGAAAACGCGGGAGTTTTAAAAAAATATAATTTTATTTAACTTACTTCTCCGAATGACAAAACAAGATTGATTTTATAAAAATTTTCACCTAACTTGCAAAGGTGAACTCTCGTATCTGCCGGATGTCGCCAGACGCTTAGTTTGCAAAAATGCATGGGAGAGTTTCACCTGTGCAATTCACATATTCAAATTCTAGGAATTACAATTTGTATTTAATTTTAAAATGTTGTTGCTGAGTAGGATCCGGTGGTGTCCTATTGCTGGGTTGGTTTCTTGTTAGGTTTTGGTGGTTGGTTCTTTGTTGTTGTTGTTATTATTGTCTGCATTAGTTGCTTCTTTGTTGTTGTTGCTATTATTGTCTGCATTAGTTGCTTCTTTGTTGTTGTTGCTATTATTGTCTGCATTGGTTGGTTCTTTGTTGTTGTTGCTATTATTGGTTACGTAACTCCTCCCCCCTTAGATAGAGCGATGGCCATAGAAGCTTTGGTGATATGGCTGGAGCGGGAGCTTGAAGAATTATTGTTTCGTTCTTATTCTTTCTGTAATTATAAATCATAAAAATTGTTAAAATTGCTCCAAGAGTAAGAAGGGAACTATATGTGTAGAGATTGGTATGCGTAACGTCTGTTTGTAAAATTTGGAATGCTTCTTCATTCTGGATGCTGAAATTTTGAAGTTTTTCTAGGTTTAGTTTGTTGATTGTGGCTTTTGGAATGACTGTGGAGTGATGTGGAGTTGAAAGCAAATGAATTTCTTCCCAAAAGATTGATGGATTATCTTTATAGGTGATGTCGTTGATTTCGACTTCACAGTTTTGGTAATGTAGCAGCATTGTTCCGGAAATCGTATATGGGTCAATATTGCAACTGGATTTTATTACTGTTGGTGGTGCTTGAATCAGGAGAATGTAGTTAGGTTCTGGTTGTAAAATTTTTGAAATTGGTCCAATATCGTTAATTGTGCAATGTCCTGGTTGGTTGTTTAAAAGTTTTTGCAAACATGATGCTTGATTGGTTGATTTTTGTTTTGATTCTTGACAGAAGAATATGCCTTCTACTTTGGGACATTGTTCACCAAAGTATTGAATGTGTTTGTTATTGTAAAGGACATATTTTGGGATATCGATTTCTTTTGTTTTGTTAATAGGTATTGGAATGATGTGGAGAATGGAATATATTTCACGGGATAGGATAGGTATTCGAACATTGAAAATAATTTTGGTTTCATTGTAATAAGCTTGCAGACCAAGTAATTCATATATATGTTCGGATGAACTAATTTGAATTGATTGGTTTGTAAATGATTCCTGGATTTTTTCCAGTTCTTCTTTGTTTAGGATAAATTTAGGAATTATATTTAATCTTGCCAAAATGATTGATTCTGCAATATTGTTAATATGATTATTTAAAAGATCTATATTATAATTGATTTGACTGAGATATTGTGAGCGGAGCAGGATTTCCTCATTTTCGCGAAGTTTGTTATTGTTTTCGTCATTTAATTTGCCAAGAAATTTTTCAATATTATGTTGCTGTTTGTTTATGTGGCTTGTAATATTTTCAAACCTTTGAGCCATGTTTTTATTAAACATTGTCTGAGAGTTCATTTGGTTCTGAAATTTGTTTTCTTGGGAATGAATGTTTTCGATTTGCCTATTTAGGTTTTGAGCGTCATTTTCGTCCATGTTACCAGTTATTGATTTAATGACAGTGCCCAGACCATTTATTAAACCTCTTTTATTTCTTGTTTTCGGATATAAGGAGTCTAGTTTATATTCTACATTATTAAGTTTGATTCTAGTAACGTCTATTGAATCGTTTAAACTGTAAAATTTTTCTAAGGCTTTTAAGGAGTCAGTTATTTTCTGAATGCTATTCCGATAATCTGAAGTTCTATGATATGAATAAAATTGTCGTACGTTTTTAAAAGTCGTGCAGGGCCTATGTTAAATGAAAGTATTTTGTTCCTGTCTGTCAATTCTTGCGTCTCTAGTTTTTGTGAAGAGGTAACGATTAGATTCGTTGTCAACCTAAAAAATAAAGTTTTTTTCTTTATAATACTCGTATATTATCTTATTTATTTATTTCTACTTTTTTTTTTTATTATTTTTTTTTTTTTATCTTAGATTTATGTAATTTTTTATTTTCGTCTGTTAAAAGTGTAACTTTTTCGTTGCTTTTAACTATATGTTTTGTAAAGCGCGGACTTAATTTATTCCTGCGACATTCTTTTCTAAATATAGTATCTTTTTCTTTTAATTCTTCAGGGTCTTCCCTGTTTTCGTTTAATTTTTTAATTCTTTTATTTGTATCTAACTCTAATTTATTTTTAATTTGCGGGTAAAGGATTTCTTTATACTCATTGAGCTTTCTAAGGAAGTCGTGTTCGTCATTAAACCTAATGTTTTTATTAAAATCACTGGTTCTTCCATAAAATAATTCAAAAGGGGTTAATTTTGTGCTTGAGTGTGTGGAATTGTTATAGGTTGTAATAGTTTCATTAAGAATTTCATCATGATCGAGGTCTAAGTGATTTTCTTTTCTTTTTGCGACTATGATTCTATAGATTTCTGTGAGCGTCGAGTGGAGCCTTTCTACTGGTGAATTGCTGGAAGATTGTTGGAATGAAGTGAAGTGGGGTGTAATTTCATATTGATTGCATATTTCTTTAAAGAGATTGCTTGTGAATTCTGAACCTTGGTCGCAGACGAGTTTTTTAGGGATACCATGTAAACTTAGAAAATGTTTAATATGTTTTACAATTGTTATACTATTACGAAATGAAAGTGTGTAAGCTGCGGCAAATTTTTAAAATTTATCAATGATTATTAAAATATTTTTGTGATTTATTGTGTAAATGTCTATATGAATTATGTCGAGGGGTTTGTCTGGAGTTTCTGGTGTCATAAATACTGGTTTGGGTGGGGATCGGTCGTACTTGAGGGTTTGACACTTTTCGCAATTGTTAATTGTTTGTTTTATTTTTGAAGCCATGAATGGAAAGAAGTAATTCCTTTTCAGATGAAGTAATGTCTCATTAATTCCACGGTGGTTATTTTTGATGTGGTATTCGTTTATAATTTTATCTTGTTCGTCGTTGTTTGTGATATCCGTTAGGATTTTCATGCATCTTATAAGTTTGAAGAATCTATTATTGGAAAATTGTTTGGAGTAATTTGCTTGAACTAAGCGAAAAATGTGGTCTTCAGCAAAGATTGCCGTAATTTTATTTGGCGGAAGGAATTGTTTAAAGATTTCCACTAATGTTTCTTCATTGAATTGTGGTTTTTGTATTGTTCTGCGCTGTTTATTTTTAAAAGGAACTTCAAGTTTCATAAATGGATTGTTGGAGTTTAATAGAACTAATTGTATATTGAATTCATTCAGAGGTCGTTCTGAAATTGGGATATTGTCATTCAAATTTTCATCTGCTGAATGTATGGTTGAACCTGATGTACTTTGTGTAGTCATTTTGTCGTGGTTATTTATTTCCTCTTGCTGAATTAGTGGAAGAGTGTTGATCTTAATACGACTTAGCGCATCAGCGTTCGTTTTAAGTTTGCCTTTCTTATATATTATTTCGTAGTCGAATTCCTCCAATTTCAATCGCCATCTGACGAGTTTTGAATTGGGTTCTTTTAGACTCATGAGCCATGTTAATGGCTTGTGGTCTGTTATAATTTGGAATTTGTTGCCAAATAGGTAAGGGCGAAAGTATTTCGTTGCCCAGACTATGGCAAGCAATTCTTTTTCGACTGTGGAATAGTTAATTTCAGTGTCAGTTAGTGTCCTACTAGCGTAACAAATTGGTTTGAGGTTTCCAACGTGTCCTTGGGAAAGAACAGCGCCAATAGCAAAATTGCTAGCATCTGTTGTCAAAATGAATTGTTTCGTAAAGTCAGGATATGCCAAAATTGGGTCATTAGTCAGTATGTTTTTACATTCTTCAAAAGTTCTAATGTATTGTTCAGTCAGCTTAACGGTTCTACCTTTTTTCTTCAAACATTCGGTCATGGGTTTAACAAGCTTTGCAAAATCTTTTATGAATTTGCGGTACTAGCCAAGAAGGCCAAGAAGGCCAAGAAATGATTTTATCTCTTTTTGGGTACGAGGGATAGGAAATTCTTTTATTGCACGGATTTTATCCGGGTTTGGTTTGACACCGTCTGTAGAGACAATTTGCCCTAAAAATGAAATTTCTTTGTGTAGAAATTCCGACTTATCAAGTTGGACTTTTAGATTTGATTCACGAAGTTTGTCGAAAACTTTTTTCAAGTTTTCCATATGCTCTTGAAGTGAAGTTGAAAAAATTATAATATCATCTAAATAAACTAGACATATTTTACCCTGTAAATCTTTTAATACGTTATCCATAACGCGTTGGAATGTGGACGGGGCATTTTTGAGCCCGAAGGCATTCTTAAGAATTCGTAGTGTCCACCTTCTACGGTAAAAGCTGTTTTAGCCATATATTTTGGATGCATTTCGATTTGATGAAAACCGCTCGCGAGATCTAAGGTTGAAAAGTATAAACATTTTCCTAATTTATCTAGTATCTCGTTTATATTGGGTATAGGATATCTGTCGGATACAGTTTTCTCGTTTAATTTTCGGTAGTCAATGACTAAGCGCCATTTTTGTCTACCGCTTGCATCTAATTTTTTAGGAACTACCCAAACTGGTGAACTCCAAGGTGAGTAGCTCGGTCGGATTATATTTTGCTCTAACATTTTATCGATTTGTTGTTTGACTTCTGTTTTGTGGACATGTGGATATCTGTATGATTTTGTGTAAACGGGTGCTTCATCAGTTGTAATTATTTTATGTTTTACTTGATTGGAAAAAGAAAGGGGTTGACCTTCTTTGAAGAAAATGTCGTCGTACGAGGAACAAAGTTTAAAGAGATTCTTTTTTTCCTCTGTATTGAGATGTGTGGATCGGATAAGATTGTTAATATCAGTGTCTGTTGTTTCTTCGTTATAGGCAACGTTGAAGTTGTTCACTTCGATTATTTTGTAGGGATTAAATTGTTCTACTGTGAGGGGTTGTTCAATAAGGAGAATTTTTGGTTCATTATTATTGTTTATGACTTCTACCGAACTGAACCAGTTATTGGCTTTGTAAATCCCTTCTGGAATGCATAATTGGGGTTCTATTATGGTTGCTGAAATGAAGATGTCACCGTCATAAAATTAGGTTTAAATTGGAGAGGGATGGTTGCGTTATTAGTTATTAAAATATTCTTTTGGAGGTCGATTTTAGCTCCAAGTTTTGATAAAGCATCTGATCCTAAGAGTCCGTCGAAATATTGATGAAATTTGAAAAGTAGAAATTTAAGATTACCAGTTTAATTGAATTCAATAAAAATTGGAAGTGTAACTTACTTATTTAAATTATATTTGCTAAGAACTGTTGTAATAGTTACAGGTTCACATGTAGAAAAATCATTGGGATAGCTAAATTCAGGGTTAAGGAATGAGGAGGAAGCTCCTGTATCAATCAAAAACTTGAGTGGTCGGCCAAAGGGTGATGAAATATTTATATGTGGAAGATTATGTCCATGTTTGTTGATATCTATATAACCTGTTGGTTTGGAGAGGCGAATGGGTAAAAATTTTGGTCGTCTAATAAATTATTGTCCTGTGTAAAATCTTCGTGCTGTGTCTCTGTGTTTTGGGTATTGTCATTATCTTGATTGATACTTTCGTTGACGTAATAGTGGTCCAAACTTGGTTCATAGCTAGATGGTATTTCTGAATTTGGATGTGTTCCTAAATTGTGTACTTCTTGGATAGTGTACCTAGCACGGGGGTCATAGTGCAATTGGCTGACTTGTGATCTATTTGGTATTATTGTCAGGCGTGAGTTAGTGGTTAGGGTGTCCATGGGTTCTGGACGAGAAGGTTTTGAAGGAGGTTTTGAATGTTGGACTTGGGATTGTTGGGAGTTTTTAAAATGGTTTTGTTGTTGGTTGTGTTGTGGCAATGTTCGCACTATTAGTAAATTATTAGTAAAAAGGTGTGGGTTTTTGCTTGGCAGTCCACTTTGAGGATTTCTCATTTGTTGTGGGTGAAAGTTATTTGCTACTTGGAAATTCTGTTGTGTGTTTCTAGAGTTAGGATTTTGAGGTCTTTGGTGTTTTGAGGGTTTTTGCATTTGTGTATTTTGGTAAGATGTTTGTTGCTCTAGTATAGAGGATATTTTGCTCTTTAATGCAAAAAGAAAGGGCTGTTGGGAGGTTTTCTGGTCTCATTGCTCGAACTACTGAGCCAATGGGATCTTTGAGTCCTGTTAGGAAGACGTTCAAACACATTTCGCCGTAAAGGTTTTGCTTTGCGCGGATAACATTTTGTTCTTTTTCGTGTATCAAAATATTATTAAGAAGAGTAGCTTGAATTTCTATAACTGTGCTATAGAATTCTTCTACCGTTTTAGAACCTTGTCTTAAGTTATGTAGGTCACGAATGAGAGTTGTCTCTGTCCGTTTGTCTGAGTAGTGTAGTATTAGGTTATTTTTTATTGATTCCCAGTCAAGTGGTGTGCCGTACATATTCAGCACCTCGTTAGCGGGCCCTTCTATTTTATTTCTAATGGCTCGTAACAAAATAGCTGAGTATGGCGTACCATCAATACTTCTCACATAGACTAAAATCTCTTCGACATTGTTTAAAAACTCATAGAGTAATCGAGGATTGCCGTCAAATTTGGGCAAATCTTTTATTACATCGGGTATTCGGAGGGAACTAAATATATCAATTGGTCGTAATAAATTCGCGTTTGTGCCAGACGTTTCTGGATGACTATTATTAGGTACGGAGGTCATATTGTTAACCGAATCTAAATTTAAGTGAGGTGTACTCTGACTTCTACTGCCGAACACAATATCTTCTGGATCTTCACTTATTGGATGTAATGTTGTTAAGCTTAACGTTCGTTTAGGTTTAGTGTAAGGGAAAAAGGAACGGATTTTCTTATGCATTTAAAAAAAGGAAGGTAAATATTCAATAGTTTTGACTTACAGTAGTCCCAAGAGTATTCATCCTTGATGACTTGACGATTGTGTCTTCTTTTTCTCTTTTTTTTTTATCACTGAATTTTATTGATTCACCTTCGAGATAATAATTTTTGTGTGTTCTTATTATTAAAACTATTTTCCAGTTAACCGCTGGGTTTTAAGTTGTTATAAATATGTTTATATTTATATATATATATATATATATTTTTTTTTTTTGATCTAATTAACCGTTGGAAATAGGTTTGTATATTATTTGTTTATTTTTTCCAATTAACCGTTGGATTTTTTTTTCTTGTGTTCTTGCCGGTCACATTAATGTTTTACGTTCTACACTATTTATTTCGGTAAACCGCCGAATTATCTATGCGTATACGTATACTTTAACTACATTTAAACCGGACTAACGACTGCGCCAGTTAAGGGAGCGAAAACGCGGGAGTTTTAAAAAAATATAATTTTATTTAACTTACTTCTCCGAATGACAAAACAAGATTGATTTTATAAAAATTTTCACCTAACTTGCAAAGGTGAACTCTCGTATCTGCCGGATGTCGCCAGACGCTTAGTTTGCAAAAATGCATGGGAGAGTTTCACCTGTGCAATTCACATATTCAAATTCTAGGAATTACAATTTGTATTTAATTTTAAAATGTTGTTGCTGAGTAGTCCTATTGCTGGGTTGGTTTCTTGTTAGGTTTTGGTGGTTGATTCTTTGTTGTTGTTGTTATTATTGTCTGCATTAGTTGCTTCTTTGTTGTTGTTGCTATTATTGTCTGCATTAGTTGCTTCTTTGTTGTTGTTGCTATTATTGTCTGCATTGGTTGGTTCTTTGTTGTTGTTGCTATTATTGGTTACGTAACTCGCGCATTCGATTGCAAAATCATATTGCGTCAGCAATTGCTTCATCAGGTATTGCAGCCACTTTGCTTGATGGCGGACGGACTGCACATTCAGCACTCAAGTTGCCGTTGAACATTAACACAAATCCAGATGCAGTGTGCAACATAAAAAAGCAGTCCGGTGATTTTTGACAGATATTGCCGGTCATTTCACGCGCTACATATGTGGATAAAATTAAAGCATGTATATAACAATCATATCTATGGCGAAATGTCAGTACATTACGTCTAAACACAAATATACGTGTTCAACTGCAAAATGATCCATTGGCACTATCATTCTCCGAGCAATTGCTCAACATTTGAAATGGAACAATACCATTGCATGGAGTCACAATGCATCAAATTGTCAGACAATTTCTGCAACATGGTAAATACGAAAGATGCTTTGATAGAAAGCATATTTCCAGATTTACAAGCTAATTATATTAAACATGCGTGGCTTCGTGAACGAGCTATTTTAGCTGAAAAAATATCGATGTTCACGCTATTAACTTCAAAATACAACAGCCATTGCCAGTCAATGAAATATTGTTCAAATCGATCGACCCTGCTACCGATCTTGACGAAGCAGTCAGTTGACTGTTGAATTTTTGAATTCGCTGGATTTACCATATAACTTGCGATTAAAAATTGGCTCCCCTATCATTTTGCTTCGGAATTTAAATGCACCTAAGCTATGCAACGGTACAATATTAGTCATAAAAAAAATGATGGGCAATGCTCTTGAAGCTACAATTTTGAACGGCGAATTTGAAGGTGAAGTTGTTCTCCTGCCACGAATCCCAATGATCCCTTCAGACTCACCCATTCCATTCAGACGTCTGCAATTTTCAGTTCGCTTGGCATTTGCCATGACGATTAATAAGTCACAAGGTCAAACAATGTCAATTTGTGGGTTGGATCTAGAAAATCCGGTCTTTTCAAATGGTCAATTATATGTGGGGTGTTCTCGCGTTGGAAAACCGTCAAAATCAAAAACTAAAAATATTGTTCATCAACTCGCATTAAGATAAAATTAAACAAACAATTGTCAAATAATAACCGCCTTCTCCTGTTACAATCATTAGAGGATACTGTAATGGGTAGGATAGGAGCGGTGCAACTCAGAAACCCTCTTTAGCTGGCCGTGTCTACAGTCCAGCACTATATCCCTGGGACCTTTTTCTTCATCAACTAAGAGAACGGCAACCTCGTTTATAATAGGAGCATTAAACCTGCCTCGGTGTGCTATCTGTGGTGTACGGTCAGAGTGAATAATCAACTTTTAATTATCAGAAGTGTTATTTAGTTCTAAGTTTTGTTTAAAACTTCGTATATATACGTTGTGACTATTCGAAGCGGTCTGTAATTGGCTAATTAAACTAACTTTTAGCGTTGCCGCTATGTTTGACCGGAATGATAGCTGATCTGCATCTGAAATGAAATATATCTGCAAGTATTGTGGATTTTGATCTGACGGTGATAAAGGCTATACTTGTCCTTCCATCTTAAATGTGGGCATAAAATTTCCTTCACTAATTTCTTTCGCGCCAAACGAAGTCATTTGAAAGAGGCTATTGTACCTACGTATGTTGGTTAAAAAATGTCCAGATAGTGAATTATTATTTGTCAAAAGATTTTTTATAGGTTGTGGTGGCTCCTGAATATTAGGGACACTAACTCTTCCAGAAACGCAACACATACCATAAGGTTCATCGATCCATCTCTTGGCCGAGCACTCGCAGCACATCTTATTCATGGCTCCGATTTGGATGAAGGACAGTTGAGCATAATCAATCTGTGGCTCGTAATTGAAAGCCAATTTGTTACTGTGAGCTAAACCACGTTCGCGAATTCTATTTGTTGACGCCTGATGTCTTTCTCTCTATGTTCTAAGTCTCCGGGAATGCTCAGTACTTAATTTCCTCGCACGTGCTTGCGAAACTATAGTCCTCATTTCATCAAGCGGCTGCGTACGCTCGGCACTTGAATTTCGTGCGCGTACCTGTGAGGTTCGCTATGTCAGGAATAATATATGAAATAACTAAAGAAAATTGGTTCAGTTCTGAACTTTCTAAATTGATTGTAGTTCTGAAAACAACTTATCAAATTGAGTGTAGATCTGAAAAGAACTTTTAATTGAACTTAGTTTTAATAATATCAAAGAACGAAAACAACGAAATCAAAATATTTATTAAGTACACCGCTCGCGACCGCTGCTTAACGAATACCACGCGTGGGAACGAATACTACGCGAACGAAATTTCTGCGGAAAGCTAGTAATACTATAATTGATCATGTGCCTGGATATCAAATTCGTGATATCTCCTAAGCCTTCTCTTAAATCTCTTAAGTCGAATCTTACATATCCGGTTTTTAAAATTCAAAAGCTATCTGTAGGTGCTTAACTAAACTTAAAAATAAAGTAATTTATTTGGATAAGGATTAATACCAAGGTAACAATAACATGGTCTAAAAATTTACTACCGATTTTAATAATTTTGTAAAATGAAAAAGTAGTTATAGTGAAGAAACTTTTTTGTAGATTTTAATGTGTTCTTTAAAATTGTAGAAAATTTTTTTGTTCTATCGTCAATAGTTTTTGCAGCGTACGCGATGTAAGGAATTTTATTAGTAATTTTTTTACACCTTGGGTTACTATTTTCGAGGTTTCGTACGGAACCCTAAACTTTTTGAAAATCCAATGTTTCCTATGTTACTCACGAAGAATGTAGCTTTCTAATGGTGAAAGAATTTTTTAAATTGGCCCAGTAGTTTCTGAGCCTATTCATTACAAACAAACTTACAAATCTTTCCTCTTTATAATATTAGTATAGAAAAAATTAATAACATGTACATGCTCTTTCTTATAATTGAAGACACTGGTGAAAAAAAGGGACAGCTCCATTTTTAAAAATTTTTCAGGGTACTGTAAAAACTGTTCATCTTAGAAAGTTTGTATTTTTTGTTTTTATGTAACCCTTATGTGGTACTTCAGTAAGCAATATAATAATATAGTGTGTTTAAGTTTCATACCTTTAAATTATTTTGATATAGTATTAAAAACAAAGTATCGGAGTTGCCTCCTTTTTGCACCGGTAATTAATCTGAAATATTTTCAACACTAATAATATTTATTTTTAGTAATCTAAAAAAACTAATAATATATATTTTTTTAATCAATTATTAGTCATCATGAGAAAACAATAGTTGTTAAACTTTTTTAATTATGATAGTGTTACAAAATTACTATACTTTGTTATTACTATACCTAAATTAAGCATCTGTACAGTTGTCTTGAGACTGGTTAGACTGTCCTTCACCTTGGTAACTAGGCCCCTTGTAAAACCCCATACAGTCTGCAGATACGTATTTCGTTGCCACCTCTTTTATATGCAAATACTTGGCGGGCTTAAGCGTTTATGGCCCAGAGTAGAGACGTGACCGCTACTGAGCTGCCTCCTTCTTGCATCGAATGGATGAAAGGGATATAAGTATGTCCCGTATAACATCCAACCAAATAAACTGACCTGACTCGTTCTTTCACCAATTGATAGAGCATCTTTTTAGGTATTTTCCACTATAAAGGTGAAATTAGCCCAAAAGTGGAGCTGTTTCCTTTCTGCATCGATGTCTTCATTTTAAAAGGACTGTTTCAAGTTAAAATCTAATGTCCGCGATTCTGCATGAATTCCTATCATCTCATCTTCTTCTTCTTCTTTAAGTGGCGCTAAAGTAGGGGGTGGCCCTGGGCCTCAGTCAACAATCGTCTCTAGCCAGCTCGATGCCTGGCTAGCTGCCTCCAGTTTCGCACGCTAAGTTTGCTGAGGTCCCCTTCCACTTGCGTTCGCCACCTGAGTCTTGGCCTTCCTCTAATGCGCTGTCCCTCGGGAGCGGATTCGAAGACTTTTCGGACCAGAACATTGGTGTTCATCCGCTCTACATGACCTAGCCATCTCAGTCTTTGGATCTTTCCTCTTCTGGTTAGGTCGATGTTGCTGTTCAGTCCGTATTGTTCATTGTTGTATCTCGTTCTCCACTCACCGTCAATGCAGACGGGACCGAAGATCGCCCGAAGAATTTTTCTCTCGAAGCAACCAAGAACACCCTCATCCATTTTTGATAATGTCCATGCCTCTGCACCATAGAGCGGACCCGGATAATTTAGGTCTTATAAAGGGTGACTTTTGTTGTCCGAGAGGGGGCTTTGTTACTCAATTGCCTTCTTAACACAAAGAAACAGCGGTTGGCAAGAGTTATTCTTCGCTTGATCTCAGCGCTGGTGTCGTTGTCGGTATTTATAGCAGAGCCTAGATAGAAAAAGTCCTTAACTACCTCGAAGTTATATCTGTCGAAGGTGACGTTCTGCCCGAGACGTTACACAGTGTGCAATAATCAAAATCTAGCGGAACTTTATTCAAAAAATGAAGTTAATCTTCCATGAACGAAAAACTTTTTTTTCAGCTCCTTATATAAACAACCGTTTGTTTAAGCCTATTTGTTTTCAGTGAACTTAGTGCCTATAAGGCTCATATGTGCGAGCTCCAATACTGCTGTTTGGCAGAATCCCCGACCAAATTCGACTAGATCCTGCAGACCCGTTCGGTTTTCAATGACAAAGGAAACGAAGGATGTCATAAAAACTGAAACTAGTACAATGCAGAAAAACATTAAAGGCCTAGTTTTCACAAGCATTAAAACCAATGACTTAAACATCAAATTAAATCATAATCTAATTATGACCATGGTAGACGGCAAAGTTTGCAGTGCTTTATCGCAATACGATTCAACGCAAAGGTGCTACATACGTGGAGCTACTCCAAAGGAAATGAATCGAGATTCATTTGTCACACGCAACATAGATGAAGATATGTATTCATTTGGAATCTCTCCCCTGCATTTTTGAATTAGGGCATATGAATGTATGTTACATATCTCCTACAAATTAGAAATAAAAAAAATGACAGGCTAGGGCCCCTGAGAATAAAACTATAGTCGAAATAAGAAAATCTTACATCCAAGAACGGTTCCGAAAAGAAATGCCAAAACAAACAGCGGGCAACACAAATGACGGCAATTCGGCTACAACGTTTTTTAGAAACTCATACCTATCTGCTTCAATAACTGACATAGACAATAGATTGATAAAGCGTTTTCTAGCGATTCTCAAAGCTCTATCATGTGATCTGGTAATTGATGCAGACAAATTTAAGATTTACAATACCAGTAAATGCCTATACTAGTCTCTTTATCCCTGGTATAACATGCCAGCAAGCATTCACAAAATACTGGTTCATGGAGAACAAATTTTTAAAACTTGCCTTTTGCCATTGGGTCAGCTAGCTGACGAAGCTCAAGAGGCAAATAATAAGGAATATCGGCGAAATCGGGAATATTTCAGTCGAAAAACCAGCAGAAAGGATACAAACCAAGATATCCTTAACAGATTCCTAATTTCATCTGACCCTCTGCTTTCAATCAAATCCGGTTTTTCACGAATGAAAAGTCACAACCTTCCACCAGAAACCATTGCTTTGCTCAAAACACCAACTGCTACTTTTTCAACTTCTTTTGTAATAATGTTTTTGAAATAATTTTTTTTATAGTCATACCAATTATAATTGGAGGATTCGGAAATTGACTAGTACCTTTAATATTAGGAGCACCTGATATAGCTTTCCCTCGAATAAATAATTTAAGATTTTGACTTCATTATCATTACTACTAGTAAGAAGTATAGTAGAAAATGGAGCTGGAACAGGATGAACTGCATACCATTTATCAACAAATATTGCTCATGGAGGAACTTTTGTTGATTTAGCTATTTTTTCTCTTCACTTAGCTGGTATATTTTCTATTTTAGGTGCAGTAATTTTTATTACAACAGTAATTAATATACGATCTATTGGAATTACATATGACCGAATACCTTTATTTGTTTAATCAGTAGTTATTACTGCTTTATTATTACTTTTATCTTTACCTGTATTAGCAGATATTATATTATTACAATATTATTAACTGATCGAAATTTAAATACTTCATTCCTTGACCCTACAGGAGGAGGAGACCCAATTTTATACCAACACTTATTTTGATTTTTCGGTCATTCAGATGTTTATATTTTAATTTTACCCGGATTTGGAATAATTTCTCACATTATTAGTCAAGAATGAGGAAAAAAGGAAGCATTTGGATTTTTAGGAATAATTTATGCTATATTAGCTATTGGACTATTAGGATTTATTGTATGAGCACATCATATATTTACAGTAGGAATAGATGTAGACACACGAGCTTATTTTACTTCAGCAACAATAATTATTGCTATTCCTACTGGAATTAAAATTTTCAGTTGATTAGCTACTCTTCATGGGAACTATTCACCAGCAATCATATGAGCTTTAGGATTTGTATTTTTATTTACAGTAGGAGGATTAACAGGAGTAGTACTTGCTTATTCATCAATTGACATTATTTTACATGATACATATTATGTAGCTACTACATTTCCATTATGTATTATCAATAGAAGCAGTATTTGCTATTATAGCAGGATTTGTACATTGATATCCTTTTTTTACAGGTTTAACTTTAAAAAGAAAATGACTAAGAAGCCAATTTATTATTATATTTATTGGAGTAAACTTAACTTTTTTCCCACAACTTTTTTTAGGATTAGCAGGAATACCACGATATTCAACTATTTCATTAGTTGGAATTATTTTTTTTATAATTATTATTTGAAAAAGTATTATTAAACAACGACAAGTAATTTATCCTATACAGTTAAATTCTTCTGTTGAATGATATCAAAATATCCCTCCAGCAGAACATAGTTTTTCAGAACTACCTTTACTTTATTCTAATTTCTAATATGGCAGATTAGTGCAATGGCTTTAAGCTCCATATATAAAGTATTATATTTTTATTAGAATCTAATAATAATAATTATAATGTCCACATGAGCAAATTTAAATTTACAAAATAGAGCCTCACCATTAACAGATCAATTAACATTTTTTCATGATCATGCATTAATAATTTAAATCATAATTACTGTAATAGTAAGATATATAATATTTATATTATTTTTTAATAGCTTCAGTAACCGATACTTATTACATGGACAAACAATTGAAGTAATTTGAACAATTTTACCAACAATTATTTTATTATTTATTGCTTTCCCTTCCTTACGATTACTGTATTTATTAGATGCAATTATTGAACCAACAATTACTTTAAAATCAATTGGTCATCAATGATGATGATATGGGTCTGATATTCAGACTTCTTAAATATTGAATTTGATTCATATATAATTCCCACAAATAATTTAACTAATAATATTGTAATTTCCGCTTATTAGACGTTGATAACCGAATTGTTCTTCCTATAAATTCACAAATTCGAATTTTAGTAACTGCCGCAGATGTAATTGATTCATCAACAATTCCTGCACTAGCAGTTAGAATTGATGGAACTCCAGGACGACTAAATCAAACTAATTTTCTTATTAACCGTCCTGGTCTATTTTTTGGACAATGTTTAGAAATTTTCGGAGCAAACCATAGTTTTATACCTACTGTTATTGAAAGAGTTCCTATAAATTATTTTTTTAAATGAATTTCTAATATAAATTAACATTAAATGACTGAAAGCAAGTACTGGTCTCTTACACCATGTTAAAGCAGTTTAGCAATTACTTTTAATGAAAAAATTAGTTAAAATATAACATTAGTATGTCAAACTAAAATTATTATAAAAATAATATTTTTATAAAAATAATATTTTTAATCCCTATTATTTTTTTAAATTTTTATTTTATTTAATATAATAAATTATTTTATTTATACATCTTCAATAAATAAAACTAAAAAATCTAATAAAATTAATAAAAAATTCTATAAATTGAAAATGATAACTAACTTATTTTCTGTATTCGACCCTTCCTCAAGTATTTTTAATTTATCTTTAAATTGATTAAGTACATTTATTGGTTTATTAATTATCCCATCTATAAACTGATTTATACCATCACGATATCATATTATTTGAAATAATATCACATTAACTCTTCACAAAGAATTTAAAACATTATTAAATAATCCAAATCAAAAAGAAACAACACTAATTTTTGTTTCATTATTTTCCTTAATTTTATTTAATAATTTTATAGGATTATTTCCTTATATTTTTACTAGAACAAGTCATTTAACATTAACATTAATATTAACACTACCTTTATGATTAGCATTTATAATTTATAGGTGATTAAATCATACACAACATATATTTACTCATTTAGTTCCACAAGGAACAAATTCTATTATTAGTACTAGAAGCAGCAGTTGCATCTATTCAATCCTATGTTTTTGCTGTATTAAGAACTCCATACTCTAGAGAAGTAATTTAACTAATGTCAACACATTCAAATCACCCATTTCATTTAGTTGATTATAGCCCATGACCATTAACAAGAGCTATTGGAACTATAACTCTAGTGTCTGGCTTAGTAAAAGGATTTCATCAATATAATATATTCTTAATTTTAATTGGAACAATTATTACAATTTTAACAGTTTATCAATGATGACGAGATGTATCTCGAGAAGGCTCTTTCCAAGGACTTCATACTAATTCAATAACAACAGGTTTACGATGAGAAATAATTTAATTTATTTTATCAGAAGTATTATTTTTCTCATCCTCTTTCTGAGCTTTTTTTCATAGAAGTTTATTCCCAACTATTGAATTAGGGGCTGTTTGACCTCCTATAGGAATTTCCCCATTTAATCCTTTCCAAATTCCTTTATTAAATACAATTATTTTATTGGCTTCAGGAATTACTGTTACATGAGCACATCATGGATTAATAAGAGGTAACCATTTTCAAACTACCCAAAGATTATTCTTTACAGTATTATAAGGAATTTATTTCACAATTTTACAAGATTATGGATATATTGAAGCTCCATTTACAATTGAAGACTCTACATATGGATCAACTTTTTTTTATAGCAACAGGATTTCATGGTCTTCATGTTTTAATTGAAACAACATTCTTATTAATTTGTTTAATCCGACATTTAAATAACCATTTTCCAAAAAATCATCACTTTGGATTTGAAGCAGCTGCATGATATTGACATTTTGCCGATATTGTATGATTAGTTTTATATGTATCAATTTATTGATGAGGAGGATAAATAAATAAAATTGATATAGTATATATGACTTCCAATCATAATGTCTATAAATATAGTAGTACAAATAATTTTTTCTATCACTATTTTATCTTCAATCATCATTATATTATCAATTGTAATTTTTGTTGTTGTTGTGATGCAGTGGTTTGAAACTCAGGTGTGTTTGGTTTCGATATTGACTTTCCAGGGGTGGGAGTCCGAATAGGACGGAGAGTTTTTCTTCACTCGTAATGATTCAATTCAGGTTGTGAATTTTAACGGTTGTCTTGTGCTTGAAACTCAACAACAGCCAAATCTACATGTCAGTGTTATGCCCTCACACGCAGATGTTTCTGACTAAGTTCCAAGTACACAATGAAAAACTTGTCATGAGTAGCATTCGAACCTTGACCGTCCGAGTGAGAAGCGATGGCTAGTACCACTACACCACGGCCATATGTAATTTCGCAGGTAAAAATTGTGCAGAAAGACTCGATATTTAGGTCGTCATGGTCTTAAACACTTCCTGAAAAGTCGCCTCAACCTTCTCCCGAGGATTTTCGATCACAAAGAAATTATCATCATCTGCGACTTCACTTAGATCTATGCCTGCCGTAGTCAGTATTCGTTCATTGTCCATCGTTCGAGGAATTTTAAGACGCTGTTGGTCGTGTTGATTTTTTCTCCGAAAAATTACTCCACGGTAGTAGTACTCTTAGCCACTATTTTATCAAAAAAATATATAGAGACCGAGAAAAAAATTCTCCATTTGAATGTGGATTTGACCCTATATCATCTTCTCGATTACCTTTTTCTTTAAAAATTTTTTTAATTACAATTATTTTTTTAGTTTTTGATGTAGAAATTGCATTAATTTTACCCATAATCATAATTATTAATTATTCAAATTTACTTATATGATCAATGACATCAATCATTTTCATCCTAATTTTATTATTAGGACTTTACCATGAATGAAACCAAGGAATATAAATTGATCAAATTAATTAATAAAATAGGGTTTTAGTTATAAATATAACAGTTGATTTGCATTCAAAAATTATTGATTAATTTAATTTACCTTGAATATGAAGCGATTTATTGCAATTAGTTTCGACCTAATATTAGGAACTTTTACCCTTATTCTAAAACTTAATTGAAACCAAAAAGAGGTATATCACTGTTAATGATAAAATTGAATTTGTATATTCCAATTAAAGAAAAATTTTATTCAAATAAAAGCTGCTAACTTTTTACTTTAATGGTTAAATTGCATTTATATTTCGAACTAGTGACTCCACTAGACATCCTTAACATTTTCATTTCCGCTGCCGTCATTTTGTTTTTAAACGCTTCGTACATTGTCCAGCACTGTGAACCGTATATAAGAGCTGGTCTAACAACCGTGGTGTAGAGTTTCCCCTTTAATTTAAGTGGAAATTTTCGGTCGCAAAAGATTCCCGAATTTTCCCGCCATTTCATCCATCCCACACTCACTCTGTGGTTTACGTCGTCGTCACATTTCGCTTCCATGTTAACGATTGATCCTAAGTACTTAAAGATAGTGCTTTTCTATATGAGATCCCTAGGCACTCGATCGAATGCTTTCTCGAGGTCGATAAATACCATGTGTAAATCCTTAGACGTATCTCGGTGCTTTTCCATTATTATTCGTAGGCTTTGGATAGCGTCCACCGTCGATCTTCCTTCAACAAATCCACACTGGCTATTATCGAGCTTTATTATTTGCCGAAGACGTTCGTTTAAGACTCTTTCGACGATTTTCATTGTGTGTGACATAAGCTTGATTGAACGGTAGTTGTTGCATTCTCGAGTGTCGCCTTTTCCTTTGTATAATGGAACCAAGAAGCTACTTCTCCATTATTTCGGCATAGGTTGTCCACATTTTAATTTATTTAAAAGTTTCGATAGCCAAACGCTGCCGATCCCCTCCATCTTCGACCAAAACTCTGATGGAATGCTGTCTGGTCCCACGGCTTTCCCCGGCTTCATTTTTCCAATTGCTATACTTATTTCTTCGATTGAAAAGTCCGAAACTTCCTCCTCGAATAGACCAGCTGTCGGCACGATATCACGTGGAAACTGTTTGTTAAGCAACTCCTTGCAGTATTCAAGCCACCGGTCACAAATTTCCTTTTCATTTGTTAGTAAGCGACCGTCTGCGTTTAAATATGTATATAAAAATTTAAAATACAATTAAAACAATAATTCATAAAACAAATACTAATAAATAGATTTTTAAATTATTATCTTGTAATATGTATATTATAAAATTGAGAAAAATTTACTTATTGTTTATGTAAATTTTGTCTTCCAATAAATTCTGACCAACCTTGATGAAAATTTTTTAAAGTATCTATTCCATTTTGAAAGAATAATTAATAATACCATAAGTAGAAATATAAGGTATAAACCATATAGACCCAACAAATACTCTAAATAAATAATTATTTAATGATTTATTAACAAAAAATAATGAAATCCTTGAAATTAAATAACCAAAAAATCCCCCTAAAATACATCCAAATAAAGTCATAAATTTCAAATAATAAGGTAAACAAATTATATCAGGAGTTAAAAAAATCAATCACCTTAATATTCTATCTCCAATAATTCTCATAAATATTAACCCCAATATACCTTTTAATATTACTTAACCTTCTTCATTTAAAACATTTAAAGATCTACAACTTAAATCTCCTATTGTAGAATAATAAACTAATCGTAGAGAATAACAAACAAATCCAGTAGAAAAAAAAAATAAATAAATAAATATATTTAACATACTTAAAGAAGCAATTTCCAAAATTAAATCCATTGAATAAAATCCTGCTAAAAAAGGTATTCCACATAAAGCCAAATTAGCTACATTAAAACAAGAAGAAGTTAAAGGTATATATAAACTTAATCCACCCATTAAACGTAAATCTTGAAAATTATTTATATTATAAATAATTGATCCAGCACATATAAATAATAAAGCTTTTAATAAAGCATGGGTTAATAAATGAAAAAAAGCTTATTTATAAAACCCCATTGATAAAATTATTATTATCAACCCTTATTTTCTTAATGTTGATAAAGCAATAATTTTTTTTAAATCAAATTCAAAACCCCTAAACCTGATATAAACATAGTTAATCCAGAAATGAATATTAAAATTTGTGAAACTGCTGTATCAACTAGTAAAAAATTAAATCGAGTTAATAAATAAATTCCTGCAGCAACCAAAATTGAATAATGAACTAAAGCAGAGACTGGTGTAGGGTCTGCTATTGCAGCAGGTAATCAATATGAAAAAAGAATCTGAGCTCTTTTAGTTATAGCTGCTAATACCACTAACTCCCCAATTAATATTATATTTCTATCATTTTTTATAAACTCTAAATAATAAATATAATCTCCCATAATTTAATATTCAAGCAATAGCTAATAATAAAGCTACATCTCCTACTCGATTTATTAAAGCAGTTAATATTCCAGCATTATAAGACTTGACATTATTAAAATAAATTCCTAAACAATAAGAAACTAACCCTAATCCATCTCAACCTAATAAAATACTAACTAAATTAGGACTAATAATTAATAACATTATAGATATAACAAATATTAATACTAATAAAATAAATCGATTAATAAAAACATCTCTTCTTTTATATTCCTTTCTATAATAAATTACTAAAGAAGAAATTAATAAAACAAAAGATATAAATAATAAACTTATTCAATCAAATAAAATAGTTACGAGTATAACAATACTCATAGAATTTAAAGAAACTACTTCCCATTAAAAAAAAAAACAATTTCATTTAATATAAAATAAATAGAAAAAATAAATAAAATTAAAAATTTAAAAAAATTTTTCAAAATAAAAATTTAATAAAAAAATAACAAAATAAAATGAAGTAAACAAATTGATAAATATTTCACAATTTAGAATGAATAAATTCATATCATCGACAACACAAATCAATATTATGATTAAACTATTTAAATTATAATCATAATAGACTTATTTCAGATTTTAATACTAATAAATTTAAAGGAAATCAATGCAAAAATAATAATAAATACTCTCGATCAAATTCTATTCTTAAAGAATAAATCCCCGAATATACCTTACCATGTTGTCTATATGAATATAAATACAAAGTATAAGCAGCACTTAAAAATGATAAAAAAAATTAATATAACTATAGTTAACCAAGATCACATAACAATTCTATTTAATAATCTAATTTCTCCTAACAAATTAAAAGTAGGAGGAGCTGCTATATTAGCAGAACACAATAGAAATCATCACGAAGTCATTGAAGGTATAAAATTAAGTAACCGCTTATTAATTAATAAACTTCGTCTACCTAACTGTTCATATGTAATATTAGCTAAACAAAATAATCCAGATGAACACAAACGATGAGCAATTACTAAAGTATATGACCCACAAACACCCTAATAAGTTATTGTTATTAAACCTCTTAAAACAATACCTATATGAGCAACAAAAGAATAAGCAATTAATGACTTCAAATCAGTTTGACGTTAAAAAATTAATCTCACTAAAACTTCTCCTACTAATCTAATACTAACAAAAATAAAATTATATTTTAAACCTAATAATTGTAAAAAAATAAATTCGTTATAATCCATACCCTCCTAATTTTAACATAATACCAGCAAAAATTATTGACCCAGAAACTGGAGCTTCAACATGGGCCTTACGTAATCATAAATGAACTAAAAATATAGGTATCTTAACTAAAAAAGAACTAAATAATGAAATATGCAAAATAAAATAATTAAAACTATAATTATTTAATAAATAAAAATTTATTGTATTTAAATTACTATATAAAAAAAAAAAATTAATGTAGGTAAAGAAACTAATAATGTATAAAATAATAAATATATCCCCGCTTGTAAACGCTCAGGTTGATACACTCATCCTAAAACCAAAAATAAAGTAGGAATTAATCTACCTTCAAAAAATAAATAAAATATAAGTAAATTGATTCTTCTAAAAGTTAATAATAACAATAATAATAATAATGAAACATTTAATAAAAATAAATTTTTATAATTATTAAATTTATTAATTGAATCACTATTTATATTAATAAACAAATTCAAAAACTAAGTAAAATTATTCCATAAGAAAATAAATCTATCCGTAAAAAATAAGAAATTGATATTCAATAACTAGAAAAAAATGAAATATTTTCTTTATCCGTAAAAATCACTTTCATTTCTACAACATTAGTTATAATTATATTAATTTATTTTTTAATAACAGATAAAATAACATTAACATATAACTCTATAAATAATGAAATAAATTCTATTACAGAAATTAACTCCTTTATTAAAGAAAATACTTCAAATTTAAATAAATTATATAATTATCCTACAAATATAATTACAATCATATTAATTAATGATTTACTAATTACTCTTATTGCAACTGTAAAAATTACTAAATTATTTGATGGCCCCTTACGATCAATAAACTAACAAACAAACATGTACGAATTAACCACCCAGTTCTAAAAATTGCTAATAATGCATTAATAGATCTACCTTCTTCTATTAACATTTCCTCATGATGAAACTTTGGATCTTTAATAGGAATTTGTTTAATAATTCAAATTCTTACAGGACTATGTTTAGCTATACATTATACAGCAGATATTAGTATAGCATTTAATAGAGTAGATCATATCTGCCGAAATGTAAATTATGGTTGTGTATTACCAACCCTACATGCTAATGGTGCCTCTTCCTTTTTTATTTGTATTTACTTACATGTAGGACGAGGAATATATTATGGATCTTACCTTTTTACATTAACATGATTATTAGGAACAATTATTTTATTTCCAGTAATAGCAATTGCATTCATAGGTTATGTCAAATATATTTTTGAGGAGCTACAGTAATTTATTATCTGCAATTCCCTACTTAGGAATAGAT
Organism: Volucella inflata; assembly: GCA_928272305.1. Classification (NCBI taxonomy): domain Eukaryota; kingdom Metazoa; phylum Arthropoda; class Insecta; order Diptera; family Syrphidae; genus Volucella; species Volucella inflata. The sequence continues at coordinate 13,949,304 of OV743721.1, read as the reverse complement.
TTAGTGCAAAGAATTCGAGGAGGATTTGCTGCTGATAATGTCACATTAACACGATTTTTTACTTTCCATTTCATTTTACCATTTATTGTATTAGCCATAGTAATGATTCATTTATTATTTTTACATCAAACAGGATCTAATAACCCAATAGGATTAAATTCAAATTTAGATAAAATTCCATTTCATCCATATTTAAGTTATAAGGATATTACAGGATTTCTTATTATAAAAATACTATTAACAATTTTAACATTATCAAATCCTTATATATTAGGAGACCCAGATAATTGTATTCCAGCTTACCCTTTAGTTACTCCAATTCATATTCAACCAGAATGATATTTTTTATTTGCCTATGCAATTTTACAATCAATTGCTAATATATATCAATTGCAATTTTAATAAGCATACCTTTTTATAAGTTAAGAAAATTTCGAGGAATTGAATTTTAACCAATTAATCAAATTCTATTCTGATTTATAGTAACAATTGTTATTTTATTAACATGAATCGGAGATCGCCCTGTAGAAGACCCCTATACTATTATTGGGCAAATTTGAACTGTCCTTTATTTTATATACTACATTATTAACCCATTACTATCGAAATGATGAGCTAATTTATTAAATTAACAAAGTTAATGAGCTTGAATAAGAATATGTTTTGAAAACATAATATAGAAACTAAAATTTTCTATTAACTTTAATATACTAAAATTAATTAACTAAATCAAATATAATAAATAAATCTTCAAACCAATAAAAAATAACAAATAATTTAAAGAAAATTATTCAAACACAAGAGGCACAATCTTTCAAAAATCCAGCCAATTACTCGCATACGCCGACGATATTGACATAATTGGAAGAAAGCAGCGTGATGTCAGTGGCACTTTCGCTAGAATTGAGACGGAAGCGGCGAAAATGGGATTAGCGGTCAATGAGGACAAACCAAGTACTCGTATATGCTGTTATGCAAAAAGGATACTGAACACCGACGTCTCGGACAGGCATAACTTTGAGGTAGTTAAGAACTTTATCTACCTAGGCTCCGCTATGAAAACAAGAACGATACCAGCGCTAAGATCAAAAGAAAAATAACTACCGCCAATCGCTGCTTCTTTGGGCTAAGAGGGCAATTGACTAGAAAAGCCTTCTCTTGAACAACAAAAGTTACCCTATATAAGACCTTTATTATCCTAGTCCTGCTCTATGGCGCAGAGGCATGGACATTATCAAAAATGGATGAGGGTGCTCTTGGCTTCTTCGAGACGAAAATTCTTCGAGTCATTTTCGGTCCCGTCTGCATTGACGGTGAGTTAAGAAGGATCTACAACGACGAACTGTACAGCGACATCGACTTAGGCAGACGGGTGTAGATCCAACGACTGAGGTGACTGGGTCATGTAGAGTGGATGAACACCAATGCTCCGGTCCGAAAAGTCTTCGATCCGTCCCCGAGAGACAGCGTAGAAGAGGAAGACCGAGACTCAGGTGGCGCACGCAAGTGAATGGACCTCAGCCAACTTAGCGTGCGAAACTGGAGGCCATATGGTATTAAAATTACAGTGCATTCATAGAAGAGAAATGTGAACAGTATTACATTTTAATAGGCATCCGCAGGTTGTTTTATTTGCAATATGCCAAGCAAATGATTTTGGAACTTGCTTTCTCACTCATTTGTGCAGATTTAAGCATTATTAAAAATTTGTTAATTATAAAACGGCTTGCGGAATTATACAGCTATATTCTGCTAAACTACGGGGGGAATGATCGTTCGAAAATCGACAACTCTATTCCACTAAACATTCGAAGGGAATCATTTTCCGTCGGCAAGCTAGTTTCCTATCACACTAAACGATCGAAACGAATTGTCCATACAAATCTGTCATCGAATCATCCGCAAGTATTTTGTTGCGTTTCTGATTTGAGTTAGAAAGTTCATAAGTAGAAAATTGTAAGTAAAAATTGTTCAATAAATATGTGTATCTGAAAATACCGTGGTAAATTGTTTTGTTGAATAAAATAACACACCATGACCAATTCGATGTGATGCTTGGGTTTATGAGAAAAGGCATAGATAAATCGCAATATAGAAGTAAAACAACTTCGGAGCAAACAAAAGAATTGTGGGAAGAGTTAAAAGTAAATGCATAGCTCAGGCCCACTCATCAAGAAGTTGTTGAGTGGAAAAAGTTAAGAGGGAGGAATATTTATTTGTATATTGGAATATTTGTTTGACCGTTTTTAATGTTAGATTTGGAGCCACTAAAAATTTAATATGTATATATAACTGACATGTAATAAAAGAGAGCTGAATGTTCAGTAAATGGTTTACTAAAGCTTTTAAAAAACTATCTATTTGTATTCATATTTTATAAATTTCCTCACGGGTTTCTTACGTTTCATTTGGTATATCCATTATATCTAGTCGTTTTTTATGGAAGTTATTGCGTACCCGTCTATCTTCTTCTTCTTCTTCTTATCCTTTTATTAACCCTTTCCTCGTTATACGAACTTATGCGTAACGAGTTTCCCATTTTTACTGCATCGCTGCTGCTCCGCTTATGGGGTTGGCTAATGTCGCAGACCGCAGAACGCGTCTACATAATGCTCGGTCATGGATCGCTTCAGTGGTAAGCCCCAGGCGTTGTTGCGCATTTGCCATCTGAGAAATCCAGGAATTCTTTTTCCGACCTCGTTTTCTTACAGTTGGAGTGACCGTAGTTGATAGTGCCTTTTTAACCGGATTTTCCGCAGATCTTCTTTGAACGTGGCAATACCAACTTATTCTATTCGCCTCAAGCTGTTCGGTTACCGAATTCTTTATATGTAGACTTCCTCTTATACGCGTAGATCTAATGCAATCGCGTTTAGTAACTCCACTAGACATCCTTAACATTTTCATTTCCGCTGCCGTCATTTTGTTTTTAAACGCTTCGTACATTGTCCAGCACTGTGAACCGTACATAAGAGCTGGTCTAACAACCGTGGTGTAGAGTTTCCCCTTCAATTTAAGTGGAAATTTTCGGTCGCAAAAGATTCCCGAATTTTCCCGCCATTTCATCCATCCCACACTCACTCTGTGGTTTACGTCGTCGTCACATTTCGCTTCCATGTTAACGATTGATCCTAAGTACTTATAGATAGTGCATTTTGGAAGAACTATTCCGTCTAACATTATATCCGGAACAGGTCGCAACGGATGCGCAAATGGGCACGTCAAATGCTCCGTCTTTGAACGACTTATTTTAAACCCGTTTCTCTCTAGCGCATTTCTCCATGAATCTAAGGCGTTCTGTAAATCTTCGACGTTATCGCTAAGTATAACTGCGTCGTCAGCGAAGAGAATTGGCGTTACATTTGCTTCGTGCATGCAGTCTTTTAAAAGATAGTCGAATACTACGTTAAAGAGGAAAGGGCTAAGTACGCTTCCTTGATGCACTCCGACATTAACTGGAAATTCTCTCGTTAGTCCAGCAGGGCTTTTAACCGCAGTTTTCACGTTTCCGTACATGTCTTGTATTATTCTAACATACGTTTCCGGTACATTTTGAGACCTCAGCGCGGCCCATATGAGATCCCTAGGCACTCGATCGAATGCTTTCTCGAGGTCGATAAATACCATGTGTAAATCCTTAGACGAATCTCGGTGCTTTTCCATTATTATTCGTAGGCTTTGGATAGCGTCCACCGTCGATCTTCCTTCAACAAATCCACACTGGTTATAATCGAGCTTTATTATTTGCCGAAGACGTTCGTTTAAGACTCTTTTGATGATTTTCATTGTATGTGACATAAGCTTGATTGAACGGTAGTTGTTGCATTCTCGAGTGTCGCCTTTTCCTTTGTATAATGGAACCAAGAAGCTACTTCTCCATTGATTCGGCATAGGTTGTCCACATTTTAATTTATTTAAAAGTTTCGATAGCCAAACGCTGCCGATCCCCTCCATCTTCGACCAAAACTCTGATGGAATTCTGTCTGGTCCCGCCGCTTTCCCCCGCTTCATTTTTCCGATTGCTATACTTATTTCTTCGATTGAAAAGTCCGAAACTTCCTCTTCGAATAGACCAGCTGTCGGCACGATATCACGTGGAAACTGTTTGTTAAGCAACTCCTTGCAGTATTCAAGCCACCGGTCACAAATTTCCTTTTCATTTGTTAGTAAGCGACCGTCTGCGTTTTTGATGTATTTCGGCGAGGTTATTTCCATTGAATTTTTTATCCTCTGTGCAGCGAGCTTAAAAATATTTGGCATTTTAGTACTGTACGACGTTTGAACTTCTTGGATAGCTTGTCTTCTATCCGCCGATCGTGAGGATATTTGTTCCAACTCCTGGTACAGGTTTTCCGCTTCTGCCGCTCGAGTTCGAGCCAGGACTTTCTTTGCGATCTTTTTAAGACGCTCGTATTCAAGAGCCAGTCGAACTTTTTCGATATCGTCGCTCCGATCGCATTTTGTCCACGCTTGGAATGCACTCTTCTTGTCGGCCACAGCTCGTTTGGTTTCGTCATTCCACCACCATGTTTCTTTGCCGACGTAATGGTATTTCGATATAGTCCCTAGATGGGACTTTGCGAGTGTTATGCATTCCTCGTGCATGCTGTTCCACATTTCTTGCGGGCTAAGTGAGTCTGCTATACCATTTATATTTTGAAGTACTTCTTTAGCCAGTGCGATAAATCTTGCGCTTCGTTCCTTCGATAGATTATACCACCGGATTTTTGGCTTTCCAAACGATGCCCGTGTTTTCGGTGGTTCCGCTGTGAAAAATTCTGTAATGAGCAGACGGTGTTGGCTTACTAGCGATTCTCCAAGTATTACTTTACACTCCTTAACACGGTTTCTCATCGACATTTTGCAGAGGTGATAATCTATTTGCGTTTCGTGGCCTCCGCTGCTATAGGTGATGAGATGTCGTTGGTGTTTAATAAACATTGTATTTATTGCGTACCCGTCTATATGCATCGTTTAGCGTTTGGTTTAAAAACGGGAAATACAAAGCTACACTATCCATTTTGAATTTTTTAAATCTAATTATTTTATTCTTCATAAACCAAATCTCATAAAAACAAATGCTTGAAATTAAACTTTATAAATCAGTCGTTCTCGAAATAATTTCGAATTAATATCGACAAGGTAGTGATCACCCGTCTAGCAGAATAGCAAAGTTGAGTGAAAGCATTGTATATGAAACTAATAGCACAGATAATAAATCTATATAGATCTCTCATACCTGTAGAAAAAAATGGTTCACTTTTCGTCGGCTGGCCGACACTCGTCTAGCCGACATGATCTTTTTGACCCTACTGAATTTCAAAAGATGAACGTGAAGCTGGCTGCACAGGTTCTAAGCAGATCTGTATCCTGTGGAATTGAAGCTTTAATAAAACTGAACAAATTCCCAGGCCATATAGCCCAACTTGCGAAATCGACAGCTGGATTTATTAAAAAATAGATCGCCTTTTCGATCTTTTAAATGGAAAACCAGCTCTTGTACGGAACGATAAAAATATCCATTTTATAATAGAAACGAAGGATTATATATTAAATATTAAACCCATTAACACAACAAATAGATCATTCTGTTTCAAAGGTTTGGCTCTAACTATAGGGAGCGTTTTAAGAATAAGGGAAACGTTATTCATGAATCATGATAATTTATATAACATTTATGTAAATAAATTTGATCAAGATCCATTAGAAAACTTATTTGGGAAAATAAGAGCGCGGAACATAAATAAAAGTAACCGCAGCGTTGCTGAATTTAGCTCATTGATAGCCAAAGTTATATCGATTAAATTTCTATCGGAATGATCCAATTGCGAGGAAGACGATTCGGAATACTTGCAGGTGGATTGGAATGTCGTTTTGCAGAATGATACAGGGGAGCAAGCTGTGCTTAAAGAGAATATTCTTCAGAATAAAAACTGTTTTGAAAATAACATGAATACTAACAATATAATTAACCCATTAGATGAAAACGCAGTATCAGTTAAGGTACCGCAAGTCAACGACCTGGCTTTTAGATATTTTGCAGGATACTGCTATTTTAAAACAATAAAAAAGATGAATAAAATCTGTGAAAATTGTGCGGGAGGAATGTTAAAAGACAAGCACGATTTCAATCTAACAGAAATACTGATAAAATTAAAAGAATATGAGAGTTCGAAAGAAAATACAGTTCTCTTGTGGCCGTCCGAAAAATATTTTCGGGTTTGCCGTCTTCATACACAAATATTCTCCGCATACTGCCTCGTTTATCTAATTTAAGAGAAAACATAATCAAAGAATATATAAAGGCAATAAATATGAATTTTCCGAAATGGTTTGATGCCTCTAGGATATGTTACGAGCACAAGATTAATTTAATAATAATTGTATTGCTCTGGAAAATTTGTAAATGCGTCCTTGATAAGAACAGAAATAAAAACACGATTCCCAGAAATAAAATAGGAAAATTGCAAAATGTAATGAACGCTTAAAAATGTAAGTAAGCCGACATGATAAATTGACAACGATTATTGGTGGGTTGGGCGGGTTGGGAGGGTGGGGGTCGATGTCCTGACACTTCCTCGCTCTGGAAACTACTTAAGTAAGGGTGCTTTAACTACAATATAATTTGTCAAAACATGTGATTTCTTAGAATTAGTTTTTCAATTTTGTACTTAAGCTGCCTTTACTTAAGTAGGCCAAGAGCAGTGATCAATTATTATACAGGTATAAATATAGATAACACTATGTACATATATTAGAATATATACGTGGTATGTCCCAACATTTTCTACCGTGCCGAACCCTTACTCTTAAGGTACGTTTTGAGTTTGGGCAATAAAAAAAGTCGCACGGGGCCAAGCCCGGACTCATTTGACAAAACCACTGATAAAAACAAGTTTCTTCTGGGATTGATTTGATTGAACCCGCCGTAAACAACCTGATTGGACCCTCTCAGTGCGGTTTCACGCCAGGAAAGTCCACAATCGATCAGATTTCCACACTCCGGCAGATCCTGGAGAAAACCCAAGAGGTCAAGATCGATACCCACCACCTGCTTATCGATTTCAAGGCTGCCTATGTCAGCATTTATAGAGACGAGCACGAGCACATGTGTGAACGTGTAAAACCTCTTCCTCCGCCACAAAAATACAAAACCTTAGTATTTTTCCAAACCTCCACCCGATTCCGGCGAATAGATACGCTCTCATAATATGGTTTTTCAATTTCTTTCGCCAGCTGTTTCCAGCAGTGCTGCACTCCAAGTTGGTTTAGATCCCATTCCACTTGTTCGCACTCCATACTATATTCGGCCGTCCAAATATTTTGCGTTCAGCTTTGAAAACTCCATTTTACATAACTTGAAAGAAAGGGAGCAAAAACGTACTCGTAAATATACGTTTTCCGAATAAGTTCGATCTTGCTCAATGCTTGGAAATTTATCAAATTTTGTAGTCCTGAGCATAAAATTTGAAAAAATCCTGTAATGTATCATAAAATAAATAATACCCCCATTTAATTAACATTGCATAACAAGTTACAAACAAAATAACAAGCACACGAACATAAACCCAAGCAAACCGGTTATACTGGGCAACGTCAACGTATGATGCGTTTGCAAATCGCAGTCCATTCAAGTACAGGTGGGCGAATGGTTTTTATTTATTTATTTCTTTCGTTACGTATTGTTTTTGCATATGAGGTAAACGACTTTGCATGTGTGGGTGACAAGTGGCAAGAGCAAAAAGCGAAAAGAAATAAAAAGATCTTTCTGCTCTTTGTGAGAACATGCAGCTTTTTTAAAAGCTTTTTTTTTTGGTTTGATTTCATTTTCATAGGACACAACTTCCCATATGAATGAGACATCTGTATAGATTTATTATCTGTGCTAAAAGACTATCGGGCGATTGTATTTTTTTACATATACGTGTGGATACCGAAGGTATCTCACCAACAAAAAGAATGGCAAAAATATTTGTTTAAACTTTTGGCTTCTTCGAAAATTGTATTTATTTTGTTGGTCAAGATCTATAAATTAGATTAAAACAGACTTACCGAATTCTACAAAATGGTGATTCTCAGAGAGGAAGCGCACTCCTTCGCTGGTTTACATTAAGGGTAGTTTTCTTTTTGTAAGGGGTACTTCCCGTTTTTTTTCTCGTTGGATTGTTGGTTAGAGCTATCATCAAAAATAGAATAAATAAAATTTAAGAGAAGCAAGGCCTTATCCCAAAACTTAAATTTTTAAACTACCACCTGCTTTGGTCGTTGCTGGAACGAAAGGGACGGGGATAGGAATAGATACAGGGTATTAGTCGTGCTGCGACTATTGTCGAGTATTGAGTTATCCTTTTGAATCCGCTGCTGTCGTTTTGTTCGAATTTCTTCGATAGATCGACCAGAATTTTTTCGATAAGAGGAGCTTGGCTAATGCGAAAAGAGGTCTTGAATAGTAGCGATATGCTGTTTCCCATGAATTTGGATATCAGCAAACGAAAATCTTTTTTTTTCTGCTATTCTTAGTAACACTTTATAAGATTTGTCTTGGGCAAATATTCTTGATTTTCAGATCTTTATTGGAGTGCGATTTTTGCCGATTTCTATTTACTTCAGTTTTTTTTTTCTTTTTTTATACATTCACTTTCTTTCACTTTAGTCTTAATCTTCAAAATACTATTAGTTTATTGATCATTTGTATTTCGAATTGAATATTCGTAGTCTTTTTTCTTTTGCAATTTTTCACAAGTAGTTTAGTCGTTTTTTTTTTTAGTCACTATCACTTGGCTTTAATGTTTTTTTTTCGCTCATTAATATATTACTATTGTTTCAATCAACTTATTGTCAACTATTCTTGTTTTTTTCTTTTGGACATTCATAGTCTCTTTCTTTTTTTCCTTGGTCGCACTAATAACCATCTTCCTTCTGCCAATTTGATCGACTGTCCTCGTGTCTTCTATCATGGCCTAGACAACGACGCTTCTCTTTTTTTCAGTCATCGAATTTTCATTTCACCATATTCTCGCAACCATGGCGAGTTCCTTCTTTCTCTTTAAATGTAAGACACCGCGCAATAGGTCATTCACCCCATCGAGCTTTAGAATCATATGTTTCACTTTTTTAAGACACAAGTGTAGAGTTCATTGCACGAACCAAATAGAATGGGGGGTGGGTTATTGCGTTATAAAAAAAAATAGAAAGAGACTGGCTGTTGTGCTTGAAATTACCTTTACGGATCATACCGGAAGGTGGTATGATCCATCACAGCTTTAAGGGCACATTCCTGAAGTACAGCCGAAAAATGGCTTTTACTTCAAAATCTGTTGATCGTACGTAAAAAAGTTATTAAACATGATTTTTAGGAAATGTTGCAAGGATAAAAAGTTCATTAATTTTCAGAAAATTTATTAAGAAAAATGCATTTTAACTAAAAAAATGGAACCGCAAAGTTTTTATAATTTTTAGTTTAACGAGCCATAACTGTTTTTTTGCTGCACAGATGTACGAAAAGCATTTATCTTTTCGAAATGTCTAAAACTATTTTTGTGCCTGTACTAGTTTAGAAGCTATAGCGTTTAAAGTGGTTTCACCTCCAAATTAGAGGTCACCCAATTTGATGCGCTGTTACTTGAAACGGAGTAAGAAAAGACACCCCAACCCCCCTACCATACAAGTTTTTGTTCAGCGGAGCTTCAGGAATATGCCCTTAAAGGATTATACTGCTAAACTGAGACACCCTGTATGTACTCACTCCAGCACTAACTTATGTGCTTCACAAACAAATATACAAACAGTGCACTACAACGTCACCGAACTAATAGAAGTACTACAAAAACTTCGAAACGTTGAAATGATCGAATGAGGAACACTTCCGAATTTTCTGCGGCGTTTATTGGTTAATAAATAATAATAATAATAATTCTTACCTATCTACTTAACTCGATATAGGAAGACAGAGAGAGAGAGAGCGAGAGTGAGTGACCTAGGAGTGTATTACATGATTGTTAGATTGGCGATATTTGTCTTTTGCTTACCTTACATTAGCGCTACAACCAATAAAATTGTTGTGATACCTTATGTACAATATTGTATTATTGTTTTTTGCGCCGTAAAGCGAAAAAACAGATATTCCGAAATCTCTTTACTTTTATGTTTGTTACTGTGGAATAAGTAATTTCTTTCCGAGGAACACCATCAGCGAACGTAATCTGTGAATTGACTCAATTAAACTGACAAACCTTCTGGCTGAGTTGTTCATAAGGCTACCTGCGATGCTTGTTCCAACCGCAGTATCAAGGCATGCTTCCCCCTTAAGACCGTTGATGTTGACGTCTATAGTAGTCACTCTCTTTCCCAAAATGGCTGTACCTATGAGGTTAAAGTTCAGCATATTTGGACTATTCAAGTTTTTGTTGTTGCAGGTAGGACAGTTTGAGCGGAAATAACCTGCTGCTCCACAACCATAGCAATTTAAAGCAGGTTTCTTGTTTTCTATACTAGTAGCTGCCTTGCCTAACTTATTATTTTTCGACCCTTTGAAATATACTCGTACATCAGTCGTACAATGTTTATTTTCCGACAGAAACTACACCACTTGGTCTCGTTTTTTTTTTATCTCTTTTAGAGGCTGTACATCTCTGGTTTGTTTGACAAAGTCGTGAAATGTCTTGATAAAATTCCTATGAATATTCACGGATTCTCATATGAGCTTGGTTGTATATCATGTTAATCTTTAACTCCTCCAAAATGTTATCTGACAACTGTGCGAATAATGCATATGCATATAAATTCGTCTGGTCTTTGCTTATTGTCAAACAACTCTTCAACTCCGATTTCGCTGGCGAAAACGCTTGACGGAGTAGCTTGCGTCAGCGGACGTTAGTGCTTACATTTTTGCTCCTTGCCCCCATGTTGCTGCAAAGCCTTCTAAAGGCATTGGCATCCCAAGAAGTGCGTTGTCATAGGCAACATTTTCGGCGCTTTTTTGGATAGTATTTGTTGCTTTAAAATCTTCTACTCTGGAAGTTTCTCTATTTCCTTCAAAAGAAAACGGAACGTCGACTAAAACTGCCATTATTCTCCTTTTTGTGTATGGCATAGAAAATGCGTCGAAATTGGTCTTCCATCAGAGCTGTTAATGGCTCAGAATTCATATTAAACGCCATGTTGATTTTATTTATTTATTTTTTTAAAGAACTTTACACTCAAGTGGGTATGAATACACTAATAATACGAGTACTAATCAGCATGTGTTAAGTTTTTTTTGGAAAATTGAATAGAAAGAAGAAAGATGTTGGGCTCAGTGGTTATTTTGCTCCATGGGTGGCATCCAACATTTAATGGGGAGAAACGTCTTTTAGTGAGAGCTGGCTAGGCACCAGTTGAATTTTACTTCAACTACGCAAAAAACATAGAAAACTTCCCTGGTAAAACTCCTAATTTCTCTACAAAAGCCAAGAAGGCCTTTGAAATCCGTGACGTCTATTTCCTCTAAGTTTTCGAAAAAGTGTTTTCCTAAGAATTTCTTTTAGCTACGCGATGTTGCCTCACATTCACACAGTATGTCTGTCTCTATCCCACTTAGAGTATGGAAACTCTTTCGCAATCGTAGTAGTGACTTTCGCAGTTACAAACTTACATAGAAAAACAAAACAATACATTTCATAAGTCAAAGCAGTCAAACAAATTCCTTATGTAGAACCACATGCACAAAAACGATTCGACTATAGGCTTATCCCTAGCATCTTTCCTTTTCTTTACTATTGACTTTCAAAGGCAAGCAGACTTGAAAATGTTTATTTTTTCCTCAGTAAAGCTGGCTATACACGACGAACATGCTCGTACGATCTGTTCGTGTTCATGGTCTTGTTCGACGTTTGTGCTGCTCTTGACGAACCGATACAAAGTTTATGAAAATTTTCAAAATTTGTGGATTTCTTCGCGAGCATGTTCGCCGTTTGTGGCGTTGTTCGCAAGAATTTTCTTTTTAAAATAAATTTTGTTGCGTGCGCACCAGCGGAAGATAAAAAATGACAAGTCTTAGCAAAACGTTTGTTTTGGAATTTATCGAAATTCTTAGAGATATTTGTTTAAAACTTTAGATCTTGGAAACTTTGTCCAGTTGCGAGGAATCTTAAAGTTGCTGGCAGTCTCTCATTTGCTGTGATTGCTTTTATCATTCTTATGCTTTGTTTTCCAATAACTGGACATACCACACGCAGCAATTCAATATAAGTTTCTGAATCCATTCTAAGAAATTTTTAAAAATCTTCTGGTGCAGACATTTCTAATTTTCTCAACAATTTACTATGAGTGCGATCGTTTCTACCATACAGTCACTCTTTCATCCCCTCTCGCCTTTTTTTGTTTATTATTTTTTTCTTGCTTTCGCTTTTTGCATACAACAACAACAACACTGTGGCGCTGGCAGCCCGGTATGGGCCATGGCCTAGCTTCTTGACACTCATTTGTGTTGCTCATGTTGTCATTTTTGTCACATCTGAGCGGGGCCTACGGTTTATCGCCTAGTCCGAACGGCACTCCTTAGAAGCTTTTTCGTAGGTAATTTTACTTTCGGGAGTTTGCCATTTCCCGCCGAAAGGGTGATGGCGATTTGAAAAATTGTTGGTGACCCAGCCTGGAATCGAACCCAGACTGTCTGCGTGATAGTCCAATGAGCTAACTATCGCGCCATCGCCATCGCCCGCTTTTTGCATACATACATTGATAATAATGCAATAGCATCATCCGCGGTGCGTTCTCCATATTTTCTTGTTGAAAGTTACAGCAAAAGTGATGTTCCGCAAATCGGTTCGTCATGTGTGGCCAAATATCAACGAACATATTCGCCCAGCTTAAGCTACGTAAAACTGTAAATATTGTAATATTTCGGCTAGGGTTCGAAATGATAAAATGTTATTCTATTTCAAAACACTTATTTTTTATTATTATTTTAATAACTTCCAAGTAATTCACAACCAATTTTACTACTTTCTCACAATTCAAATCTCTTATCGTTCACTATTAAGACTTAAGAGCGGCTAAACAGAATGTGATTCAGATACAGATTCAAGCTTCAGATTCACATTCTGTTCAGCCCTTAAGCTCCTTTTCTGTCGCTTTCCAAAAATCAACTTATCTCACGCTGTTTCTCTTCCTGTATTAATACTACATTTGTTGGGTTCTACTTCTTTCCCGTTCTGGTTTGAAACTGGGGTAATAAATGAACTCTCCAGAGAGAGAAAGAGTTTATTAATGATGTATGATCCTTAAGTTATGCAACACTGGATTCCTGATTTTATCACATCTATATGTAAAATAACTTAATTTTTTACAAGTTTTACCAAGGTTTGGTAAAACAACTACGCGAAATTACCTTTCCAATGGTGTAAGTATCATGCCATTCGGTTAAGTAGAACGGTGTAAAAGCGTACGACAAAAATGGGCAGCACGTATTTATATATAGATTTACGTAGCGGTACACTCGTCGATAGAGTGACCCGCTATTTCCACAGTCCCGAAACGCAAAAAAAATAAATTAAAAGGTCGCGTGTTTCGCCTTTTTCTCGAAATTAAGACGCCCGCGCGACCTACGGGAGTCTTTTTTTTACAATAAAAAAACGATCTTTTCCACTGCACTACACTCCACTTTATATTCTCACTATACTTAACTTTTATTTATTTATTTTTTTGTTCCTGGCGGTTCTATGCCCCTTCTGGCACAGTTTTCCTTTGCAAATCCTTCGGTCCGGCTACTCCTGACTATCCTTCGTCTTCTCCTTTCTCCGTTCCCCCTTTTTTTTTTGTTGTTCACCAAGAACTCGCGCTTGAAAAACTACTCTACTTTTTTTTTTTATTTTTGTTTAAGACAACAGAAAAATTGCTTTTCGCAATTCTAATTAAACGCATTCGAAAAAAACTTTCTAGACCCTCTCTAAATGCTGGTCGTCACAAAAGTGACTTCCAGATCTTTTTCGTTCCACCAACTCTCGCCAGATTCACGCAATCATTCTCACACACACTCACTCAAACATTCATTTAGCTCTAGTGGATCCAACAACGGTGTTTCCAGCTACACGACTAGCAAACTTTGCTAGTGGTTGCTCTCGTGTCCAACTAGGACCCTCGCACATTCTAATTGTTTCCAATTGTACACTCTCATACTAAACTCCTCAGTCACTGAGTTCTCTCCCGCTTCCAGTGATAACTGGGAACTCCACTGTGCGAGTTTATGAGCGTTTGTGGATCCTAGCTATACCTAGCTACTTCCCTAGATTCTATTGGAAATGCGAGAAGCAATGTTTCTCTCATTGCTGGTCACCGGGCAATTTTCCCCCAACGAACTACTCAAAATTGCAAAACAAAAACAAACGCGAAGGAGAAAGACAGTCTGATCGAAGGTCGATGGAGTGTTGCGACAAAGGAGGAAGGTTGTGTGGGTATAACCCTAACCTGATTATACCCCGGTCTAGCCATTCTCTAAACTGCCGCCCCAAACAAAGCTAAGTATACGTGTCTCAGCGCTACTTTACCCCGGGACCCCACCTAACCCGGTGGATCGGCGTTCAGATTTTGGGGGAATGGGGGGGACTGACCAATAGCGAGGCACTCCTTACAATTTTTTATATGGTTTTCTTTTGTTTTTGTTTTCGTTTATGTTGTGGGCCATTCTGCCAGCCTGGTTTTGTTTTTAATATATTGTTTATATTATTGTTGTTGTTTGTTATTGTTGTTATTACTATTATTTGTTATTGTTGTTATTATTAATGTTTATCTGTCCCCACGTTGGAGGCTATCTCGTGACTTGACCGTCCGCCTACAGCCTCTGATGCTCCCTTGGTGCTCCATCGGTGGGGTGCTGGCTTGAAAGGGGTCGTCGTCCCTTCACCCATCAAACCTGACTTTTAAGGTTGATATGACGTTGGGATGGGTCTATTATACTGGCCGTAGGCCTACACACCACTGTTGCTCCTCCGTAGCTCCCTCGTTGGGGATGTAGCTATAAAATAGATCATCATCTCTTCCCTCTTAGGCATTTCAAAGTTAGCATCCACATCGATTACGAGATGTGATGCTTTTTGTCTCCACATCGATGGCAAGATGTGGGATTCGTCAAGCCTTTGTACAACTTGGCTTTCTTGGGGTGTAATCTTGCGGGAAAATTTACCGCAACAACCTCTGGTTATAAGACACTAATAGTGTCCGGTAGCCTTATAGACACGCTTACTACTGGGTATTCCGAGATAATAGAGAACCTGTTCCTTCCTTTGTCTTTGAGCCATATGTGATAACTGAAATTTCGTTTGGCCTGTATGTTCTTGCCAGTCCTTCCTCTTCGGATATATTATATCATACGGAACATCGACAACGATTAAGGAAGGAATTTCATCCGTTGAAATAGGATTGCCTGGCAGTAGCTCCCCGAGAATCCTGCCCGTGCCGTGTCCGAATCTACTGCTTTTTAAATGACTCAGATAAATTAGTCTGGCGATGGCGATGGCGATGGCGCGATAGTTAGCTCATTGGACTATCACGCAGAGAGTCTAGGTTCGTTTCCTGGCTGGGTCACCAACAATTTTTCAAAATCGCCATCCCCTTTCGGCGGGCAATGGCAAACTCACGAAAGTAAAATTGCCTACGAAAAAGCTTCTAAAGAGTGCCGTTCGGACTCGGTGATAAACCGTAGGTCCCGCTCAGATGTGACAAAAATGACAACATGAGCAACACAAATGAGTGTCAAGAAGCTAGGCCAAGGCCCATTCCGGGCTGCCAGCGCCACAGTGTTTTTTTTTTTTTTTAGATAAATTAGTCGAATTGCACTGTTGCCAGCAAGGCTTTTTATTTGTAAGTCAAGCGGTGTAAAAGTGAATTAACCTTTTTAAGATTATCATTGATGACCAGCACGCACAAGAGTGGAGATATGACTCCCGTTGAGTGGTTCCCCTGGTCACTGACACTCTAGCCGACCTTTGTTCAATGGAACAGTTTATTACCCTACCTGCAAGCATGTTGCAAACCCAATTTGTTATGCCTTGTTCTGTATTTGCGTCTACTAGAGCACCTTTAATGGCTCTGAACTTCACGTTATTAAAGGCTCCTTCTATATCTCGGAAGACCACAATCGCAAACTCACCGAAGTGTATACCACTTTCAATTTCCCCCACCACCTCAGTAGGGCGGTTTCTATAGATTTGCCTTTCATTTAGGCATGTTGTGAACTATGCATCTTATTTGATTTTTTGTTTTTTTTTGTAAGTCTTTCGGATCCCAAGGTATCTGACTACATTCCGACAAGCAAGTGGCTGCCCGTGTTGTCCAACGATCTGAAACTTTCGCCAATTCTTTCTGGTATCCGCAGAGGCCCCAGACAAAGGCGTCCTATACAAAATGGTTTCCGACTTCTGAAAGTTGATCTTCAACTTCCAGTCGTCGCAATATTGTCTAATTTTATCGAAGTCACGTTGCAAAAGAATGTTTATAACCTCAATCTTTGGACCTGATCTGTACGCGATTAAGTCGTCTGCGTACGCTATGGCATGGTGAAGTGAACCTATCGGATCACTTGTGTAAATGTTGAAAAGGATTGGCGAATTGACCGCACCTTGTTGCAGACCGTTTTTAATGTTGAATGTACCAGTAGAAGTCACATCGCCATTTTTCACGATAAACTGTCTATCTGTGAGCATATTGAAAAGAATATGAAGCAGTGGTTTACTAATGCCCAGTCTCTGTTCAACTTGTAGAAGAGTCCCTCTAACCATACGGTATCGAAAGCCTTCTCCAAATCAATTAGGCAGGCACCCGTGCATTGTTTCTTGGCTTTGTTCCATTGGATATCAGAAACCAGTTTAGACGCGGCATGAATGATATCATTTCCCGCCTTGAAACCGAATTGATTATCCGGAACTATATTTCTGTCCTCAACCCACTTAGTCAGGACTCTATTGATGACTTTTTCGAAAACCTTACTGATATTTGGAAGGAGACTGATCGACCGGAGATTCGCCGGACTGGAGGTGTCTTTATCCCTTTTGGGGATGGGATGTACAACCGCAGTTTTCCAATGCGCTGGATAATGTGCATTATTTATTGCATTGTTAAACAGGATGGTATAAATGTCCACCGCTTCTAGTGGGAGATGTCGAAGCACAATGTTCGGTATTCCATCGGTTCCCACTGATTTTTTACTTCTAATTGTGTCGAAGATCGTTTGGAGTTTTTCCTTCGAGATGAACGGGGGTAGTTCCCTTTCATTGGCGACGACATTATTTGCCATATTCTCGTCACTGAACTGGGTGACCTTCTGCGGATCTTCGATCACAAAAAAGTTGTCATCATCAATAGCCTCATTTGGATCTATGCCTGCTGTTAAGAGTTTGTGTTCATTGTCAGTCGTTCGGGCGATTTTAAGACATGAAAGGTCGTCTTGATCTTTCCTCCGAAAAATTTTATTTATTTGCGGGAACATATTCCGGTTGTTGGTGTTTACAGCCTGAATTTTATTGTTCCAATACAAACTTACAGAAGACCTGTAATTTTCTTTTATTAATGTTTGGAGGTTTTTGATCGACGACTTCAATGTCATAATCTCCGGGCTATGTCTGTCTGTAAACTGTCTGTACAAGGTCTTCAGTCTGGACAGTAGTCTACTGCAAAGACAGTGCATCTATAGTTGAATTGCGGAACAAGTCTTCGTTGTCAGTGTATTGATACCGAGGTATCTTTTTGTCCATTGTTCGTTTAATTGTCTCGTCCATTAGTTTTAGGTACCTGTCAATCTCCTCGTTTGACAGATTTCTTTTGGACGGTGGATAGAGCGAATTCGAGGAGAATGCTCTTGTCAGTGTCCTGCAGAAGTGTGTCCAACGCACTCTACTGTTATTGTAGGAATGCCTTTGAACATACCCATCCAATTCCGCATTTTCGTTCGGAACGTTTATTTCGGTACTAAGACCGCAATGGTCGCTGTCATACACAAAAGTGCGAAGACAGTTTACAATTTGTTGGTTCGTACTTGTCACTTGTATTCGTGTGTCGAACAACAGGAGATCCAAGTAGCTTTACAAACCAGATATTTTGAAGATAAATAATTGAAACATAATTCCTATAACTAAGAATGAGCATCTTTGCAGTAACTGAAATAAATATTAAAAAATTGTTAAAGAAATAACTCGAAATTTATGTATTTCAAAAATTTCTTTCAAAAAACCAGGAATTTTACCGTTAGACTGAAAGTTTTCTTCAATTACATTCAAGGTCAGTTCGAATTTCTGGATAAAAAACCTGAAAGTTCAATATGGAAGTAAGTCCACTGGTCTTTCGAACGACTTAACAAAATACGTTGTTAGTTTGCACAAAGACGGTATATCTGTTCTAAAATCGCAAACACAATAAAAAGAGGTCTATCTACAATTCAAATATGGTAAACATATATGCAAAAACAGGGGCTGGGTAGAAAAAAAATAAGCGAAACACAAACGTTTTTGGATATTGCATAACACCCTAAAAATATTTAAAAACTGCACCTGAAAGCCCAGATTAGGTAGACCCAATTGAAAATTTATGGTCAATTTTCAAAAAAAGGCTGGCCTCAAAAGAAATGCGAAATATTCAGGGGTTGAAACAAGCATTAAGGACAGAATCGGAAAAAAATCCGCCGACGTTGAATAGAAACTGGTGGAATCGATACCAACTAGGTTAAAAGTAGTTTTCAAACAAAGGGATCATCCCACTAAATACTAAAAACTATTTTTTTCTTCGAAAAAATCACCATTTTACCACATATTTTATAATTTGAGATACGAGTATATGTACGAATACGGATTTTGTTTAGTATTAAATACATTTTTTCCGCTTTATTTATGTGAAGAATGAAATATTAATTAGTTTAAAGTATTTATATTCTCATTGTGATGGCTTATATTTTTAAAAAAACATACTGTTTGAGAATATATTCTTAATCACATTATGTTGTAAATTATCTCATTTAAAATGTAAATAAGAATATGTTATGACCCACTGGAAGTTCATTCGAACTTCCAATTATTCATAAACGTTGACTACTGATAGTACAGCTGAGTTTTAATAGAGATCAATCATGCAATCTATAAAAGGGTCTCTTCATAATCCCATTTCGCTCTCTGTTAATTGAGAGGAATCTCAACATTTGTAAATGTGCGTGGGTTGAGTGAAAGTTGGTGACTGTTGCTGAGTGATACTCTCGTTCACTTGGATTTAACCTATCAAAAGGGTAACAGGAATTAAAAAAATATCCATTATAATAAATTTTTATTTTTCCATTTTTTTAAAGTTCTTTCGTCCTTTCCATTAAAAGTGATCTACGAATTCTTTAATAATTATTATTTGTCATTTGGTTCTTGGTGGTGGCGACGGCGCGATGGTTAGCCCATTGGACTATCACGCAGAGTGTCCCTGGTTCCGATCCCCGGCATCGCCAACAATTTTTCTAATCGTCATCATCCTTTCGGCGGGCAATGGCAAACTCCCAAAAGAAAAATTGGCTATGAAAAAGCTTCTAAGGAGTGCCCTTCGGATTCGACGATAAACCGAAGGCCCCGCTCAGATGTGACCAAAGTGACAACATAAGCAACAGAAATGATTGTCAAGAAGCTAAGCCATGGTCCACACTGGGCTGCCAGCGCCATAGTGTTTGTTCATTTGGTTCTTACCTTCATGGTATTCTATAATATCATAATAGACTTTGGAATCCTTTTTATTAAACAAAAGGTTTTTTTGCTTTTTCTTATGTGCTGTCTGTTCTGAGATATACTGCAATATATATTGCAATTATTGTAAGTAATATTCAAAATAAAATAACATATATTTTGGCATCATATACTACGAGTATATACATGTTTATTATTCCTAGCAAAAAAAAATGTGCAAACGTATTTTACGAGTATATGAAACACACAGTGATTCTTAATTAGAAGGTCACAAAACTATTAACATTAAATCAGAAATTAATATTAGTGTTTTGCGGAAAAATATTGATACACCAACAAAAGTAGGATTATTTAAAAGAGTTTCAAGTGTGGCTCAATTAATGAATAAGTAAGTACAAAGTGAAATGCATTGAAGCGGAGCGATGTCACTACCGTACAAATTAAGCGATTTCTTGGACTTACATTGGGCAAGTTAAAGAGAGTAAAATGCAAGACTATTGGTCAAAAGATCCACCAATATTTTATTAGCCGTACACGATTTCTGCCAATGCAGATTTTTTAAGAACTTTTTTTAGCTTTTAAATTCATTTTTATTCTTTATAACGATACCATGTCATTTTCATTTAATTTTTGGATAACACTTAAAACTATAGTCCTATTTTACTTAACCTACTTAGGCTACTTAGCCTCGGTATAAAAGATCTTTTAAGGTTGAAGTGGCTTGCAATTGGCGAGTCAGAAATTAAAAAAAAAGCTACTTAGCGTAACTTACCTGGAATCGGGATGGTGAGCACTCGTAGTATCTCACTCCAGGTGGTCACTATCTCGATTACGATTTCTGGCAAATCCTGCACAAGTACTGCCCAGACATAACTGACGCCATGAAGCATCATTCTCTTCTTATAAATGCCGTCTTATGTGATCGAGCCCGACTTTTTCACTAAATCCTCCTAACTATCCTTAATCTAACTTAAAATAGGCCAAGTATGCTACATAAGGAAAGCACCAAAATATCCACTGCTACAAAATTCGGCGAACTGTTTTTCGGCATCGACCCGATCCCTTTCCGTAATTGCGGTACTAAAACGGAGGAGATCCTGAGATTTAGCGACATACCCATCGTAGATGAGACGCTTGTCCTTCACACCGCGGTGAAGTTAGTATATTACTGGAATACCATCCATACTTTGAACTAAGCCTTTAGAGTGGGCTCTTGTGGTACATTTCATTGGGGTAATGAGCCCCAAGTATAAGGCTGTTGTCGCTGGTAATTGCCATTGCAACGTATCTTCGAATCACATTAATCAGAAAATTGTCAATCCTATCCAGACGAGCCCCATTGTAAAGGGCTTTGTTGGGGTGGTATTTCTTGGACTATGATTCTGCTGTTCTATACAAATCCAGACAGATCCTAAGACACTGCCTGTCAAACACCATAATCTTTTCCATCTGATACGGTGCTACATCACACCACACATGGCAACCATACGCTATGGCTGGCCTGATTCAAGCCACATGGCATAAGACCCTCACTCTGGAGACAAATTGACTGTTACGAAACAGCGGTCTAGTCAGAGCTTAGGTCTTCTTCGCCCCTACGAAACAAGCCTCTATATGTTTTTCAAAATATAGAGCCAGATAACAAGGAATGTAACTACGCTACTCACTGCTAATGGTAGTCCGTGCGTCCAATAATTGCCAAATTTCGCTAGTTTTGTCTGGTACCTCTAGAAGAAAAAGCCCATCCCAATGGAGTATTAAACAGGATTGTTTCCGACTTTTGCAAATTGAATTGAATTTCCAATCGTCTCAATATGATCAAATTCACGTTGTAGAAGAGTTTTGACGACATCGACTTTTGGACCTGATCTTTAAGCCACTAAATCGCCCGGGTACGCTACTGAGTGATTGAGGAAACGTACTAGATCACTTGTGCAAATGTTTATTTGTATCGGAGAAATCACCGCACCAAGCCGTTTTAATGACAAAGACCTTGTCCGACATGACGTTACCACATTCGACAAGGAACTTCTTGCCCATAAGCATGTTTTAAATCATATATAACAGAGGTTTCGGAATGCAAATATTAGTCAACTTATAGAAAAGGCTGCCTGGTTCTTGCATTTATTCCATTGCATGTCGGAGATCGGCTTTAACGCTGCGTGAATAGTGTAATCGCACACTGATTTTCTGGAAGTATATTATTTTCCCAAGCCCACCTTAACAGGGCTCTCTTAACCACTTACCTGAAAACCTTGCTAATATTCGGAAGTAAACTAACTGGCCGAAGGTTAGCAGAGTTGGTTCTAACTCTATCCCTTTTCGGGATAGGATGCACCACTGCTTTTTCTCAATATGTCGGATAATATGCATAATTCAGGGCTTTGTAAAATAGCGTAGTAAAAATATCCACTGCTACCAAGGGTAGGTGGCTTAGTACGACGTTTGAAGTACCGTCTACTCCCGATGACTTTTGTTTTTAAGAGACTCGAAGATGCACAGGAGCTCATCTTTTCGCACGAACAAAATCGAGAAAGGTCTTTCATCGGTGATAATGACATTACCAGCGTTTCCTTCACGAAATACGGTTAAACCGTTATTCTCGGATCGCCAATTTGGAAGTTCATCGTAACTGATCTTCGTGGGGTGAACATCTTAGCTACAGAATTATAATTTCTAATTCAAAATGAACTGCTCTGTGTGTTCTCAAAAAATCGAGCGGAATTGCACAACAAAAATGAACTTTAGTGATTGTGCTAATTTCTTTCACTATTCCTGTGTTAATATCACAGAACAAGATGCAGATTTTATTAAAACAGGTGGTACTCCCTTTCGTTCTGTACAGCTCAAAGACGTCGCTCTCTACATTTACGGCAACCAGTTGACTCAATACCCCACAACAATGAACTGGCTGGTAATGACAACAGCAGAGAGTTCAATGACACCGAGAGTGAATATTCACTTAAGTTGATCTATAAAAAAAACTCTCTAGTTTGGAGGAAACAAATCTTCGTTTTCTGCAACAACTAAGTTTACTTCAAACGGAGAATACCAAGCTGAAGAAAAAAATAGATTACTTGAAAAGAAAATTAAGCAGCAGCAGCAGAAAGTTTTCAGCAACTCAGTGGAAATCATAGGAATGTCAGGAGTGGACAATAAGAATACACTCGCAAAGGCTTAACAAATTTTTACCAAAGCCCTTTCATTTCTGATGAAAATAAATGTTATATAAAAAATGTGAAGCATAAATTTACCTCGATGGTTTCTGCTGTCATCCACTTACAATTCGCCGATCTCAGTACTAAACAAAGAATGATGAGAGCAAAGAAGAATCACAAAACAATCTCAACAAAGTGGGGTCAGCGCACACTGGACTTATATTACCCCGGGGTTAAACCGGGGTATCTTTTACTTCGATCGCACACGGGATGAATATTTCGGGGTGAAATGGTGTATACATATTAACCAATTTTGTTTGTAGTGGTATTTCTGATAATTTTCTCACCCTTAAAATTGACGATTTATGCGGGTATATGTCTTAACCCGGTTTTCTCTTCGCACTTCCCCTTCCACTTCTATGAAATCAGTTTTACCCCGGGGTAATTAGTCCATTGTGCGCTGGCCCATGACAGCGATGGTGACGGCAATAACAACAATAGCAAAACTACGAAACTCAGTGGAAATGGAACGAGTATTTATATCAATGATTCGTTGACTAAGTATACGCAAGCTATTTCATGAAAGCAAGAGAAATGAAGAGAAAGGAAAACATAAAATATGTTTGGTTTGATAGAAAAAATTTTCTTGTGAGGAAGGAAGAGGGAGGAAAAGTCTCCAATATAAAATTATTCAATGATCTCTTCTTAATTTAATTTCCTATTGTTATTATATATTTATAAACGATGAATGAATTTGATTTTCCCAATGACTTTTCTAGCGTCAATCTTCTTACTTCTAATTGCGATAATGTTTTTACTGCAAGTTCGTACTGTCTTAGTAAATTCTTTTGTGTCCATCAGAATGTTAGAAGCCTAAGAGAAAATTTCTCAGCCTAGGTCGCTCATCTGGATTCCTTTCAGTGTACTCCAGATCACAGTATATGAATTAAACAGTAGGTTCACTGCGCAATATTTTCCTTATCTTTTTGTGACCTTGGTACAGTTGTCCTTTGTGTATATTGGAATTATGCCAGAAGTTGATAGCAACACACGCCAATAAGCAAGAAATGGTACAAAACTGGGTAAAACACATCTTGGAATCTGAAACATTGCAATTAAAAAAATAAAAAAAAAAAAAAATTATTTTTGTTATCAAATATTTAAACATCTTTGTTGTACTTTTTAATTAAAAGAGTATATGCTCACCCTTTTAAACAAAGTTATTAATTTTTTTTATCCTGTCTGGCACAACATTCATAAATAAATTCTGATTTCAATAATTCGTATGTAGGAAAGCTTAGAAGGCGGTTTCAAATAAAAGTTCGATCCCTCTCTATTGAGTGTTAACAAACAACTACTTTATTGAGTAAATCATAAATTGATTTGTACACTTGATAGTATGACTCCGGTTGGTACAAGTGGAGAGTTTTCGGTACAATCAGTCCATCGGATGGTCTTTAGTGTAGACAACTATGTTCTGTTAATACACATATACAGGTCTATGAAATGCATGCCATTTACAGTGGTAATCGAAAATTACGCATCACTTGAACTTAATTCCACTACAGTTCGACCATCCTGATAGAGTAATCGACCCGATTACATTTTTATTCCCATTTAACCAAATTTACATTATTAAGACAAATTCATCTGTGATAGAAAAATATAATCAAAAGTTAAAGTAAAATTTAAATTCATTTTGAAAAAAAAAAATTAATTTTTAATAAAAGTACACAATCAAAACTTAAAAGTAAAGCATAAATTCATTTTGTAGGAAAGTAGGTAAAGGCATATATTGTTAAATATCATTTAATATAAAAATCAAAAAAAAAACAAAAAATTAAACGTTGTCGGATGAATCAAATTACTCTAGATATTCTCCGGTAAAATTTTCGTCTTCCAATGGTTGTTCCAGTGTTACATTGCAAGGTCTCATGTAGCTGGGTGATGATATACCCTTGTACGGCAATCGAGTTAGTTGCAGGCTTTTAGTATCTGCAATGACGTATCTGTCATTTGGTAAAACTTTTCTTACTTCATATGGGCCACGAAACTTCGCAAGGAGCTTTTTGTTTACTCCAGGGGTAGTAACAATGACGATTATCATAGTAAACTTTTTTTTTCTCCTGAACCTTCTCCATATTATTTTCTGCCCTATTCCTAACATCTGCTAAGTTAGCCTGTTTTTCTCCTAAGGTATTAACATGAAATTCCCTAACACGATCAGAGAGCTCACCCTTTTGATTTCGACCAAACGTAAGAATATTTGGTGTAAGCCCAGTACTCCTATTTACAGTATTATTTATTGCGAATTCTATTTTAGGCAAATATTTATCCCAAAAATTAGTTGTAGATGCATCGCATTCTTTTGCAAGCATAGGAATGAGCATGCGATTAACACGCTCAACCTGTCCATTTGACTAAGGTGAATGTGTTGCGATCTTCATATATTTGACACCGAATTCCTGCAAAAAATCTGAAAATTCCCTTGAAGTGAAATATGTTCCACGATCGGAAAGAACGTTATTCGGCCTTGAATAATGTTCAAAAATTGATTTCAAGCACTCTACTGCTTCTTTAGTTTGTGTTGTTTTTACAGGAAAAAGTTTAGTAAACTTAGTAAAACCGTCTACTATGCGAAATATACGTTTTTTCTTTAGCTTGAAATTTGGCATAGGGCCAAGATGATCGACATGGAGTAAATCGAAAGGAACATTCCCTTTAGGGATCGAATGCAGAGACCCCTCTTGCTTGGCAGATCGAGGTGAAAAGTAAATACATTTCAAACATTTGCTTATGTAAGGCTTGATCTTGTCTTTCATATTGGGGAACTTTCCTGTGCTCCACTACGTAGTCGAAACTTTGTAGTTCTAATGCCCAGTGTGATATACGAGCATTTAACGACCTTTTATTAAGCGTGGGAGTCAAAGCTTGACAGTCAGTGAAAATTTTAAGGAGGATTCCAATTAAATAAATCTAAAACCTTCTGAAGGCGCAGATGATTGAAAGAGTTTCCAGCTCATAGCTGTGGTATTTACTTTCGGACTCGCTTGCCCGCTTAGAAAAAAAGAAAACAGGATGAAACTTCCCATCTGTTTGCTTTTGTACGAGCACTGCCCCAAATCCAACGCTACTTGCATCACAATGAAGTTCAGTAACGCAATGAGGGCTATAAATAGCTAAAACTGGTGATGCTACGAACTTATCTTTAAGAAGCTCAAAAGTTTCTGTCTCCTTGAGACCAAATACCATCGGAGTATTTTTCTTAAGCAAATCATACGAGGGCGGGTCAATAAGTCCGTGACTTTTGGATTAAAACACAGATTTTTTGATAAAAAAATAATTTTATTTTTCAACGTAGTCTCCCTTGAGCTCCATACACTTTGTCCAACGCTTCTCCAATTTTTTTATTTTTTTATGAGGGAGCAATTCATAGCCCAATTCATGGATTCTTGCCATGGCAACTGCACATGTGTGCACCCTTGCATTGTCTTGGTGGAAAAGAACTTTTTTCTTGGCCAAATGAGGTGGTTTTTTTTTCAAATCGTCATTGAATCGGTCCAATAAGTTGGCATAATATTCCCCATTGATTGTTCTTCCCTTTTGAAGGTAGTCAATGTGGATTATCCCGCGTGCATCCCAAAAAACAGTCGCCATAACTTCATTGGCTGACAAACCCACCTTGGCCTTCTTTGGCGCCGATTCACCCTTAGAAACCCACTGTTTTGACTGTTGTTTGTTTTCTGGTGTGTTGTGATGGATCCATGTTTCGTCCACGGTTACAAAACGGCGCAAAAACTCCTCCATATTGCGATTAAACAACGCCAAACCTTCCTGTGAAGTTGTTACACGATTGCGTTTGTGGTCGACTGTGAGCAAACGCGGCACCTATCTTGCGGAAAACTTTCTCATGCCCAAGTGATCATTCAAAATTGAAACCACTGAGCCATGCGAGATCCCTACGGCTTCCACAATCTCTCGCACTTTCAATCTTCGGTCGGCCAACACCATATCGTGAATTTTTTCGATTGTTTCGGGTGTAGAGACCTCAACTGGGCGTCCAGGAAGTTCGGCATCTTCAGTGCTTGTACGGCCACAACGAAATTCAGTAAACCACTTTTTTACCATTGAAATCGATGGTGCAGAGTCCCCATAGTATTTATCAAGCTTAGCCTTGGTCTCGGTAATGGTTTTTTTTCGCAAGAAATAATGCTTAATAAGCACACGAAATTCACTTTTTTCCATTTTCTCCTCAAATTAGTGAGTAGTCCGATAAAAATAGCTGTCAAACACAAACTAACTGACGCAGCAAGTTTAAATTTTGACAGGAGTCAACTGACAGATGCCTGTTGACAGGAGCAGTGTTGCTGTTTCAGTAAAGAGGTCAGAAATTCAAAAAGTCACGGACTTATTGACCCGCCCTCGTATAAAAGCTTTGCGATGTTAGCGAAATTTTTAATGAATTTGCGGAAGTAGGAACAGAGTCCCAAAAAGCTCTGAACATCTTTAACACACATTGGTGTAGGAAAATTTTTAATTGCGTTAAGATTATTATCATTGGGTCTTATGCCATTTTGTGTGACCTTGTACCCGAAGTAAACGATTTCCTCTTGTAGAAACGTGTATTTATCAAATCGAATGATTAGGCCATGGTTAACAACTATATCCATGACTTCAAACAAGATGTTAAGATGTTCTGGAATGCTTTCTGTTGCGATAAGAATATCGTCTAGATATGTAATAATTTTATCCTCAGAAATAAAAGTTTTAAAAACATGCTTCATAAATCTTTAGAAGACCGAAGGTCCATTTCTAAGCCCAAATGGCATCCTGGTGAACAATGGAAAGGGTTGTCTTTTGACAAAACAATGTTCATTTTAAAATCGAATATCGACTGTGATGAATTTTTATTTGAAAAATAAGCTGTTCTAACTATCTCTTAAACTTTTTCTTTAACCGTACTACATAAAGTCGTATTAATAATAAATTGAGACTCACCCTCATCCTCGCCGATGTCAATACTTAATATTTGTTGCAGAAAATCCATTTCATCCACATCAACCATGTTGTCTTTGCTTGAACTTTTCTAGGAGTTTTCGAGGCCATCGAATATCTTATGAGGAACTTGATTCATCTTGACTTTAAACCATAAGTTTAAGTGCCAATCCTGACTTTCCGAGAAAGTCTCGACCTAAAACAACCGGGTAATTCATAGAGAAGTTTTAAACAATTGAAAATTATTTATTAATCTATTATCAAATTCAACACAAGTATTTATATTTCCAATGTTTGAAGTCGACTGCCATTAACTCCACAATACGAGCGCGCTGCTTTGTCCAAGGCTGACAATAGAACTGCTGTAAGAAACTTTTCTTGGACGAAACTTACCGGGCTCCCTGAATCAAGAAGCGTCAAAAGTGAACTCGAACTCTTCACTATCTCTGTTTTCCAATGGAAGTCCACAATAGTTTCAAAATCATTCACATATACCCGGATCGCAGTACCATCAACTTCTCTCGAATCCGAAGACTGTCTTGATCTACTTTCGCTGACAGATTGTTCATCGAATCCACTTTTTTCGTTCAGCGTCATTACTGGATCCTGGGTTGCACATGCAGTTGATATATGGCCAGGTTTTTTACATTTAAAACATATGACATATGTTGGAATTTGTATCTGTTGCCTTAGGGTTTCATTCGAGTTTTGACCCAGTTACACCTTTGCCTGCTTTCTCTACATTATACTGACGTGCGTTTTGCTTTTGCTTTTCATATTTTCGCAAGGTTATTTTTGCAGATTATTTGCACTATATAGAATTGTTTTATTAATTTCCGAGTCACGTATTCCTTTTATTATAAATTGGATTAAATCTTCCTCATCGACTTCACCATGTGATGCAATTTCCTTCATGTGCAACAAATATTGCTGCATAGTTTCATCACCACTTTTTTTTCGATCACGATGTTCACTAAACACATCAGATTTAGTCACAATTTTACAAAATTGACTTTTCAATGCGCTTTTAAGTCCAAACCAACTTTTCGGAATAATCGTTCTAACAAACAGTCTAGTTGTACCTGCCAAAAGTCTCTTGCAGTATAGAAACTTGGCTCTATCATCGAGATTAATGATTTCTGCGCACTCTTCAAATTGCTCGATCCAATGCTCCACAGGATAGCTGCCATCTCTACTGAATGGCGTAACGGAATCTTCGACGTCTTTGAAGTTGCAAGAAGTGGAAGGTCTTACGTTCGAAAGAGTGTCGTCTACCTGTAGATCACGAAGTTGCTGTCTTAGTTTGGATATCTCTTCTTTCTTCTGCGCAATCCTTTTCAGCCTTGCAAGTTCTTCGTCCAAATGTTCTTCTTCCATGGCCTCTGGGTCACTTTCTACATCAGACACGTGATCATTATGTGCAATTGAGTCATCTGTCCCATCTTCTCGATTCTCTATCGAGGCGTCGTTTACTAATTTCCGAAGGTCTTCTTCCGGAAATCCCTGCGCTGCTTCGTTTAATCGAACCTTTAACTCCACCTTAGTACCCGATGTCTGCAACTTTAACGTTCGAAGAATTTCTTTCAGCTTAAGAACAGTTGCTGATTCTAAGAATGTTGCGCACTTTTGATACATTTGACGCGGTAAAACAGCTTAATTACGAGTAAATAAAAAAAAATATTGCGGTTTTCACTGCGATTATTATTTCGGTAAACTGTGTAACACGTTATCCCACTTCTGAGAATTGTAGGAAAGCTTATAAGGCGGTTTCAAATAAAAGTTCGATCCTTCTCTATTGAGCGTTAACAAACAACTATTTTGTTGAGTAAATCATAAATTAATTTGTATACTTGATAGTATGACTCCGGTTGGTACAAGTGGAGAGTTTTCGGTACAATTAGTCCATCGGATGGTCTTTAGTGTAGACAACTATGTTCTGTTAATACACATATACAGATCTATGAAATGCATGCCATTTACAGTGGTAATCGAAAATTACGCATCACTTGAACTTAATTCCACTACACGTACAATTTTGCTTCGATGTACAGCTTGTTATGAAATTGTTGAAATTGGCAGAAACTTTAATTTTTAATTGCTCAAGGGTGGTCTGACTAAATGTACGTGAAAGTTAGAGACATAATAATTCACAATTGCCAAATGTACTGATTTTTTCCGTGTACTTAACCGAGAATGATCTTTTGAACTAGATTGATATGGAGTAATATGTTTATTATTTCCTCCTCTCTTCCTCAACAATCCGAAAGTTTTTTCCAATGTATCCTATCAACTTTAAAATCTTGATGCAAACTAACCAATGCAGAAATATTCTGTACCCATCCTCTAACGAATTTCACGGTATTTGTAACATCTTGATTTTTGGATCTCGAAATTACTCGCAGGTTTTCTGAAATATTTTTCATTCCATCGAGGAAATTTATTTGCTCCTCCTTGGAATGGCCTTGTAAACACTTTGGGTTCATTGAAAGAAAAAGAGTTAAATATATCAAATAGACTATCAAAATTTTCTATAAACTCAGCTATATTTAAAGCAGTAACAGAGTTGGTTGCAGCACAAGCTGCTTGAGTGTAAATTCCTGAAGCAACTGTTCTGCTTATAACTTGAGACGCCAGTTTGACACGCATTTTCTTTTATGAAAAAATATACCCGCTTGACGAAGATCATAAAGGGTTGAATGGCATATTTTATTTTTGAACCCAGAAATAATGCAAGATGTTTCTTGGCTCTGGTAATCATTATTTTCAAAAGCAACGGAGGTTTAAAAGCAAAAAAATAAAATATCATTCCTAGCGGCATGATTAAAAGGATTGATTTGCTTTGTTCTAGGGAACATTACATGAATATTTCCCGTAAATAAGATCATTTTAAATATGTATTCTACATTATTATGTAAGCATTATTTCTGAGTGATGTCGTTTTATTTAATAAAACACGTTTGTTAATAACCGTTTCAGTTAAATAAATGGCTGGCTTATCTTTAAAACATTTGAAAAGGCGGATTTAAAAAAAATCCATTATACGAGTACTAAATATTTTTCCAGCATTTTTCTTTTTAAGAAGACTTTTTAAAAAGTAAATTAGTCTTCTCGGAACACCCAGTAATCAAATACATGACAATCATTTCCATGAATTTACTTATAGTAAATAGACAATTTCGCGGGCAGCCAATCATGAACGCATAAACAAAAGGAGAAAAATCAATCTGTTTCAACTTTGTCCGTATGCATTACACAGCGTTTTGCAGTCTGGGGAAGGAGAAAAATTACTCACAAAAAATGTTCGCCGGCATATAAATTTCCCTAAGGAAAAAATGACGGGGAAGACTATTGTATGCATTCTTACTCAGGCAAAATTAAATGTGATTTGGAATTTGAAACAAAGCAATAGATCTGAGCTATTTGATCTAATGAGACGTTGTTGTTGGTTTTTTGTACGCCGGGTGGATGTTTTCAGCCTCAGGGAGAGCGATTCTTCTTGTTACTCGTATTTCTATGTTTTGCTCCAGATATAGTTTTTGCAAGGGAAATACGAATTTTTGAGTCTGAGAAAGATGATTATGACATTCCTGGTTATGAATTTTTCGTCAAGGCTAATGAGTAGGGCTAAGATTTCGATGCATTTGCATATTTTTTTGAGACACATTAGAGGCAATAGAACAAGTTACCTTTCCGATTTATGAATTTCCCTTTAAATTGGCATCCAATCGTTAGTGCATATTTTTGCATATTTTGCATATTTTTGCATATTTTTAATAATAAATGCATATTTTGTGCATATTTCCGAAGAGAATTAACTCAAAGTTTTAAAAAAAAAACAAAACCTCAAAAATGCACACGCACTAGTAGTGAGAGTTACGCTTCTGGTGGTGTGGGATGTTTTATTTAAGAGAAGTATGTTCATTTTATTCGTGACGTACTGTGTGTAAATTTGGTTAGTGCTGATGTACTTAAGGTTTCAGTTGAAATCTGTCACGAGATCTATGTATTCATTTGTGTTTATAGGCTTCATATGTACGATATCTCGTCCTTTGTGGAAGAATTTTCTTGTCTCCTTGAAAAGGAAAGCTAAAAATGTCCTCTTCGTAGGTGATTTCAATATTAATTTATAAAAGAAATGTAATACTGTTTCAAGGTACTTGGCTTTGCTAGCATCAGATGGTCTAATATCTTTCATTAATGAATCTACTAGACTTGCTTCAGGCACTTGCTTTAACCATATTTATGGACGGTTCAAAAATAATTCGTCTACAATTTGAGAAAAATGTGTTATTGATTTAAAGATAACTGATCATTCTTTAACTGGGTTATTATTCAATACGTTGGGAAATGAGATACTTGTAGTCATGAACCCAATAACAAATGTAAGAAGATAAACTACATGAAACTGTTAGATAACCTTTCTCTTGAATTTTGGGATAATGTGTATAGTACGAGGGCGGGTCAATAAGTCCGTGACTTTTGGATTAAAACACAGATTTTTTGATAAAAAAATAATTTTATTTTTCAACGTAGTCTCCCTTGAGCTCTATACACTTTGTCCAACGCTTCTCCAATTTTTTTATCCCTTCCAAAAAAAATGATTTGTCGAGGTCCTCAAAATCGGCCTTTGTTTGCGAGATGACTTCTTCATTGGAGTCAAATCTTTTTCCACCAAGCCATTTCTTCAGGTTTGGGAACAAGAAGTAGTCGCGCGGAGCCAAATCTGGAGAATAGGGTGGATGAGGGAGCGATTCATAGCCCAATTCGTGGATTTTTGCCATGGCAACTGCACATGTGTGCACCCTTGCATTGTCTTGGTGGAAAAGAACTTTTTTCTTGGCCAAATGAGGTCGTTTTTTTTCAAATCGTCATTGAATCGGTCCAATAAGTTGGCATAATATTCCCCATTGATTGTTCTTCCCTTTTGAAGGTAGTCAATGTGGATTATCCCGCGTGCATCCCAAAAAACAGTCGCCATAACTTTATTGGCTGAAAAAACCCACCTTGGCCTTCTTTGGCGCCGATTCACCCTTAGAAACCCACTGTTTTGACTGTTGTTTGTTCTCTGGTGTGTTGTGATGGATCCATGTTTCGTCCACGGTTACAAAACGGCGCAAAAACTCCTCCATATTGCGATTAAACAACGCCAAACCTTCCTGTGAAGTTGTTACACGATTGCGTTTGTGGTCGACTGTAAGCAAACGCGGCACCCATCTTGCGGAAAGCTTTCTCATGCCCAAGTGATCATTCAAAATTGAAACCACTGAGCCTTGCGAGATCCCTACGGCTTCCACAATCTCTCGCACTTTCAATCTTCGGTCGGCCAACACCATATCGTGAATTTTTTCGATTGTTTCGGGTGTATAGACCTCAACTGGGCGTCCAGGACGTTCGGCATCTTCAGTGCTTGTACGGCCACAACGAAATTCAGTAAACCACTTTTTTACCATTGAAATCGATGGTGCAGAGTCCCCATAGTATTTATCAAGCTTAGCCTTGGTCTCGGTAATGGTTTTTTTTCGCAAGAAATAATGCTTAATAAGCACACGAAATTCACTTTTTTCCATTTTCTCCTCAAATTAGTGAGTAGTCTGATAAAAATAGCTGTCAAACACAAACTAACTGACGCAACAAGTTTAAATTTTGACAGGAGTCAACTGACAGATGCCTGTAGACAGGAGCAGTATTGCTGTCACGGACTTATTGACCCGCCCTCGTATATATCCGAGGATGCGTCAACCTCCTTTTGAATCTTTATGCAACTACTTAAAAAACATTTTGTCAATTATTCCACTTTATTAAAACCCAAAAGTTCTCAAAAACGACTTATACCCTGGATTTCGAATTATCTTTTACACAAAATAAACGAGAAAAACAAACCGAGATTAATATTGCAAAAACACCCTAAAAAATTGAATTAAAAAAATCAACAAACAATGTGTAAAGAAATTAAAAAAAACAAATTACAATTTGTCGGGATGAATTTTACGGATGGTAATGCACTTCCGCGTGTAAAAATGAGTGGAAAATTATGAATAATATTCTTAATAAAACATCGGTTCGGAGTAAAACTTCTGCTATTCGTGTTGATGGTTGTCTAGTGACTTCTAAACTAGTCATTGCGGATGCTTTACACAGTTACTTTACAAACATAGCAGAAAGTTATAAATTATCTGGTCAGCGTTTTCAATGGCCATGTTGCAATTCGGTATTACAGCCAGAACAAACGTGTTGCAGCACCTTTGTATTTGAGCCAATAACTTCACTTAAAGTTCTAAAAAGCGTTAAAAAACGCTTCTAGAAGGTGTTTTTCCAGAAGACCTTAAGTGTGCTGACGTCGTACCGCTTTTTAAAAAGGGTTCCACGATAGAAATGAGTAATTATTGGCCAATATCACTCCTTCCAGCAATAAGTAAAATCTTTGAGAAACTAATTGAAACTAGAATGCTTAGCCATCTTAAGATGAACGAATTATTTAATCCGACACAGTTTGGTTTCCAAAAATGCAGGTCAAAAGAAGTTGCTCTTCTTGATCGTGGTAGAATCATGTCGAACCTTGACAAGAAAAAGTGTACAGCCATATTTATCGATATTTCGAAAGCTTTTAACATGGTCGACCATGGCACTTTTTTCCAAAAACTTGAAAAGCAGGATTTCGTGGTTTCAATGGTTTAGGTCTTATTTACAAATAGAACACAAAGGGTAAAAGTTGATAAAGTAAGGAGTGATCCTCTTTCCCTTAAGTTTGGAGTGCCACAATTCTCAGTCCCGGGGCCAATTTTATTCCTTATTTATATCAACTCCCTTTTTTCACTTAATTTCAAAGGAATACCTATAGCTTTTGCAGATGATGTTGGTTTCTCATATGGATCAATTAGCCGCCTTGACCTGTAATGCAAGTTGAATTCCGACCTAAGTATTTTGAGCTGTTGGTTTGCTGTTCACAAATTGCTTATAAGCCCGAAAACCAAGATTATGATTTTTTAGTCTTTCGCCTGTTCCTGATTATACGATTAATATTGATGTTCTTTTTTATTCAACTGATTGCCAAAACTTCAAGCATGTGTCTGTGCACCTGCTGCTCCAATTACTTATAATGATGACTTGAAGTGCAGCGATAAATGATTTCCGATACAAGTTGTCGACGAGTTCAAATATTTAGGCCTTATCTTTTAAGTAGACATGAGCTTCAGTAAACATATAGAATTTCTAAGAAAATATTTTAGTTGTACGCTCAGACATTTCTTCTATTTGCGCAATATATGTGCGACAAAGTTGCTTACAAATCATCAGTCGAGACTACAATATGGAAAGCTTGCTGGGGTGGTACTGTTATGATTACGATAAGCTGGATCATTCCCCTTATCAACGGCCTTGAAAACAGCACCCCACAAATCCACTTTCTTCTGTGGGTCTAGGACCACGAAAAGACCATCGTTTGCTCCATTGTTCGTTTTATAACGTCTTGCATCGTCAGTAAATTATAATCGATTTCGTCATTGGTCAAGTTTCTGTTGGTCTGTGGATCAACTTAATTCAAATGTTGATTTTGCTTTAAGACACTGGATACGATAGTCATATGAGTACGCTTGATCGTACTGCTCTAGCATCATTTGTTTATTTGGGATCCGTATTGTGCGGGGAGTTCGTTGGTGTTACTATCGTACTTGATCGCTCGCAAGCAGTTTCGTGTTTTTTGATCCACATCTGTTAGTTCTAGTCTATTGTCTATAAGAGCCAAGTCTAAAAAGAAACCAGCTGATGGAAAGGACGGAATATTCGTCGCGTTCAACTCAATTTCGTACTCAATCACGTAATGACTCCACCAGTAGTGTAACTGGTAACCCCAAGTTGTTGGTGGATTATTTCCCCATAGTGTTAAGATCTCCGGCAAAAAGTAATAATTTACTTTCGATTGATTGGTTGGGCCTGAGTGCTTCAGATGCATTAAGTGACACCACGTACACTCGCCTTTGACTATGAAGAGGAATGCGTATAATGCAAGCTTCCAACATCCGGAACCTCAGTAAATCCTCGCCATATATGACCCTGTGGCTTATGCCTTCGCGTAATAAGATACCAACTCCTCCCTCTTTGTGGAGTGTGGTCGGTGCCTTCTATAATAGTTGTAGCCAATTTTCTGATTCTAGGCAAGCCTAGTTTCGCTTACCAAAAGCACATCTGGCCGTTAGCTTGACAACAGCTTCTGCAAGTTGGTCCGTCCTTCAATACTGATTAATGAGTTAACGTTTAACGCAAGGATTTTTAAATTTAGCTCATTCAACGCAGCAGACGTTATATCGGCGTGCCAGACTTGTCAAACAGCGTCGAATAGATAACGTCAATTCGAGTCACATTTTCATTTAATTGTTCCTGAAGGTTTTTGATTTTTCCGTGTAGGGACAGAAGAATGGCTTTCAGAACCAGATCCGCTTCCGGCACTTTTTCGGCTTCTTACAACGTACTTTTTGCTGTCTCTGTGGCTTTACCCGACACCGATTTGGCAAAGGATACACTGGGGGCTACAAATTTAGAAAAAACACGACTCTTTTGACGCTTCTCTTCTTCGATAAACTCTTTTCGAGCCTGGATTTTATTTTTCAGCTCTTGGAACTCCACGCTATCGTTACCTAAAGGACATTTGTGGTCATAATACATTTGCATACATCAGAATACCGATGTGAATGGTCCTCGATTGAATGACAACGACGAAATAATGCATTGCCATATTGGCCGGTACACTAGATTCAATGAAGCTGTCTGGCACATCTTTGGTTTCCCAATTCATGAACGGGACCCAGTAGTTATACATTTAGCCGTCCATCTTGAAAACGTTTAGCGCGTATTTTTCACCAACGAGATAGCAATTGCGCGTGACATGAATCTACCAAAAACTACACTCACCGAATTTTTCGAATTGTGTAATCGTACGGATACTTTCGGTGCCTCTGCACGAACACTACTCTATTCAGAAGTACCACGCTATTTCACAAGGAATCCATTAAAAAAGTGGATGCTCCGCAGGCAAGGCACACTAATTGATGCGTGCCCCGGCCTATTCCAATCAAACACTTTGGGCCGAGTATATACAGTCAATCCAAGGCAGACTGAGTGCTTCTATCTGCGACTGTTGTCGGTTAATGTCACCGGCCCATTGTCATTTCAAGATATATGCAAAGTATATTGATACGCAAACGTATAAAGATGCATACTTTGCACTCGGCTTGCTCGAAGACGACGATCACTCGGTTGATATGCTTGTTGAAGCAGCATTGGGCTCTAAAGCAACACAAATTCGTCTACTATTCGCTATATCGTTGACTACATGTCTCCTGAGACAAGCAGACATGTTGTGGGATAAACACAAAAATTGAATGACTGACGATGTATTGCATCGAATTCATCCATGGTGCAATGATCTAACGATTACATTCAGCGATGTTATGTACAATGAAGCATTGATTGCTATCGAGGATCTTTGCGTTACCATATTATCGATAAACTATTGTTCTATTTTATCGATCACATTTGATCAGTTTTATCGATCGTTAAAACATTCAAAAACAATTACAATACATTTTATTTAACAAACAAAATATTCACTAGAAATAATTTATATAGCAGAACAACGTTTGTCGGATCAGCTAGTTTGACTTTCAGTACGTACAGTATATTTTTCTTTTTACATTAATTAAGATTAAAACTAAAAAAATAGATTCTACTTAATAAAAAAATTAGTAAATTGACTTTTGTTTTGGTTCTATAATACAAAACTGAAAAACTAAACACTGACACTTACAGGTCACTAGAAATGAATCCTTAGACTTCTAGGCCTACTTGGGTTTTCTCCAAAGATCTGCGGCAGTGTAAATAGTTGGTCGATGGGAGTCTTTGCTGGCCTGAAACCACACCGTTATGCATCTATCAGGTTGTTGACGAACGGCTTCAGGCATTCACACAATACGGCAGATAAGATCTTATATGCGAGGTTGAGAAGACGGATGTCTCTGTAGTTGGCGCAATTCAAAGGGGACAAACAATGCTACGGTTCTATACTTTTGTCCGACCATATTTTAGATATGAGTTGGTGTATGGTCCTTACCAAGTTATCGCCTGCCGCTTTGAAGAGCTCGGCACTCGGTAGTCAGGCCGGCCGCTCCAGCAGCTTTGTTGAACGTCAGTTTAGATATTGTTATCTTCACTTCATCCAGGTCGGGTGGACGGAATTGCTGATCTACATCGTCCATGTTGAAAGGCTCATTCTGCCTGACAGCGGTATTTATTTCGTCATCGCCGTTGTAGAGTCAACAGAAATGATCTTTCCAAATCCTCAGCATCGACTGTGACTCTACTACGATGTTCCCTTGTTCATGTCTACAGGCTTCTAGTTAGTTTTTAGTTTTAAATGCATTTTATTTTCTTAATCATGAATTCTTACATACTAACAAAAAATGCTTAAATGCTAGCTTAAAATTACTAAACAATCTTATACTAACTTACTGGCCCTACACAGGCACTCTAAGCTACTCTAAATTCTTATATCTATATCTTTCGACTTTATTTACATTTTATTTAGGATTTCTTATTTTCTAAACTTAAGGCTTAGAAAAAAAATTTTTTTGATGAAAAACTTAGCGTATGGACATATTTTTTTATTCTTATAAAAACTTAATATCTAACTTAAAATAAACCTTAATCTACCTAACCTACATACAATACGTACATACACACATATAGACATTATACACAATTATACACATACATTAGTATATACCTTCGTATATGTTAATATATATATATATTACTTAAATGCTAACCTAAACCTATGTAAGCTGGCCATCGCTATTTACAAAGCAAATAGATTGGTCAGCTCTGCCTCATTAGTGAGGCTGGTCCGTAATTGACGGAATCGACGACGAAACATCTTCCCCATCATTCAACCACCAGAAATGCTGGTGCTGCAGAACGACATCCCTCTTATCGCGATTCCCCACCGCCCTACTGAACCTGAGACGATCCACCCCGCCGTGTGCGACGTCTCTGTTGTAGTTGAGTCGCCTGTCCCCAGCTGTCCGAGCGACATGGAAGATTAACGGGACCGCTGATCTATCCTGGATCAACCCTATCTGATCAAGGTAGAGGAATGCTTCCGGTGGAACGAAGCCGTTAGAGCGCACACTCTCATGATAAAGGTGATTGGGGTAGTAAGCCCCAGATATCAGGTTATTCGTCGAGGCAATTGCTCTTGCAACGTGCCTTCGAGTCAGCTTAATTACGAAGTTGTCCACTCGTATTAGATTCGCCCTGTTGTAAAGGACCTCATTAGGATACAATTTTTTGTACTCCGACTCTGGTGTTCTGTATAAGCGAAGACAAGCCCTGAGGCAAGCCCTCTCAAACACCCGAATCTTTTCCATTAAGCTTGCTCGTACATTGAACCACACGGGGCACCCAAATACCAGCATGGGCCTGATAAGGGCCATGTAGCAGATTACCTTTACCCTCGCATCGAGTTGGCTGCTATAAAACAGTCTCTTTGTAAGGGCAAAAGCGCCTTTAGCGCCTTGGCTAGAGCAGCATCTACATTTTTGTTAAAATACAGAAACTGATCTAGCCAGATCCCAAGGTATCTGACTACATTTCGACAGGCAAGAGGCTGTCCGTGTTGTCCAATGATCGAGAACTTTCGCCAATTTTTTCTGGTATCCCTAGAGGCTCCAGACAACGGCGTCCTAAAAAGAATAGTTTCCGACTTCTGAAAGTTGATTTTCAACTTCCAGTCATCGCAAAATCGTCTTATCTTATCGAAGTCACGCTGTAAGAGACTATTAATGACCTCGATTTTTGGACCTGTTCTGTACGCTATCAAGTCGTCTGCGTACGCAATAGTATGGGGGAGTGAACCTATCAAGTCGCTTGTATAAATGTTGAATAGGATCGGCGAATTGACCGCGCCTTGCTGAAGACCATTTTTAATTTGAAATATTCCAACAGAAGTTACATCACCATTATCACATCACATCACATCACATCACATTTAGTGTCCATAGTTTGTTTTATTGTCTGGTCCATTCGTTTAAGGTACTTATCGATCTCCTCGTTTGATAAATTCCTATTGGACGGTGGGTGGAGCGTGTTCGAGGAGAGTGCTCTTGTCAAGGTTGCGGAGAAGCGTGTCCATCGAGTCTTACTGTAGTTGTAAGAGTATCTTTGGACAAACTCCTCCAATTCCGCAATTTCGTTGGGAACTGTGATTTCGGTGCTAAAACCCCAATGGTCGCTGTCATACACGAATGTGCGCAGACAGTCAAGCGTTTGTAAATTCGTACCTGTCAGTCGTATACGTTCGCCGTACAGTAAAAGATCCAAATAAGACCCGCCTCTGGGAAACGACGGGTTATCTGTCGCTTTAAAACCGAGTCTGTACATAACATCGTGCTGCCCCTACCAATCGAGTAGTAGGTGCCCTCTAGTATTTGGCAAATTATTTCCCCAATCTCTGTATCCAGCGTTGAAGTCCCCGCCGATTATAAAATAATTCTCCCCCGATTCCAGCCTCAGAAGTCGAAAAAGCGTGTCGAGCTCTGTAATGAATAAGGTAGATAATGAAGCCTCAGATGCATAAACAGAGGCCAAGTACAGCCGCTTTCCACTGCGGAGCGGGACGTAAATGACGACTGCCACCAACAGCCGGAACCTGCGTAACATTACCTTGTACACTCTGTGGAATTTTATGTCTTCTTTAATGAAGATCGCGACACCGCCTCCACGTTGGGAGTTAGGCCGGTTTCTTCTTTTAATAATATAATTATTGTACTCCAGGTTGTGGGTCAGCTTGGTTTCACTAGCCAAAAGCACATCAGGAGTTTGGTTTTGTAGCAATATAAACATCGCGGCTCTTCGTTCGATCCTAATCAGTAAATTAATATTCACTTCAAGGACCTTCAAAGTTTGCTCCATCATGTGTGTTTTGCTTTTTTAATATCGGCGAACTTAGGCCAACCCCGATAGTTTGCGGTGTGTCCCACGTTTCACATATCACTAGAGCTGCGTCCTATCGGATGCTCCGTCCCTGCCCAGAGCACACTCCTCGGAACTGTGGTTCTTTGCGCACTTCGCGCATCGACCCTGCATTTGGCAGTTCGATGTGGCGTGCCCGAACCTCTGGCAGCGAATGCATTGTATAACGCCTTCGCTCCTTTTTAATTTTTCCCAGTGACCAACCGGGAAGTCTAGGACATTGATACTCCTAAGACTATCCAGACGGCTTTCGGGACTGAGCTGCACCAGGAAGAACGGCAGACCCCGTTTCTCCCGCCTGGCTCTAGCTGTGGTAAATGGCTTTACCCCCACAAATTTGAGTTCTTCGCACTCCTTCCTTTGAGCAGTGCCAGGATCTCCTCAGGATCAGAAGACGGTTCCAACCCCTTCAGCAGCATTGATTGCCGCTTTTCACACTTCGGTGTGTATGAGTAGTACTCCGTCGTCGTTCCTTTGAGGAGCTCTTTCACTTTAGCATAGCCCTCCACTGTATTACAGTGGATGGCATGGCGATAGTTCCCCAATCTCTTAATATTAAAATAATTACCAATGACCAACTTACATAGGTCCTTGGTAGCATTTACCTCAAGTTTGTAGGTGTTGATAGGACGCACATTCTCCTTCTTCTTCTTCTTCTGCTGCTGTTGTTTTTGCTGCTGTCGCTGTTTCTGCTGCTGCTGCTTTTTTTGGTGCAGTTGTTGTTTCTGCTGCTGCTGTTTTTGTTGTGGCTGCTGCTGCTTTTGCTGTAGCCGTTGTTGTGGCTGCTCTTGTTGTTTTTGCAGGTGGTTCTTAAGTTTTTGTTGGTGTTGCTTAAGAACTTGTGTAATTGTATTTGCTTGGTGTTGTTGTTAGGTCTGCTTTTGAGCTAGCTGCGTGTGCTGTTGCTGTTCGGATTGCTCTTGGCTTTCCCTCTTCCTTCTTACCATTTGCCTTTCTGTAATGGCAAATATTTTTTGTTCCAGCACTTTGATGCTACTATTTATAGCCTCTGTTTCCCCGTCTTCATCTTCAGATTCGGATGACGCCAAAGAAGCGAAGCTGTTGTCTCTCAGATTGGGATTTTCACCATCATCTGAGACATATGGGTAGTCTTTTGTAACTTCCCCGGGACATATATTTGCTGACGTTGATGATTCCCTCACTCCATCAGGCAACGTTTCAGCAGAATTTGGAAGCGAGGGACGTTGTACCAACTTAGAATTTGGCCTTAACTTTCTCCTTCTCTTCGTATCTGGTTCTGCCAATGCTGCTGTTTG
Source organism: Volucella inflata (assembly GCA_928272305.1). Lineage (NCBI taxonomy): Eukaryota > Metazoa > Arthropoda > Insecta > Diptera > Syrphidae > Volucella > Volucella inflata. The sequence continues at coordinate 13,907,175 of OV743721.1, read as the reverse complement.
GCTAGAACCACTCGACGCCTCGCCTGATTTTTCAGCCGATCCCGCTATAGGGCTAGCGGACCGTTTTCCACAATCCAGCACGTGATGTTGTTTACTCACTTTCAATTTTGTTATTTTAAAAATGCACAACAAAAAAAAAAAAAAAAAAAGAACACTAGCTGGGGCCCGGATTCGAACCCACAACCTTGGCTTGTCAATCGCGCACTCTATCACTTGGGCTAATTGAAGCCCTGTGAACAATATGTTAGATACGAGTATTGTTTGTATAGTTTTTTATTTGTACTCAAACCAAAGCCGAACACGTCTAAACTCCACGGAGGTCTATGAATGACTCATGTCTACAGGCTTCGGCTCGGGGATTGTGTCCGTGGCATGTTATTTAACCTTTTAGTAAAACATCCGAATCCATTCCTTGGGTCAATTTAATCGACCGCGTCATTACAACATTGCAACAAGGTAATTGTCCGAGTCGATGTTAGCTCCTCGAAACGTTCGGACATCCATCATACTGGAGGAGTGTTTTGCGTTGATTACAATGTGGTCAATCTGGTTGATCAGGAGTTCTCCAAGTCCCCCTGTGAATGTCGAAATGGGAGAACCGCGTGCTACCTACGCCTGGATCCTTTATTTATTATTATTTATATATTATATATTTTATTTTAAAAAAATCTTAAAAATTAGCTTAGTTAACATAAAATTATCTTATTTTAACTTACTGGCCCCATGCGGACACTCTAAGTTGAAGCTAACAATTAAAATTTGTCTTTCAAATTTTGCTACATTTTATTTCATTTTATTATTCTGTATTAATCATAATTAAAACTAAGAAAATAATTTTGTAACGAAAACTTAGTAAATTGACTTTTTTTTGTGTTAAAATCTATTAAAACTTAAAACTGAAACTTAAAAACTACCTTAATATTATTCTTAATCTACTAAGACTACTTAAGCTACTTAAAATTATCTTATCATTCAGGTTTTATTATTTTTTTTTTGAGAAGAAGTTACCGGAAGGCTACCCATCTCTTGCTTGTTTCAAATAATATATACATATACATCCTTTTTTTTCCTAAAACTATCCTAATCCTACCTCAATCTATGTAAGTCGGACACGGCTAGAAAATTAGGCTCCCGACCCTGATTCTTGACGAAGCTATCTAGTGCTAGAGGAATTCGACGACGTAGATTCCGCTGCTTCAACAGGCCACTAAAATTGTTGGTGATGTCGAGCAGCATCCCTCATGTCGCAACTCCCTACCGCCCTACTGAACTGGAGACGCTCCGCACTGCCGTGTGCGATGTCTCTGTCGTTGATGAGTCGACTGTCCGCAGCTGTTCGAGCGACGTGGAAGATTAACGGCACCGTCAATCTATCCTGGATCAGACCTTTATTTTCGAGGTAGAGGAACGCTTCTGGAGGAATAAAGCCGTCAAGGCGAACTCTCTCGTGATACTTATAATTGGGGTAGTAAGCCCCAGAGATCAGGTTATTCGACGAGGTCATTGCTCTTGAAATGTGCCTACGAGTACACTTAATAACAAAATTGTCCACTCTTATTAGGTTCGCCCTATTGTACAAGACCTCATTTGGATAGAATTTTGTGTACTCAGTCTCTGGTGTTCTGTATATTCGAAGACAAGCCCTCTCAAACACACGAGCTGCCTGTTAAAAAACAATCTCTTCGTAAGGGCAAAAGCACCTTCGGTTCTGACCAGAGCAGCATCTATATGCTTGTTAAAATACAGATATTGATCTAGCCAGATCCCAAGGTATCTGACTACATTTCGACAAACAAGTGGCTGCCCGTGTTGTCCCACGACCTGGCATATGCGTAATAAACAGAATGGTTTCCGTCTCCTGAAAGTTGATCTTCAACTTCCAGTCGTCGCAATATTGTTTAATTTTATCAAAGTCACGTTGCAAAAAAATTTTTATAACCTCAATCTTTGGACTTGATCTGTATGCGATGAAGTTGTCTGCGTACGCTATAGCATGGTGAAGTGAACCTAGCAGATCACTTGTATAATTGTTGAAAAGGATTGGCGAATTGACCGCACCTTGTTGCAGACCGTTTTTAATGTTGAATGTTACAGTAGAAGTCACATCGCCATTTTTCACGATGAACTGTCTATCTGTGAGCATATTGAAAAGAATATACAGCAGTAGTTTACTAATGCCCAGTCTGTTCAACCTGTAGAAGAGCCCCTCTAACCATACGGTATCGAAGGCCTTTTCCAAGTCAATCAGGCAGGCACCAGTGCACTGTTTCTTGGCTTTATGCCTTTGGATATCAGAAACCATCTTGGACGCGGCATGAATAACATCACTCCCCGCTTTGAAACCGAATTGATTATCCGGAACTATATTTCTGTCCTCAACCCACTTAGTCAGGACTCTATTGATAACCTTTTTGAAATCCTTACTGAGGTGTCTTTATCCCTTTTGGGAAACTGCGGTGGTATATCCCATCATCGTTGTAGGTGACCTTGGCTCAAGTGGTAGTGTATTGACTTCCCAATCGGCAGTCGTTCGTTGATCTCCGTGGAGAACAGACGTGTTTCGGCTTTTGTCTCGGTAGTGGCAATGTCAAAACGGACATTTTACGTATTTAAAAAAGGGCTCCAATTAGCCCAGTGGTAGTGTGCCCGGTTACCAAAACCAGAAGTTGCGGGTTCGACTCCGTGTCGTGCAAAAGTTTTCTCGTTTCTTTTTTATTTTTACAAAAAAATTGTGAATAAAAGTGAATAATAACATCACGTGATGGATTCAGGAGGGTGGTCCGCTCTGCCAATAGCGGGAACAGCGGAGAAGTCAGGCGATACATTGGCAAATGCATTAAGCCAAACAGCAAAGGTAGTAGATGAGTCGAAGACAAAGAGACGGAGGAAGCTAAGGCCAACTCCCAACTTAGTAAAGCGCCCTTCCCTCCCAACTTCCGCCGAAAAGTTGCAGGGTGGATTGAGGGAAGAAGCACAAGCATCAGAAAAAGCAGCAGATACAAAAGGTACGGCACAAGAGAGTGATGACTACCCATACGTCTCAGACGGTGGCGAGGGTCACTATCTTCAAGAAAACAGCTTCGCTTCCTTGGGGCCATCCGAATCGGAAGATTAAGATGAAGAAGTGGAATCACTTAATAGCAGTATTAGAATGATGTAAGAAAGAGTTTTGGCCGTAAAACAAAAACAAATGGCAAGAAGAGAGAGGGAGCTGCAAGAGTACTCCCAACAACAAAAAATACAGCAGCAGCAAACACAGCAAGAACAAAAGCTGTCCCAGCAACAAAACAGCAAATCACAAAAACAGCTACAAATTATAAACACCAAAACATAGATGCAACAACAACAAAAACACAAATAACATTCGCAACAACAGCAGCAGCAGCAAAAACATCAACAGCAGCAACGACAACAATAGCAGAAACAGCAAAACAACACAAAACAAAGGCCCAAATGGCGGCAGGTAGAGGGAATACGGCACAGCAAACGAAGGTTGCTTCTCAGGCCGCAGTGCCTTGAGCACCGGAACCGGCAACTGACATGCTAACTATCTTGCTTTCTATCCAGGGGCAGATGGCTCAGCTTCAACGTCAAATTACGGAACAAGCGACGCGGGTAGATCAAATTTACGCGCTGCTACCGAGCCTAACGCACCTCTAGTCGAACTGGGTATTTACATGGCGGAGCAAATCCTGAAGGTCCTGGCAGTGAATGTTTATTCACTGATTAGTATTGAGCGAAGAGCCACACTGTTTAAGTTGCTTAAAGACCAAGCCCCTGATGTGCTTTTGGTTAGAAAAACTAAGCTAATTAAAAGACACAAAATGAGGCACAGAAGGTATAAAATCATGCGAAGAAATCGACCCAACTACATACAAGGAGGAGGCGTTGCAATCTTCGTAAGAAAAGGTATACGTTTTAAAAGAATATACTGTCGTGTAGTGAGCTGGTTTCATATGCTAGAAGCATGCCTCATGTATATCCGTCTCCGTAGCGGTTATACATGGTGTCTGTTTATGCATCTAAAGCTACTTAATCCACCTTATTCATCTCAGAGCTCGAAACACTTTTTCTATTTCTGAGACTGGAATTGAAGGAAAACTATTTTATAATCGTCGGAGATTTCAACGCCAAACATTGAGATTGAGGAAACAATACACCAACAACTAGAGGGAACCTGCTATTCAATTGGTGGGGTCAACACGGTATGATATACAGGCGCGGCCTACAGATGACGGATAGTCCGTCGTTTCCTAGACACGGCTCCTATTTGGATCTCCTGTTGTTTGACACACGAATACAACTGACAGGTATATTCCAGATTTATTATCTGTGCTAAGACCATCATTTGCTATCGGGAGTAAGCTGAACCAGGAAGAATGGTAGTTTCCGTTTGTTTCTTTTGGCTCTGACTATGACGAACGGCTTGACCCCGACGAATTTGCATTTCGCACTCTTTCTCTTTGAGCAGCTTTAAGAGCTCCCCCGGTTTAGTGGACGGTTCTATCCCCCTCAGAAGCATTGCTTGCAGCTTTTCCGCCTTCGTGAACTCCAAATATATCGGAGTTTCCAGGATAAGGTCTCATTTGTTCCGAGGGGAATTCATCCGCTGTCCTGTTTATAGTGCTGCTATTTTTGTCTGCTGGCCAGTTCTCGCACTTACAAGTTTAGCAGGGATGGATATTGACCAGTACCCGGCGGTTACCACGTGGAGGTATTATAAGCAAAATTGAAGAAGATAGTTGCAAGACTGGATATCGCCAAGTTGACATCTCTGAATGCGTTCCGTATTTCTACAGCACCCAATTATCTTATGTCATAGCCACATTTTTAAGATCCGTAGGGACCAAACCCGTGATGTGCGTTTAGTTAGCGAAACTAAGCTAACCAAGAGACACAAAATGAGGCACAAAAGGTAAAGAATTATTGGAAGAAATCGATCGAACTCCATACAAGGTGGAGGCGCTGCTATTTTTATAAGAAAAGAGTATACAGTCGTGTAGTACGTCGGTTTCAGGTGCTGGAAGCATGCATCATGCATATCCCTCACTCTTCATAATGGAAAGCGGTTTTACAAGGTGTCTGTTTATGCACCTAAGGCTACTCATTCTACACTTTATATCTCAGTACTCGCGACAATTGGAGAAAAACTATTTCATTATTGGCAGAGATTTCAACGCCAAACATAGAGATTGGGGAGACAATACATTAAGCAGTAGAGGGATCCTACTATTCAATTGGTGGGGTCAGCAAAGTGTGATGTACAAAGGGGAGACGGATTGTCTGTCGTTTCTTAGACACGGCTCCTATTTGTACCTTCTGTTCTTTGACACACGGCTAAAACTGACAGGCACGAACCAAGAAACTGTAAACTGTCTACGCACTTTTGTGTATGACAATGACTATTACCGTCATAACCGTTTCAAACAAAACTGCGGAATTGGATGAGTATGTTTAGAAGCCCTCCTTCAACTTTAGTAGAGTGCGTTTGACACCCTTCCCCAGAACGCTGACAAGAGCACTCGTTTTGGATTCGCTCTACCCACCGTCCAACAGAAATCTGTCAAACGAGGAGATTGACCGGTATCCAAAACTAACGGATGAAACAATTAAACAAACAATCAACAAAACGATACCTCAGTATCAACATACTGACAGCGATGACTTATTCCGCAATTCAACTGTAGATGCACTGTATCGACATAAAAGTAAAATCTCCCGAACGACGGACAACGAAAACATACATATGTCCATGTTTGAAATGAATCTAATGTTGTCATAATCTATATATAAATATACTTTTAACAACAGGCATAGAACTTAATGAGACTGTTGAGGATGACACTTCTTTGTGAACAGGAGAAGGTGGAGGCTATAGGAAGTATACAAGGCGAATGGCGTCATTGGCCAGAACCATGACCTGGAATATTGAGCCCTTGTGCAAAATTTCTACCTTCGCACTAAAATAGCGAACATGGCAAAAAATGTCATCGCCAATGAAAGGGAGCAGCCTCCGTTCATTTCGAAGGAAGAGCTTCAAATGATCTTTGACACAATTAGAAGTAAGAAATTAGTGAGAACCGAAGGAATACCCAACATTTTTCTTGCCCATCTCGTACTAAAAGCGATAGGCATTTATACCACCCTATTTAATAATGCAATTCATAATGCACAGCGCACTGGAAAACAGCGCGCGGTGGCACATCCCTTGCCCAAAAGGGATACAAACACCTCCTATCCGGCGAATCTTCGGTCAATTAGTGTCCTTCTAAACATCGTTTTCGAAAATGTTATCAATAGAGAACTGACTAAGTGGGCTGAGGACAGAAACATAGTTCCTGATAATCGATTTGGGTTTAAGGCGGGGCATGATGCTATTCATGCTGCGCCTAAACTGGTTTCTGATATCCAATGGAACAAATGCAATAAACAGTGCACGGGTGCCTGCCTGATTGACTTGGAGAAGGCCTTCGATGCCATATAGCTAGAGGGACTCTTCTGCAATCTGAAGAGACTATGCATTAGTAAATCGCTGCTGTATATTCCTTTCATTATGCTCACAGATAGGCAGTTCATTGTGAAGAAGGGCGATGTGACTTCTACTTGAACATATCACATTAAAAACGTTCTGCAACAAGCAACCGCCAATTCGCCGATCCAATTCAGCATTTATAATTGTGATCTTATAGGTTCACTTCACCATGCCATAGCATACGCAGATTAAGTCGCGAACAGATCAGGTCCAAAGATTGAGGTCATAAACATACTTTTGCAATGTGGCTTTGACAAAATTTAGCGATATTGCGACGACTGGAAGTTGAAGATCAACTTTCAGAAGTCGGAAACTATACTTTGTGTAGGGCCTTTGCGGATACAGGAAAGAATTGGCGAAAGTTTTTAATCATGGGACAACACGGTCAGCCAGTTGCTTGACGAAATGTAATCAGATACCTTGGGATTTGGCTAGATCAATATTTTTATTTTAGCAAACATATAGATGTTGCTCCAGCCAGAGCCAAAGATGCTTTTGGCTTTACAAAGAAGCTGATTTATAACATGGCCCTTATCTGGCCTATGCTCTTGTTTGCTTGTCCCGTGTGGTTTGACGTGAGAGCAAGTCTTTTGGAAAAGATTCGGGTGTTTGAGAGCGCTTGTCTTCGCTTGGACAGAAACCAGAGTTTGAGTACATACGAGTATTATTATTATAATTATTATTTGTTACAATATGTAGTAAAATAAATTTAAATTGTAGTATTAGGGAAATAACAGCACTAGTTACTAGAGGCTTGCGGCTGGTCTGAGTACATAAAAATCTATCCTAACGAAGTCTTGTGCAATGTGTGCAATTAGGTGAACCTAATAACAGTGGACAGTTTTGTTATTAAGTTGATTCGAAGGCACATTGTGAAGGCAATGGATTTCGTAGGATTTAGTTTTAGGTAGGCTGTTAGTGTTAGTATATAAGGTTTGTAATATCAAGAATAATTTACTAAGTTTTTTACTTAACAAAATTTATTTTCTTAGCTTTAGGTTTAAATTAATGCAATAAATAAAAAAAAATACGTCCAAGTATATTGTACTCGTATATAGATTAAGAATTATCTTTAACTGAGAATGTCCGCATGTGGTCAATAAGTTGCATTTAGAAGGTTTTAAGTTATTTAGTCAAATTTTTAAGCATTTCTTTGTCTGAACATAGTTGCATTTTATTTGGATGTGGAGTAAAAGGATAATGATTCCCGACATATTCGTTTCAAGATACAAAGTATAGTGAAGGATATATTTTTGATCTTCGATGTTCAGTGAGTTGGAAATAAGTATTTTGGTCAGCATCTATTTAATACTTTTATTGCAAGTTTTGTCAAACACTTTGGGCTCAATAAAGATGCTTTTAAGTATATTTTAGACATGCTAAAGGCTAAAATACCACCAACATTTAGATCATCGTCACTGACTCCGGAGATGAGGCTTGCGGCATGCTTAATGTTTTTAGTTGAGGGTGGGTACCAAACCGGCACAAGATCTCAACTTAGGGATGGCACAATCAACACTTTCGGGAGTTCTGTCGGATGTTTTTAGTAGTCTGGAGGAAGCTCTATGCCCAAAATATATAACTTTTATAATGTCCGAAGAAGAAAAATGCAAGGCGAAACCGTTTTTTTTACGGAAAATCAGGTATACCTGGAATAGTAATGTGCGTCGACGGCACACATATAAAAATTGTGAGGCCTATGGGTGAAAATAAACAACTATTTTATTACAGAAAAGGAACATACAGCCTAAACACTATAAGTTTACATTTCTACAATAGTTTTTTTTTTTTTTTGTAATAACAACTTCATTTCAGATGTGTCTATAAGCAATGAAGAAGATATGTGGACGCCAGATATCCTGGAGCTAGTCATGTTTCCTATATGCCTTCTTTTATCTAAAGTCATTGTATGATAATTTTGACAAAAATACGCGATTATTGGGTAATTACTCATTTAGATTTTTAAAACCACACCTTTTTTTTACTTTTGTAGGAGATGCTGATTATACCTTATACCCGTGACGCCTTATAGATCTCCCGGCGCTAATACCACTGAAAGTAGATTCAACAGTAACCATTGTAAGGGACGCAATATAGTTGAATAACCCATGGAAAAATTGGTGTCGCTCTATTCTTGATAGCCGACAACTATATTATTTGCCTTAAAAAGCCGTCCAACGGATTTATGTTAGAGCTGCGATCCACAACATACCGATCCATTTTAATATACCATATTTAATGAGGAAATGTAGAAGAAACCCATGGGATTGAAGAAAATAATCCTCATCCTTAACTTGAGGAATATTTAACAGAAGCAAATCGAATTCGCAATGTAATTTTAAGAAACACTATTTAAATTAAAACGAATAATTCATTTTCATTTTTAAAAGGAGCAATATAAATAAATGAAAAATAAAGGAAAACAAATAACATTTCGGATGTTCTAATAAAAAAAATATATAGTTATTATGTTAAATGGAAGCATTCTTTGAAGGATTATAAAATTTAGAAAACACTTAAAAAAATAAATAAATCTATAAAACTTAGGATTTGAAATTTAGTCTTTTAATGACGCGTTGATTTTCATTAACTCCAACTCCAGAAGTTCCCTCTTGATCTTGTTTCGTCCAACAATTTAACCTGGCAATCATTCAGCCGATATATGGTCCGGTAAATGTTCTTCAAATACTCATTTCTTTCCTTGGCCTTTTTCTTTATAGAACTATTGAAATACTCGTATTTACGTAGAGCTCCTCCTGTACTTCGATCTGTCTCTCCAAAAGTTGCATCGGCTTTCTCACTGTTCTTCTGCTCGGAGAAGGCGTTGGGATTTTGAAGATGTTTGGATCACACTCTGATTCTTTAAATGACATTGCTTCGCATTATTATATAATTATTTCAATTTACCTTTTTCCACTCCGATATCGCCTTAGAAGGAGGCTCCAAATTATTTAATTCGGTTTGCGGTTGCAACAAGAACCTTTGCACTGCTTCCGGATCTCGTTTCGTCGAATTTTTAGCGATATCGGGAAACTTTTTCATGTTTTCCACCATAGCTTCAAATTGATGACGTGTGGTCTGTTTGCTGAAAATAATTAAGTCTTAGTTTATTGTTAAATGTTTAAATATACTAAACTTATTTCTCTAATTTATACATAGTTAAGTAAAGAATCCAGAATCCGCGCCAAATGTATTGCGGTTAACAAACGTCAAAATTTGAAAGGAGTGCGGATCGTATGCGTATTCAAAGATAATTATTTTATTGCACTTACGTACCGACAATTACTCACTTTCTGGCCGACCGATCCGCCGTTTTCAATGATTGGCCCGATTATACAAAAAACAACGTTTAGGAATTAGGTTAAATAGCTTAAAACTGTTTTGTTTTAATTTACTGGTCCCAGCGGAGACTCTAAGTTAAGTTTTGTGGAATACCACTTTTCTAAGAGAAGGTTTTTTTGTTTGTTTTTATAATTTTTTGTTCTTAAATGCTACCTTAACCTTGTCTAAACCTATGTAAGCCGGATATCTGGGCACACTACTACTGGGTCTATCAAGAGTGTTTTTGAAATTCGTTAAATATCTGTTTTATTGTTGTCACTATCGAAGAAAAAGCCGAAACTCATCTATTCTCTGTGGAGATCACTGAACAACTGAGTGCAACGCTCCTCCATTGATCTACATGTCATTTTGACTTATATGCTTATTCTCTTATTTTATTGGCTTCGAACTTAAATGAACCCTACTAACAAATCCACGATTCTCGATTAGAGCTAGGAAACGATGTGCAAATTTAGAACTTCTTTTACTTTAATGAAAACAGGAAAAATTCAAGTTATCCTGCACCATGTTTCAAAACGTTAAGGATTCTTAAAATGAATGCATGATTCTTTGGAGAGGAAGGCTATCATATAGAATTTAAAATCCTGTTAAGATTATATATATGTATATACAATATATATACATGAGTTGTTGGTATGGGCTGTATTTGAAAGAAGGTCCGTATGTATGTAATAAATCTACAAATATTACTATGCAAAAGGTACAAATTTACAAGACACAAGACACAATGTTGTTTGTTTTACATCCAGTATTAGGTAAATAGCATCAATTATACAAAAAGGATTATTATAATAACGTCCAAAAAACTAAGGTACTATAAGATAAAATATAAAATCATGAAAAGTGTTAATCGTGCACATTAATACGTTTCCTATTATTCGATCCTTCGAAAAACAAATAAATCCACTACAGATGATAAGTATCTCACTATTTAATAGCTTCATTATATACGACAGGATAAATTGAAATAAAAAACTACATTGTCAGGTAATATGAAAAAACACACCATGGAGTCACTAGGGCTAACAAAAAATAAAGTGCACCCCATAAGAATATGCATATCTAGTTTGTAAAACACATGGTGTTAGTAGTGAAAATTCCGTAAAGTACCGTTACAAAGAAGAAGCTGTTTCAATAACCTTAGAATACTCGTACCAACACTTTTTAAATGACAAAGATAGCAACAAGGATGATAAATCACCCCACCATTCACCTTTCGATTCCGGTTTCGAGGACAAATTACACATCTGAATTGCTTTTGAAGTTTGGCTGGGGGCTCCCCTTCGCATGACACCGATGGATATCCAAGAACTCCTTTTGTACCTTCCGCTTAATCACAAGGCAAATTTTTATTTAAACGTTGGTTCAGATAAGGTTTTGCAAGTTGAAGCCTCAGTTCTTTTAAAAATTTCCAAATGTTTGTTTTAGCTGGTTGATTAGGTCGTTTACATGCCAGAAAAAGTATCATGGAGTTAATACCGGCTTGATCTATCATGCCATACAAAAAACGTAAAGGTCATCGGCGAGTTTTTCGGGTGACAGTGTATGAGTGCATTAACTTGTGAAACGTATCAACACCACCTTTTGCGGAGTTGTAATCGTGTACGATTGCTGGTTTTCTAGTATCCTTATTTATTTCTTTTTTGTAGTGCATGATGGATAACATATTGCAGATTTATTCTTCTGTGGAGTAAAAGAGACTAATGTTTTTTTACAATCAAAAGCGATCTGAGATGATAGCGGTTCCGTCTTTTTTTTGGTAAAAACAATCGTGGTATCTCCCTTTTCTTTTATGCGCTATGCACACTTTGAAAGGACAACTTCCGCGAAAGCATAGTTCATCGATTATTACACAAAATCTTGGTTCATAGGATTCTTTGCAATTCTTTATAAAAGCTGACCATAGCAGGCGTACATGTGCATTTCTGTCTCTAGGTTTTTTATCATCAAAACGAAGGCACAGTAGAGAAAATCTATTATATTCATTATATGTCTGTAGGTGTTAGCAGAAAATGGGGGGCCACATGTTCGTTACATCTTTTCGGTTGTCTTTCTTTATGCCTGAGCTAAGAAGAAGTCCAAACAAAACATCAAATTCTATGACATATGTTTTGTGGACATACGCTGGTCTTGATAAATCAAAACATGTCTTTGTATTTCCATATTTGTATTCTTGGCGATAATGTCCATGGGTTTTTCATCAAATAATAGGCGGAATGCGTCTATTTCTAACTGAATTTTCGAATTCACGATATTACTTGTATTTTCCAACTTCACAATATTTCTTTGCGGTATCTTGTTTCTAGAAGCTGCTTGTCTTGACTCTCCTTAACTTATGATATCTCCTATTTCAGAGCCTGTTGGCTGATGATTTCAAAACTTCAAGCATTCATCTTCTACATCTGTGTTTCTTTCACCATCTTCACACTGTGTAGCAATTTTTAAGTAGGCATGAAATTTCTCTTGCGTGTTAAATGCTATTTTATCTAATATAAATTCGAAATTAACCTACATTAACCACAACATGGGGTGATGAGTCACCCCACTGCATACCTTGCTTCAATAACAGAACAAAAACGGAAACTACATTGGCAAAATCTCATTAGCAACTGAAATTTTACATATTAATGACAAATACATAGAAGGATTGCAAGATGACATCAGTGATAACGGAGTGAAAAACAAAAGAAAAATATGTTATGGTTTTTCCACAGTCGAGAAAATTTCCTCAAGAGAAAGCGTAAACACGCTTAGATTGATGAAACATTTTAATTTTTATGATAATGGCGGGTAAATCTTCTTCACGAGCAACAGTCTTTGGTTAGTTTATAAAGGATGTGCCATCTGTTAGTCAAGTTTTAAAAATGCAAAAATCACTTTTCAATGTTTTTCAACGATTGTTACTTAATTGAAAAGAGGAGAAAGACTTTTTAATTATGGAATATTATTTCATTCAAACTACATTCCTTAATTATTAGCGAATAATCCGAGATTTGTATGCGAAATTCTCTTCAGGCTAGTATGACAACAAAAAATCAGTCTTACAAATTTGCCTCATTTGTTACATTATTTCGATCTAAAATTCTTTTCAAAATTCCCACTGTTTCGGCAATACAGATTAAACTTTGGAAGTATCTTTGCAACATTTCTCAACGTTGTTCTCGTGTGTTTCGTACCGGTGAAATCTATGTGGAATACTTTATTTCTTTCCGTGTCAATATAACATATGATTCAAAAATTAACCAATAGATGGCCCAAACTTTAATACAATTGCGTGGAGGGGTTGGCAGGGTGCCGCGTTCAATTCATCATTCGAGCGTGTTACTTAGTCATGATGTCGCAATGGACAGATGAATATCCGCAATTAAAGCGTCCACCAATTCTTATGATTCTTGCGCTGTTGCTCAACGACATTCTTATGAGCGGTGCAATATCAGATTTTGATCAAAAATTTGATCAGGTTTCGGACAACGAGTGTAGCAGCAGACGGGGAAGTAAGGTTAGACGGGAAAACCCTTCCATGCTTAAAACAGAACATCATAATGAAATGAACGCATATCGGGATTTATGAAATGGAATCCACAAATTGCTATCAGAAACCCACAGAGTACATTAGCTGCAAGGGCCGCAGGTTTCAAGAAAATAGATGTTAATAGGTTTTTTCAAGTTGTTAGGCTAAACACTTTACCCAAAAATAAATCTTGTCGAAATCTATAATGCGGACGAAACGAGTATCGCAATCATGCCAAAAAGCAAGTGTTAAATAATAGCTAAGAGGGAATAGAAGCAACGGCATAACGGGAATATACAGTAACAATTTAAACTTGCTTTAGTGCAGTAGACAACTAAATCTCGTTTATGATGATATTTTATCGCAAGCGCACGAAACCTGAATTTATGGCTACTGCTGCTTAAGGTGCATGGGGAATTCTGCAGTGATCACAACAGAACTGTTTCTGCAGTGGTTTAAGAAATTAAGTTATTTTAGTGGAGGCCCAAAAGTGGACATCCTGTTTTGTTGCTCTTCCATGGTCATGATGCTATACATAAAAAAATCACTGAACTTATTAACTTGGCTGGGGAGATTGGGGCTTTAAATTTTTCTTTTGCATTTTTTACGACTCACCGGCTTCAACAACACGATGTGACTTTCAGGAAGACTTTAAATTATTCTAATGATCAGGTCGTTAGTTCTTGGCTCTGTTCTAATCCTCTGGTCGACAAATAGTGGATTTATTTGGAAAAGTATTTGTCTAAGCTCCTACTGTGTCTACAAAAATAAATGCATTAAGGAAATGTGGGACCATCCATTTTAAACCTAGTGTTTTAAAAGAAAGCGATTTTTTAGCTGCCAGAACAATCAAAAATCAAAATTTCTGATTTGCAGGCAATAATTCAAATGATACTCAGTCTGGAATCTGCGGTCTGCGACATTAGCCAACCCCATAAGCGGAGCAGCAGCGATGCAGTAAAAATGGGAAACTCGTTACGCATAAGTTCGTATAACGAGGAAAGGGTTAATAAAAGGATAAGAAGACTCAGTCTGGAGTTGAATTTGGCCAGATTATATGCAAAGCGGCGCTGCATAGAAAGTCTAGAGCTGCTCACGAGCTCTGTGAACAGAAGAGGAGAGATAAACACCGGGTTCTCAGGAGGAAAAACAAGGAGCATGAGAAGTGAAATTCTGAAGTTTAACCCAAAGGTAAAAAACGTGCCAAAGACATCAACCCCGAACCAAAGCCTGTAGAGACGAACAAGTGAATATCGTAGTAGAGTCGCATTCGTTGCTAAGGATTTTGACTTATCTGGTTCCATTCGGTTCGGTCTATATTCGGTTCGTTTTCGGTTTTCGTTAGACTCTTCGCACACACACGGTTTATATCAGGTTTGTATTCGGGAAAGGTATTCAATATAAAAACCCCCCACTATTGACAATGGAGAGAATTGCAATGATGTTACTCCACGGAAGAAGCAAAAAATTATAAAGGAGTACTTGAATTCATTGGGAGCCCTAGGCGAGAAATTTTGAAAAGTCCTGACTCTGACTCCAAAAATAAATAGCGATTATTTGAAACCTTGAAAATTTCCGAAAATCTTCAAAGACTTAAAGCACAGATAATAAATCTATACCGATGTCTCATTCATATGGGAAGTTGTGTCCTATGAAAATGAAATCAAGCCAAAAAAAAGCTTTCTTAAAAAGCTGCATGTTCTCACAAAGAGCAGAAGGATCTTTTTATTTCTTTTCGCTTTCTGCTCTTGCCACTTGTCACCCACGCATGCAAAGTCGTCGTCCAATAACCTGATATCTGGGGCCTACTACCCCAACTACTTATATCATGAGAGTGTGCACTTGAAGGGCTTCGTCCCCCCTGAAGCGTTAATTTATCTTGACATGAAAGGGGTTATACAGGATAACTTTGCGGTGCCGCTAATCTTCCACGTAGCTCGTGCAGTGGGTGAGGGGCGACTCAACTACAACAAAGACGTCGCACACGGCAGTATCGAACGCCTCAGGTTTAGTAGGGCGGTTTCAAGCCGCGATAAAAATGATGTTTTTTTGCAGCACCAAAATATTTGGTGGTTGAGTGAAGAAGATCTGATTCCTTCGTCGTTTCCTTCAAGTCCGAGTTAGCCTAGTCAAAAGACAAAGTGGGCCATTTTGTTTTTATTTTTATTTGTTTATTCCTTATTTTTCCTTTTGGAATGGCCGACTTACATAGGTTAGGGTAGCTTTAAGTGTTTAAAGTTAGCAACCTTGGGTTAGCTAATGATCAGATTAGCAACTTTAAGTTTGCTAATAATTAGGCTAGGTTAGATATAGTTAGGCTAAGGTTAAAATATAAGTTTTATATAAATACAAAAAAAATTGTTCGGGCACTAAGTTTTTTCTAATTACCGTAGGACTTTTTTTATTTCTGGGAATCGTGTTTTTATTTCTGTTCTTATCAAAGACCCATTTACAATTTTTCCAGAGCAATACAATTATTAGGAAATTTATTAAATTAATCTTGTGCTCGTAACATATACTAGAGGTATCAAACCATTTCGGAAAATATTTATTGCCTTTATACATTCTTTGATTATGTTTTCTCTTAAATTAAATGCGAAAGGCAGTTTTTCAAATTATGCAGAGAATATTTGTGTACGAAGACGACATACCTGAAAATATTTTTCGGACGGCCACAAGAGAACTGTATTTTCTTTCGAATTCTCATATTCTTTTAATTTTATCAGTATTTCTGTTAGATTGAAATCGTGCTTGTCTTTTAACATTTCTCCAGCACAATTTTCATAGATTTTATTCATCTTTTTTATTGTTTTGAAATAGCAGTATCCTGCAAAATATCTAATAGCAAGGTCGTTGACTCGCGGTGCCTTAACTGATACTGCGTTTTCATCTAATGGGTTAATTATATTGTTAGTATTCATGTTATTTTCAAAACCGTTTTCATTCTGAAGAATATTCTCTTTAAGCACAGCTTGCTCCTTTGTATCATTCTGCAAAACGGCATTCCAATCCACCTGCAAGTATTCCGAATCGTCTTCCTCGCAATTGGATCATTCCGATTTAAATAGAAATTTAATCGATATAACTTTGGCTATCAATGAGCTAAATTCAGCAACACTGCGGTTACTTTTATTTATGTTCCGCGCTCTTATTTTCCCAAATAAGTTTCCTAATGGATCTTGATCAAATTTATTTACATAAATGTTATATAAATCATCATGATTCATGAATAACGTTTCCCTTATTCTTAAAACGCTCCCTATAGTTAGAGCCAAACCTTTGAAACAGAATGATCTATTTGTTGTGTTAATGGGTTTAATACTTAATATATAATCCTTCATTTCTATTTTTTTGATAAATTCAGCTGTCGATTTCGCAAACTGTGCTATATAGCCTGGGAATTTGTTCAGTTTTATTAAAGCTTCAATTCCACAGGATACAGATCTGGTTAGAATCTGTGCGACCAGCTTCACGTTCATCTTTAAATTTATTATAGGTTAGTTCCGTCTGAAGGCTCATCTCGTCAAATATAACCACATCTTCTTTTTCTTTTGGTGGTAATTTCGCGGTTATTTCCTTAATTTCTTGCATAACATTGCTATTTAAGCCAGGTGACAGACTTTTAATTTTAATCCATCTGTGCAGTGAAGATGGATGCGGCAAGTGCATCTCAAGTTGATCCCACAAAAAGTTGTATCCGGCAGCTGAACGAAAAAAGATGCAGTGCGAAATCCATTTCTCCTCTTTGGTGTATTCATTTATATGTGATAAGATATGTGATAAGATGAGCTTCGAAAATGTCATAGCATTTTGATGAATATCAAGCAATGAATCGATTTTCTCTTGAATGTTTTGTTTTTCAAGCGCCTGTAGCCTTTTCTTGTCCTCTTTTAAACGACGAATTTTCTTTAATATATTTAGTTTCGATTTTCTATTTTCTTTAATAGTTATTCTCAAGACATTGTTCAATTTCTTGAGATTTTCAATTCTCCTAATGTAAAAAGATTGCCTTTTTACATGAGCCTCACAATTGGCGCAAGCAAATTCAATGTGATCACTGAATTTTGTCCTTGATAAATTTTTAGAAGCAAAGTTTGGTTCTCCTATTGTTGCTTCATTCGAACTCAGTTTTAAATCTTTGTAATTTTCATACGTAATCTTAGCTTTGACTAGATCAAAGCAAACAGAATCGTCTTCAGAGTTCGGAACACTCTCGCTTCGTATTAAAAAGAGAGAGGGATAAGCATTTGTTTTTAAATATTTTTTTCCCAATAAGGCATTTTCAAAATTTTTGCTGCAAATGTAAGGTTTTTTAAGGCATTTTATATGTTCACGAGACTCGTCCGTCAAAGCTAACCATTCATCATATTTAACAGTGCCTTTTTTTTGGGAAACGAAATAATTTCCTATCCGAAAACTCACTTTCGGTTGCACAGCAATTCAATTCAATTACTATTCAATTATGTACATACTTATTATTATTTATATGCACTGCAGAGTAATAACACGACTAATATTTTGCTTGTCAAACTTCAATTACAAAATGTAACGAAATATTCCATTTTTCTCGCCTTTTAATTGTTGTTTCTTACATACATACCCATACACTCAAACAAAATACCAATATATGAAAGTTATGTAATTTCCTGTTGCAGTTGAATGCAAACAAACAGCCAAGTTTTCATACCCCTTCCCGCAAGTCCCTTCCAAATGATTTTCATATTCCCTGTGCCACTGCCTTGGTGGCACCACACAACTTGTGGTGAGAGAAAAAAATCTTTCAGCAAACAAAGCAAAAAAGAGAGAAAATAAAAAAGCTTTATATTGCTCCGAAAGCTCGTGTCGGTTAGACGAGTGTCGGCCAGCCGACGAAAAGTAAACCATTTTTTTCTACAGGCATGAGACATCTGTATAGATTTACTCGTATTATCTGTGGCTCAACTCTATCAATCAGAAATGGCGACCTGCTGCAAACTTGGCTTGACAGTGAGAAGTCAGTGAAACTACTAGCTGTAACTGCAAAAATTAATGATCTGTTGGGCCTGGAAGAGTTGACTGAAGATGTTGAACTTCAAATTCAAAAATTTTTGTCTTAAACTTAGGCAAAAATAGGAAAGCTGTCAAAGGAAACGGGACAAATTCACACGAGTTAATGAACGATGGCTTAGTCTCAATTTGCCGTTGCCAGTTATTGTGCTTAATAATCCAAGTCAACCAGGGACAAGTAGATGAAGACCATCAAAAAGCTCTGAAGAGCGAAGCGAACGTACGTCGGGTTCAGGAACTAACTTCGCAACACAGTACAGAGGAGCTTAACCATGCTGCAAAAATGGGTAGTCGTTTAGTGAATTTTCCACAAAAATCTGATAAGACTTTAACTTTGCACTAAAGTTCAGCACTGTAGTTGGACTTGAATTTGTCAAAAAGAAAGTACGCTCTTCTACTTTCTGTCATCAACAGTGTCCACCAAGACTGTTTTCCAAGTTACTACAAACTTCAAAAATATAAGACAGAACTTTTACCCGAAATTGCTGTTGTGTCCGAAGCCATTGCTGAAATCAAGCTTCAATCCCTATTGAACAAAACATCAAAAAGCATTGTTGAAATTTTCAAGGAAAATCTGTCATGTTTACAGAATACCAGCTCTTCGTTCGATCTTGTGTGCAAATGGGGCTTTGATGGCAGTTCAGGACACAGCAACTACAAACAAACATTCGAAAATAGTGACAACACGGGTAGCTTCCTATTTGTTACTGCTTTCGTACCATTGATATTTGTGGATACTTGATGGTATCAGAAGACTAATCTCTACTTATTTCTGTAGGCCTATAAAATTAATTTTTCAAAAGGAAAGTAATGCTTTTATTGCTTCCGAGCAGAGCCACATGGAGGAAGTTATCGAACATCTTCAACATTTTGAAATAAATATTGATGGCAGAAACATTAATATCAAATATACTATGCTAATGACGATGCTTGACGGTAGTGCAATAAATACATTGAGCGGGAGAAATGCAGCTCAAAACTGTTATATCTGTGGAGCTAAACCTTCGCAAAAAACCCTTTCTTCTGTAGAAGATCGGACACCAAACACGGACAATTACAGATTTGGCCTTCATTCATGGTGATGTTTCGAGTGCTTGCTGCACATCTCCTACAAATTGCCTTTTAAAACTTGGCAACTATGCGACCAAGAAAATAACACAGCATTTAAAGAAAGAAAAGAAAATATTCAAGAAAATTTTAGATTGAAAATGGGATTATTTGTCGACATTCCTAAACCTGGATATGGTACAAGCAATGACGGAAACACTGCTCGACTCTTTTTCTCAAATCCTGAATTGAGTTCGGAGATAACAGGTATATGTAGACCAGCAACTCATACGAAATTTCGGAATTATATTAAGGACAATTGCAACTGGTCGTAAAATTAATGTAGAGAGATTCGTGAAACTATTGGAAGGAAGGAAAACCATGTATCTTTTCCAATACAGTTGGTTCTACATGCCTAGCAGCGTCCATAAGCTTCTGGTTCATTTAAAAGATATAATTTCTTGTTTCCATTTGTCTATTGGAGTACTTTCTGAAGAAGCTCGAAATCCGAAAGGATCATAGATCATAGTCATAGTCGAAAGTGCTCCAGAATAAGTTCATTGATTGATTTAATTAATCATTTATTAGTTACATCAGACCTACTTATTTCGAATGTTCGTTCCAAAAGCTCGCACTTGTCTAAGGTCGATTCAGATATTGATCAATATATTGATATTGAATAATTTAGAAGTGTTAACATTAGCAGTTAATATTGACTTGAACGATATTGCTGAGACATCATCAGAAAGCGATAGTGATTAATTTATTATTATTTTTTATTTGTTATTGTAATTAATCACTTAATACAGAACTTTAATTGAAATTTAAAATTTTTCACTGAAAACAAAAATAAAAATTAAGAAACATTTGTAAAATCATAAAGTAAAGTTTGAATTCCAAAAAAAAAGTTCGCTGCTCAACTCTCATATTCTGAATTATGCTGGGCGGGAAATTTATTGCTGGTTTGTGCATGTACTTTTAAGTTTATAGCGTAGATATTTCATGTAATAAGTGAAAACATGTAAAATAATTAGATTTCAGTGATTAAAATAAGAGAAATTAATTTCGCGGTTTTCCCATACATTCGTCCCACTGTGCGAAGTCAAAATAAATGAATCATATGAATTCAAAGATCAACAAATCTTCGTCGCTAATAAAAAATAGTGCGCGCAATGGCGTTTTTCTATCGCGCTTCTAATTAGTCACGAAAAATTGGACACATGGCTTGTAACAGGAATGCGTGCATTCCCGACTAAGTAGTCCCAGAAATTAGAAAAATGGAACATGTCACATATTTAATTGCGATTTTTTATTCGCAAGTTTTTAATGCAAATGCGCACTTGCGATTTCTTAGCAGAAAATTGAACAGTTTGAAAATGGATTTCAATCAAAAGTGTTGTGTGCTCCGGTTGAGATGGACATAATTTTATGATAGGATGTCGTATTAACCCACGCTGTGTTTTTATAGTGACTACGCGTACCAAGCCCGGATGCAGTTCGGCAATTCGACCAAGCGGCCAACGGTTACATGGAAACCTTTCACCTATACGATTTTATTGATCTTCAAGTTACCATTTGACTTCAGCCACTGGGAACGGTGTTGCAAACGTGTTAAATATTCACTACTCCATTGCCGCCAAAATTGCTGTACCAGGATCTGTTTATAGGGTAGTGAATCCCCGACAAGGAAGTCTCCCGGAATAAGGGCCATCAAGTCATTAGGGTCATTCGTCAATGGGCTTATGCAGAACTCTATTTGAGCTAATATCGTACTTAACTCTTCAAATGTCCATCGCTGCTCCCCAATTGTTCGCTTTGAAGGGATTTTAATAGATTTTACACCCGCCTCCAAGAACGGGGTATAATTCGATCGTATTTGACACTGAGCAAGTTCAGGGTTCGTTGGTAGGTGTTTCTGTCGTCCTTCAGTTTCCTATTTGTGCCAACAAAATTGGTGCCACAGTCACTAGTAATCCCCGGTCAATTGCGTAGTCGTAAAAAGCACAATTTTTGGCGTAATTACCCGGGCAACTAAGTTATTAAAATCCCGCTCAATTGCGGCATCGAATCATTTAAGAAAATCCCGCTTAATTGGTCTGAGGCCTCGATTATGAGAGATTTTTAAAAACAAAATACAAAATAATATAATAGAGCACGTTTCTTATCCATTTTATTACAATAAAAAAACTTTAAACAAAACTAAAACAAAAACTAATCCGGAACTTTATTGTTGATATATTGCTTCAAGCTTAATAAAGTACTCGTATTACAAAGAAACCTCGTGATGTAGAAGAAACAGTTATTTTTGCCTGCAAGTTTTTTTCGCACTATTTTTGTAATACTCGTATGTATCTATTCTTCGATGTTTCCCAATTCTGTTGCAAACTTATTTTCTGGTAGTAAGTAGTTACGTAGAATATTAAGGGAACTTATAACTTCTTGGTTCGTTGGTTCGTTCAAAGCGTTGTCCTCATCATCATCGTTTTCCCCCACAATGTCAATAATTTGCGGTGATATTTCGTTAAGGATGTCTTCATCAGTAGCCTGACCAAAACAAATTAAATTATCGTTACAGCGAACTTATTCTTGAAATTCCTCCTCATTTCTTAGGAAGTTCCCTTGAACTTCTTCAACTTCACGTTTTTGGCGAACGATGAATTTCGCCTACATATCAATCGAAAAACTTTCAAGTTCATTTCATTTCATTGCAAACTTATACACTCAACTTTCTAAAACAGTTTACAATGGATATCGCTTTTACTAACCACCAGGCATGTTTAACCATATGAAAGGTGCTAAAAAGTGTTATTGATTTATCAACGGTTGCACCTCCTTCAACAGCTGTTATTGGTTTACGAATGATAATCTTCTTGTAATATGACTTACTTACTTTAAGCGGCGCTATAATCTGGGGTGGACCTGGGCCTCAGTCAACAAGCTTCTCCAGCCAGATCCATCCCTGTCTAGCTGCCTCCAGTTTCGCACGCTAAGTTGGCTGAGGTCCTCTTCCACTTGCGTGCGCCACCTGAGTCTTGACCTTCCTCTACTGCGCTGTCCCCCGGGAGCGGATTTGAAAACCCAAACGCAGACCCAGCTATCTCAGTCCTTGGATCTTCACTCTCCTGGTTAGGCCAATGTCGCTGTACAGTCCGTAGAGTTCATTGTTGTATCTCCGCCTCCATTCTCCTTCAATGCAGGCGGGACCAAAGATCGGCCAAAGAATTTTGCTCTCGAAGCAACCAAGAACATCATCTATTTTTGATAATGTCCATGCCTCTGCGACATAAAATAGGATTGGGATTATTAAGGTCTTATAAAGGGTGACTTTTGTTGACAATTCGCACATTTAGCGGGATTTAATTTAAAAATCGACATGCACAAATGTAAACGAAAAACGGTTTCTCTTAAACCTTAAACCTCCCACTGAATGACTGCAAAAACAAATTTATGATCAAAGCATGCGCAACAACAAAAAATGACATCAAAGATCAAGTTGTATACAATTATTCATAAGAAGGTCAGCAGAGCAAGCGGTAAAGTTTTTTTTTCAAGTGGTTCGCGTGGCCTTAAGTAAAAGTTTAATTTTTTTTTTAATAAATATAATATTGTAAAATATTAAGGCAAGTTGTTTTGGGATAAAAAGTGTTTTCGTAAAAATTAGGGTGATTGAGAGTAAAAAATTATGTGTTTTTTATGTGTTCATTGGAGATGACAACGATAAGTAAAAGGCCTCGTAGAAGTAGAACCTTCCGACAGGTGCTGGTTCCTTAAATGACGAGAATGAGCCTCTGCAGCCGAACATCTTGCAGCTCTGCTAATAAGTCCTACTTCACGCCTCCCCGTGGCGTGTGTGTGAAAGTTTTTGATAATTTCCTTATCTATCCCTGTTATTTCAGTAGTTTTTTCCTCATCTCTAAAAAGTCTTCTGGCCGTATTTCCATCATTCGTGTTGCCTGACTGTTGAGTTGGCATATCAACCAATAACCCAGTTTCCGATCTAAATCTATCCTGAATTAACTTTTTTCTTGCTTCAACCTTTTCTTTACTCTCTTGGTCTCTAACCTGCCAAACTTTAACATCCAGTCTATAAGCCATATGTAGGATACATTCTATAAATCGGATCCAAGAGTGAAGGGGACTTAGCCCATAGGACATTGATTGTTGGTGTACTCGCTTTTCTGAAAGTTTGGTTGAATTGCTCATTTCAGATGGTTTTGCTGCGCAAATATAACAGATTTGTGACGAAGAAGTTATAGGTGATAAAGCAGTACATATTTTGCCGTCGATCATGGTAAGTAAGGAAATTGGTTTCATTTGGATATGAAAGCTGTCATTATTTATCCCAACTGGCTGTAACATTTTAATTTGTTCTTGTATTGAATCTACTTCCAACTTTATCAATTCTGTCGTTTCTTTTGCAAAGTTCAATTTAATAGGCCGGAAGTTTCTTCTGGATGATGGAGCTGGATTTTGCCAAACCACTATTTTATTTTCTTCCTGTACGAAATATAGCTGAATTGGCACCATGGAAATATTAAGGGGATTTCATCGATATGATGACCTAATGAAAATCTTTGTTTGTATTGCTTTTGTTGAGCACCATCGCAACCCCATTTTATGAGCAGGAACAATTCTTTAAGCCCAGTTTAAAAATCCGAAACAGAATCTAAAACGTCTTTTTAGCTAAGCATAAACGTTCAATGCTATGATTCACCAAGCTTTGTAAGCCGCATTCAGCAGAAGACTCACTCACAGTCCTGCTATCGGGATAGCATTTTGCCTTAGCCTCTTTAATTTTGTGGTACGACGGCAGTAGATTTGGAACATTTATATTAATTTTTTGACGCATTACATCATGCTGATGAGTGGCTAGCTGTGGGTCTGTTATCATTGCTAATGCATCATCTGCAGATATTAGCAAAAAGTCAGATGTATGTGTTTCCAGTGTTTTCTTAACAATTGAGCCTTAGGTATAAGTGATAAAATTTAAAATAAAAAGAAAATTGACAAAAGCAAAAAACTCACCTCTTTTTGGAGAACATATTGATAATTGCTTGACTGCAATGACAGTATTTCTCTTTCCAGCTTTACTAAGGTTTATTTCATTTGCAGTTCTGATTTCTTCAGCGCTAAATGAATCTAGAAGTGTTTGTACTTTTCTCTTCTTGGTCTTCTCACAGCACTCTTCGAAGCTTTTTCTTTGTCTTCCTAACACCATGGTGCAGTGAGATGAAGAGGGAATTTCATCTAAAACAGTTTGTGATACTGTTAAAGTTTCATTCAACCAGGCACAATTATTGCTTTCGAAACCTTCTCTATGGAGACCATTTTCGGCCATTTTTTCGTCAAACCTCAAACATAAATTTTTCAAGGTTGCCTTTAACGACTTAATTGCCTCTTCAGAAAATAAAAAATTATTAAAACAATTCATTACGAAAGCAAATACAGCATCGAAGCTCTTAATTTTGATTTTGGAAATCCAAACATACAAAAAAATACAAAATACAAAAATTTTGTATGGGTGTCGCACCTGTGCGCAAAAGTCAAAAGACTTTTTGGTACCACATATATAAGGCTTTAAAACAAAAATGGTCTCAACCTTGAAAAACACAGAACAATTACACTTTTGGTCCAATGAACACATACTTACTTACTTTAGATGGCGATACAGTCCAGGGTGGACCTGGGCCTCAGTCAACAAGCTTCTCCAGCCAGCTCGATCCCTGGCTAGCTGCCTCCAGTTTCGCACGCTAAGTTGGCTGAGGTCCTCTTCCACTTGCGTGCGCCACCTGAGTCTTGGCCTTCCTCTACTGCGCTGTCTCTCGGGAGCGGATTCGAAGACTTTTCGAACCGGAGCATTGGTGTCCATGCGCTCTTCATGACCCAGCCATCTCAGTCTTTTGATCTTCACTCTTCTGGCTAGGTCCATGTCGCTGTACAGTCCATATAGTTCGTCGTTGTATCTCCTCCTCCACTCACCGTCAATGCAGACGGGACCGAAGATCGCCCGAAGAATTTTTCTCTCGAGACAACCAAGAACACCCTCATCCATTTTTGATAATGTCCATGCGCCATAGAGCAGGACCGGGATTATTAAAGTCTTATAAAGGGTAAATTTTAATGTCCGAGAGAGGGCTTTGCTACTCAATTGCTTTCTCAACCCAAAGAAACAGCGGTTGGCAAGAGTTATACTTCGCTTGATCTCAGCGCTGGTGTCGTTGTCTGTATTTATAGCGGAGCCTAGGTGGACAAAGTCCTTAACTACCTCAAAGTAATATCTGTAGAGGGTGACGTTCTGTCCGAGACGTCGGTGTTGGTTGTCCTTTTTGCTTGACAGCATATACTTGGTCTTGCCCTCATTGACCGCTAAACCCATTTTCGCCGCTTCCGTCTCAATACTCGCGAAAGCGCCACTGACATCACGCTGCCTTCTCCCGATTATGTCAATATCTTCGGCGTATGCGAGTAATTGGACGGACTTTTGAAAGATAGTGCCTCTTGTGTTTGCTCGTGAGTTTTGCACTATTCTTTCAAGTACGATGTTGAAAAAATCGCATGACAGTGCATCGCCTTGTCTAAATCCTTTCTGGGCATCAAAGGTCTCGGTGAGATCTTTACCGACCTTGATGGAGCAGCGTACATTCTCCATTGTCATGCTGCACAGACGGACGAGTTTGGCAAGGATGCCAAAACTAGACATTACTCTATAAAGCTCGTCTCTATAGATGCTGTCATACGCGGCCTTAAAATCGATGAATAGGTGGTGTGTATCGATCTGAAGCTCATGGGTCTTCTCCAAGATCTGCTGTAGTGTGAAAATTTGATCGATGGTGGACTTTCCTGACCTGAAGCCTTACTGATGTAGACCTATCAGGTTGTTGACGAACGGCTTCAGGCGTTCACACAATACGGCAGATAAGATCTTATATGCGATGTTAAGGAGACTGATGCCTCTGTAGTTGGCGCAGTTTAGAGGGTCCCTTTCTTGAGAATCGGACAAACGATGTTATGACCTAAATCAGTGAATTATTCCCTGGTCAAGTGGCTGAGTAATAGATGAAGTGTTCGGTGGTAAGAACTGAATGTTTAAATGTTTGAAAATAGTCGCTGTGTTGTGACAAGATACGTTATCAGCAAACAGAATGATTTTGCGATTTTTATTTATCATTTCTCGGTCCAACTATGTTAAAATATCGTCCCATACCGACGTAACCCAAGCCTTGCCTTGCGAGTAATATTTTAATGGTAAAATGCTGTTTTTGAAACACCTTTTTGATTTTTCCACGACGATTCCCCAGTTGTGTTACAAATAAAAAGAAGCGTCATGCGTTCTTTCAAAGATTTAAAGCCTCTCATATGGTGTCCGTTTTTGCAAAGTGTTGATGTCGGCAGGGCTTTATACGCAAGTCCGCTTTCATCGGCATTGACAATATCAACTGCACGGTAAAATTCAATTAAGTTTGGGAAAACTGTATTGGAAAAACCGTCCGCACTCTCTTAGTTTGTGGATGATGCTTCCCCGTGTGTTTTTCTTACACTAATTCCTTCGCGCTTTTGCCAGCGTCACAACC